>JARHVA010007962.1:72500-125000 GCA_037957365.1 Torreya grandis | reverse complement strand
CCTTCATTCAATATCTAAAATATAACCAATTCAAAATCTATTGCACCTATGCGGGCCTCTACATTGGTCAACCCTGTCTTGTGAGCTTCTTCTCAGTCTCCCATGTTACCTTTTTCTTTTGAGGGTCTCAAAGATATGAAGTGATCTAACCCTTTCACCCCTCTTTTTTCATTACCTAATTCTAAGCCTTTGAGTAATCCTAATGTTTTGGGCATGCTCCCTCTGGCCCCTTCCACCCACCCCTCCCCTCGACCCCACTCCCCCTTCCCCTCCTCTCCTGCTAGTGATCCTCCTTCCCTCTCTTCCCCTCTATTCCTATCCCTCTCTCTCTTCTCTCCCTCTAGTTTTTTCTCCCCCCCCACTTCATAGGCTTCCCCTTCCTTACTCCCCTATCCCCCTATTAACTTGATCCCCCTTCCCCCTCACTTTGCCCTTCTTCCTCCCCTATTCTCCCCTCCCAATAACTCTCCCCTTCTTTATCCCCCTAATCACCCTACCCTTCTCCCCTAATTCCCCCTTATACCTCTTCCTCCCACCCCACCTTCAGAGACTACTTAAGCCCTTGCTCAAAAAATCCACTTCTTTTCTAACTTGGGTTTCTCCCCCCTAAGGGACTCCCCATCCCCTCCCTCCCTCTTTCCCCCTTGATTAACAAAGATGTGGGACAATGTTATGACCCCCTCTCTCCTTCTTAGGACCCCCCTCAGGATGAATGGCTAGATGTTTGTCCTACATCAAAAATAGGTAGGAAAAAAAGCTAACCTTAGAGTTACTCCTAAATCAGTTGGTAGATCTCCTAGAATTTTAACTAGAAATTTGGAAATTACAAAAGAGATTACTAATGGATCTCAACAAACTCTTAAGGTTCAACACGATCAGAAATAAAAGTTCTCTTTTATAATTTCAAGGGTTTAAATAACCCAAATAAATAAAGGATACTCTAAAATACTATAAAAAGGGTTAACCCCTCTATTTTACTTATTCAGGAAACCAAAATGTCCAATTATGCTCTCAAAATTAGCATGGAAAGGATTTGGAAAACTGCCCATGTTGTCACTTCATAATCCATAGGTGCATCAAGAGGACTAGCTATCTTTTAGAATCTTGACATTATATAAGATGACTTGCTTTGGAAATCCTCTAACCAAATCTCCATCTTATTCACTAACATTACAAGCAAGGATAAATGGATTCTCACCAATGTTTATGCCCCAAATTCTAAATCTACTAGAAACCTCCTTTGAAAGGCACTTGTGGGCTTTCACAAGAACTAAACTAGTTGGAATTAGATTATGGTGGGTGATTTCAACACTCCACTCACCCCAAGGGACAAAAAAGTTAGCGTCATTGACCTTGCTGATATCATGCTAGAATTTAATGACTTCATTTCAAACACAAGCTTAGTAGATGTGGATCTCAATGGAATCCCCTATACTTGGTCCAACAAAAGATTGGGAGAAAAATTTATCGAGGTCTATCTTGATATATTTTTGATCTCCTTAAATTGGGAAATTTTTTATTCCAGTAGGCTCTCTTCTCTACCTAGAATTGGGATTAACCAAAATACCATGATATTTGATGCTGATAAATTATCTAAGCCTAAATGTTACCCTTTTAGATTTGAAATTATGTGGACCCATCACCCCAATTTCACTGATTCCTTGAAATAATGGTGGAAAGAACCTTTTTTGTGATCAACCATGTTCCTTCTCACAAAAAAACTCAACTTTCTAAAAAATCAAGCTAAAAATATCAAATAAGGAAGTCTTTGGAGCCATCTTTCTACAAAAAAAGGCCTTGAAGTGAAACTCTCTATTATTTAAGAAATTAATGCTTTAGGGGATTAAAATCAACATGTGGTTATTTAGGAAAAATACCTCCTATGTCACTTTCACAATCTGGAAGCAAAAGAAGAGTCGTATTGGAAACAAAAACCTAGATGTTTGTGCCTAAGGGAAGGGGATAAGAATACAAAATTCTTCCACCATTCAACTTATAGACATAGGAGTAATAAAAGAATCCCCCAATTACAAATTGAAGATGGAACATATTATTAACTTCTTCAAGAAAATCCTCTTAGAGGATGGCAAACCAGATAATTCACTAGTCTTCTCTGCACTAACTTTGATAAGGTCTTCATAGATATGAACAATGTTTCCCTCATCCAAATCCCTTCTGATGAGGAAATCAAAAGTGTTGTCTTCCTCATGGATGGCCTCAAGGATCTTGGAATAGATTGTTTCCCTTCTTTCTTTTTAAAAAAATTATAGGACATTATTCACCTAGAAGTTGAAGGAGCTATCAAAGAATTCTTTCACTCCAAATCCATTCTTAAAGAAATAAACAATACTTTCTTAGTCTTAATAGCCAAAAAACAAGGAACCAACAATTTTAAGGACTTTATGCCCATTAATTTATGTAGCACCACTTAAAATATTTTTTCCTCCATCTTGGTCAAATGTATGTAACCCCTTCTCAACTCAATCATTGGGGAATAATATGGGCTTTTATAGTTAGTAGGCAAATTTTTTACAGCATTGTCATAACTCATGAAATGGTTCAATCCATTACCAAATCTTACAAATAGGGAATGCTTCTTAAACTAGATATGTCAAAGGCCTATGATTGTGTTTCTTGATGGTTCCTATTGTAGATTTTGGAAAAGTTTAGGCTAAATCATGACACCTAGAAAATCATATAGAATTGTATAGCCACTCCTAAGTACTCCATCATTATAAATGAGGTCCCTAAAGGTTTTTTCCATTCCTTAAGAGATTTAAGAATGGAGACCCCATCTCTCCATACCTCTTCATCATCTTAGCTAAAACTTTGGCAAGAATTTTATGACATGCATGTAGCTAGGGTTTGATGAAGGGGGTTTTAGTGGCCCAGAATATAGATCCTATCACTCACTAATAGTTCACTAATGACACTATTATTTTAGGAGATGCCTCAATTGGGGAAGCCAAGAGCCTTAAATGTATCCTTAAAAATGATGAAAAAGTGTCCAATCAATGCATCAACTTTCAAAAAAGTTTCCTCTTATTTATCAACACACCTCCCTCTCAACAGAGAAGAATTTCTAAAATTCTAAACTACCAATTGGGTAAATTCTCACCTAATCACCTAAGAATTCCCCTCTTTACTGGTAGAATGGAATCCTAACTCTATAATCCTCTAATTAATCATATTCAAAAGAAATTAGTGGGATGAAAGGGTCACCTCCTTACCTAGGTGAAGAAATATTAGTTATTCAAGGCCTCAATTTAGAGAATTTATATCTACCTTATGTCAATACTCAAAATTCCATGCAATGTGGCCTCTAAAATTGAGTAAATCTAAAAAAAACTTTATAGAGAGGCACTGAAGAAAGATTCATATTCAATTTGGTTGCCTGGAAAAAAGTTTGCCTACTTAAAGCTAATAGATCTCTTGAACTGAGAAGCATAAATACTATGAACAAAGCTTTATTGGCTAAAATGGGTTGGCACCTGGTGAAGGAGAATGGTGAATGGATAATAATCCTCAAGGCTAAATACCTAAAAGGAGGGGAAGAGGATGAATTCCTATGGGAAGAGGGCCCCACTAGTAGTTCCACCTTCTAGAAAGCTATTTCTAGCTGCAAAGACCTTTTAAAAAGGAGAATCTCATGAAAAATAGGAAATGGTAAAAATTTTGATTTTTGGGAAGATGCATGGATATCCCCCACCCCCTCTTAGCCTATGAGACATGAGACAGATGGTATGGATAACTCAAACAGAGATGTAGTTTCAATAATAAGGATTACTAAGAAATAAAGGATGGAACTAAGTGTCAAGTCTTACCTAGAAAATATCTTCCCTTGGAAGAATATCAGTCTATATAGAACCTCAACTAGGCTTTAAATTAGATCCACATTCCCTCCATTCAGAAAGAGGATCATTTTATCTGGAGAGACAATAGTGCATATTTGATATCCTCGAGCCATGCCATTAATTTTAATTTGGATAGTAACTAGGATCATTGGAAATTTTTTTGGGTAAAGAATCCAATCCCTAAGGTCAACTTCTTCTATTGGCTAGTAGTGTAGAACAAAATTATAACCATGGAAAGCATAGCCAAAAGGGGATTGATTATCCCAAACAGATGCCCGATCTATCAAATTGCTAGAGACTCCACTCAACACCTATTTCTAAAATGCCTCCTTAGTTTTTCTTTATCTAACAGGATCCTCAATCACCTAAACTTAGCTCGGGTTAAACCCAATAGTATCTTGGACCTCATTCTATAATGGAACCCCCTGTAGAACATTCCTTCTCTGAATTTCCTTTGGTTGGAAACTTTGCAATGATAGCCTATTTTGTAACAAAAGGCATCAACTAAAGAGTAACCTCCCATAGCCATGTCAGACCATTTCTAAAAATTAGAAGGCAATCCCTCCCAAAGATAAGGAGCCTACCCCCCTTTCATCCCAACTCATTCTTAATCATTGGGACCTATAATAATTATTTATTACACCAAAAAATACTTAATTCATAAATAAACCAAATAGCATGCCCCCCTAAGGGGTGGGTAAAACTAAATTTTTATGGGGCCTCTAAAGGCAACCTAGGCCTTACAGGTAGAGGAGGAATTATAGGAAATTATAAAGGGGAGATCCTAGCAGCTTACATGGGTCCCATGGGCAAGTAAAAAAACCATCTAATTGAAGCCAAAGTAACCCTTTAGGGTATTCAGCTAGTGTAGAGTATCAACTAGAGTAGAATAATTATAGAGGGGGATTCACTCAATATCCTAAATGCCTTGGAAGGAAAAAATATCCTTCACACAATATCAAAGAGCTCATTGATGATGTGAAACACATTTTATAAACCATACTACAAGTCCAACTCACTCACACTTATAAGGAAGGAAATGGGGTGGCCGACCTCCTTGCTATCACTGGAGTGGAACTCCAACTTTTAACTAACTATAATGATTAAGGAATAATAACCCCAAGGTGTCTAGTGTTATTTACACTAAATTTACATATGCAACTTAAAATCATTATCTCATTTCATGTGTATCCCCTCAACTTGATGGACCTAATCATGATCTTTTAGATTTGCATTCATTTTGAGGTAAGGGGATGTAATTATGTTAATGTTTCTTTGGAAATCATTCCATATCATTCAAGCCCTAACTTTTTAGACTACATCCAAAACTCTCAGCTCACTCTCTCCATTCTTACACTTACAACAATTATGGGTGGTGACAGAGACCATGTAGAGCCAAATTCTTGCAAAGAGGTTCAAGAACAAAAGGTCTAGAAAAAACTTAAGAAGGGGGGCTTATAGAGTTTATGGAGTACAATATCAAGAATAATACCATGGTGGTCTAATATTTCATTGCTAAATGGACAAAAATGAAGGTCACTATGTGGGGAATTTTTATAAACATCTCTGAGGAGTTTATTGGTTACGTCATGGGTACGTCTTATGTTGATGCTAAAAAATTTAAAAACTAGTATAAGAAGTAGGAATCCCTATAGAATTTCTTTTGAACCAATGACTTCCTACAAATTGAGAAGAATGACTTTCCTCACATTGATTTGTCATGCTACTTGCCCAACATCTGTCTTTAGGTCATGAGGTACATGACTCTGAAGGTAAGTACACCCTAATTTTCTCACACCATTTATTGTTGCTTAATCATTTTATCAGTTTTAAAATTAGCCTTCCTTATTTTCTTCTCAAATCTTTGGAAATCAGTATCCTATTCCATTTGGTTAACAACACTAACCCCATTCTCCATAAAGGTCTTATCCTTTTGCTTATAAAACATGGATAGACCCTTCTAGTTTAGAAGTTTCCCTAAAGAGGATCATCTTATAAGGAGGACTCCCTAGAGGAACATCCTACAGAGGGATCCCACCCACCTCTTGAACACCCCCTACCCAAAATAGCTTATCTAAATTCTTACCCAATGACTTCCCACTTATGTTTTTGTTCATCCCCAAGCCCAAACCCATCAAAATTGGGTCTCTCACCAACTCAGACTAGAAGGATAAGGCCATTATAATAGAGGAATTTGACAAAAACAAAAAAATGCTTGAAAATTTCAACTCAAAGGTTCAGCGGGCAAGATTAGGCTTGGTAAAGCTAATACAAGACTAGAATGAGCATCATTGAGTGGTAGAGGCCATTATTTAGTCTTTTGTGCTTTCTACCCAGCCCCATCTCCAATCCCCTACATTTAAATCCCCTAAGGTCCTAAAATATGCACCCCTAGGTTCCGTCAGGGGGTTCCCCCAACGCAAACCCCCTTACAAGTGAAAGGCAAGAAGCAGCCTAGGATGATTTCCCTAGAGGAACCCGCTGAAGGCCTGAGAATTTCACCTGAGCCAAGGTTCTATAATACAAATCCAATGTTTTGATAAAGGATAGTTCTACTATTGATGACACCTAGGAGGGTCCCTCCACATAATCTAGTTAATTTTTTGTTTTTGGTTTTGTTTTGATCTAGTTTATAGTATTTCTTTTTGCTTGTTCTACCATGAAGGGCCTATGTAAACTTTTATATTTCACTCTCATGGTTCTAAGTCACTATAAAACTTGGGTTTACCTTATCAAATAAAAAATTAAAACAATAAGGGGCAGATTCACCATCCTAATACTCTTGAAAGGTTGGGATGATAAAAATTATTCAAAACTATGACTAGAATGAGGATACTAAACAATAACAATCATTGGTCATGTTTTTTATTTAAAAAATAATAATATTTATATTTAAAAAAATAAAATAAAATAATTATATAATAAAATATATATTTATTTTCTATTTAATAAATCTACCAAACAAACAAACAAATATATATATATATATATATATATATATATATATATATATATATAAGTTTGAAAATAAAAGCTTAAATATATTTAATTTATATTTACCAAATATACACATTATGTATATAAATATGTTCAAACATAAAAACTAAATGTCTTCAATATTTGTGTGTCATCTTTAAAATTAGATTAAACTTGCACCCAAAAAAATGATTGAAATGAAAATCTAAAGTTTTGAGAAGATTTTGTATTCATCCATAAAAATGGTTAGGGAAAACTTAGGGTTTAAACAATTTAATTTCCTAGATTAGCTTAATTCAATGGTGGAATTGTTTCCTTTAATTAAAATTTTAAGTTCACATTTTATATTTTAATATTAAGGAATATTAATTCATTTATGGGTGCACATTTCACCTTGAAAGTTATAACTTTTCCTAGAGTTTTGTATTTAAGTCTCTCGTTTAAAATAAGTGGTATTTTATAATTAACTTTTAAGTTAAAATTTATGCATAATTTAAATTTTAAACTAATATGTCATTTATAAGACCCTTAAGTGAATTTCTTAATATTTGCATTATTAAAATTAAACCAAATTTATTCTTTAGTGTATTTAAACATTATATTTTTAATTTAGACTTTTTATGGACATTATAGATTCATATTATGTGAACATAAGTGGTTTTACTTTATGTAAACCATGAACTCATTATGTGAAAATTTTTCACCTTACATCTTAAAATAGTTAGGAACTTTTTGTCCAAACATCAAAAAATTATTATGTAAAGTTAAACATTTACATAATTAATAAAATTAATAAATATGATAAAAATGTATAAATTTTTATGGTGATTAAATTTAGTGTATGACAAAACTATTGATGAATATTTGTTAAATCTCACTATTTAACATTTGATAAGTATTTATATTCATCAAAGCTTTAAATCTAAACACATAATCATTAATAGTTTCATTTAAGAATTTTATAACTTAAGATGGTTATGTAAAGTTAACATTGCATCCAATTTTGATTAAAAAATATACTTAAAAATCATCAACTAATGTTGGAAAATAATAAATAGATCCACTTTATCAGGTGAAAAACAAATCTAATACATAGTCCTTCACATTTTTTGAAAAAAAATAAGTAATTTATTATCATTGTGAACATAATTTAAGAATGAGGCATAGAAGGATCCTATTATGGTGAGAAAGGTTAATTTTTATATTAAATAAAATAAATTAAGGTGTAATGAAAACATTTAGAAATAAGATAAGCCAAAAATAATGTATTGAAGTGTTTGATAATATATCATTAGAAGTGATCCTAACATTAGGTTTTTAAAAATTTGGAGGTTGTATTTGAATTCATTAAAAAAAATTAAATGTCCCAAAAATATGGAGGTAATATTTGAATTCATGAAGAAAAATTAATCAATTGTCCCAATTTGATGAGGGAGGGAGATCCCCAAGTAATGTACTTCTCCACTTATGCATGTGTCAAATTCTCATATGAGGAAGTACACTCATTACTCGAAGAAAGCCCTCCCCCCAGCCCCACACACACACACACATATGTATGTGTATGTATGTATGTATGTATATGTATAGTTAGTTCACATAGCTCAATTAATCAAGTAAATTAACCATAGTCTCACTTCCTTGCACACACAATACCAAACCACTTACACCAAATCAAACATCAGACACTTGACATAAGGCCTGACTAGGGTTTCATCTCCTAGCAGTAAACCTTCACCCTTGGCTATCCTAATTAGACATCATTACCAAGAGGATAAACCAAACTTAGTTCTCTAAATGATTATAATCTCTAGCATTCAATATATCTTAGCTAAGCATTGAACATCCTTATCATTATAGTGTGTGAAGTGAGGGGGTAGACCCTAATATCAAGCCATGTATCATTTCCAATATAAATAAGGTTGAGTACCTAAACTACCTGAAACCAACCTTATATTTCTTATCTATTACCCATTTCAAACAAACAAGTTGGGTCACACATTTTCTTAAAGCTTGAGGCATAAGCCACAAGAGAGACAAAATCTTAGGATTTAACATGATTTAGTGTGTGTTTTATCTTCTTTGACATTTTTATTGTCTTCTCTTTGTTTGAGTTGTGAAGAATCTGACTCCCTTTGGAAACCTTATACCATCTTACCTTCATCCACCTCATCTCCATTGCCTTGTTCAGTGGGGAACCCTCCTATATTTTCTCTAGGAGATCCTAAATTTGTTAGACTCTTAGAAGATAACCCTCTTGCCTTATGGTTTTACCTTAAATCATAAGCCACTTATACTCCCATGCCACCCTAAAACTAACCCAACCTCACCCAAAATCAACCTAACCTCACCTATAATCAACTCCACCTCACCCACAATCAACCTAACCTCACCTATAATCAACCCAACCTCACCCACAATTAACCCAACCTCATGTAAAATCAACCTAACCTTACCTATGGCCAACCCAACCTTGATTTTAATTAAACCAAACTCACCTTTAACAAATCAAATCTTAACTACCACCAACCAACAACCTCTCAATACCTATTTGACCATTGCCATAACCCACCTCAATTACAACTATCTTAACCTCACCAATCCTTGTACTAACTATCTCAACCATCATATCAACTACCTCAACCTTATCAAACTTTTGATTACCCACCCCAACCATCATATCAATTACATAAACCCACCTTATGTCAATCCTCTTTACCTCAAAACCAAGACTTGGTCTATCCCTTTAATCATCCAACCAACTATCAACCGACCTTATCAACCTTAACCAACCTATCAAACCAACCCCCCTTAACAACCTTACCAACTTTATAAAATCAAACCAACAACTATGAACTAAAATTTCTAAACTGACCTATCCTATCAAACCTACCAATCAACCTACCCTAACCACCTTATCAACCTCATCAAATCAAATTGACAATTATCAACTAAAATTTTCAAATCTCCAACCTTAAAAACCTTATCCACCTTACTCAACCAATCAAACCAACCCACCTTATCAACCTTATCCAACCTATCAATCCAATCAATATTATCAAACCTACCCAACCTATCAAATCAATTAAATTTATTTAACTAACCAATTAGATCTCCACCTCAAGAGCCATTAGTGCACCCTATTCCTAGAAAGTATACCTTGCTAGGGGAATCATATGCTTCAATCCTTGAATTTTTTTTAAAAAATTCTATAATTATACTTCTTAAAGTCAAACCCATCAATCATTCTCTTCCAAAATTAATTTGGTTTATAGAGAATGAGTTTTGTACATACCATCACATAAACTGGCATGTGGTAGACATATGTCAATTTCATAAGATGTTTTTCCAAAACCTTATCAATAATAAGTAGGTCCCAAAGGATAGTCTCCATGTTACCCCAAACCTAGCCTTGAATGTCTTGAGGCAATCCATCCTTAAACCTCTTCTTACACCCATTATTATGGAGACCCATAATCAAATCCCTCAACATAATGAGGTCTCTTCATTTGATTTTATCCTTAGTGAACCTATAAGTAATGAAGACATAATCAAAACCCCAACTAATCCACTTGTTGACCAAGTGAAACCTTTTCAACTTCATTTTGAAATTAGCACTAAGGAAGAATCAACCTTAATCCGACCACTTGTTAACCAAGTAAAACCTTTTTAACTTTCCTTCAAAAACATAATTAAAGAAATCAACTTACCTCTTCCACTTCCCATTTTAGTGGATCAACCTCAAATCAAATTACCTCTTTTGCTTCCCCTTTTAGTAGATCAACCTAAAATCAACTTACCTCTTCCTCCTCCTCAGAAAGTAGAATCACTCCCACCAACCATATCTCTTCCACTTACACATTTTGTGGAACTAACCAAAACTTCTTCACATATTAAACCTATCCTTTTAGTGGAACCAATAGAAACTACCTCACCTTTTCCACTTACTATTTTAGTGGAGAAAACCTCAACCCAACCCAACCCAACCTATCCATTCCACCTATCTTTTAGTGGAGCAAACCTAAAATCAAAATACCTCAACTAAATCTAATCCAGCCTCAAATAAAACCTAACCAATCCAATTATTCTATAATCTACTCAATTTCATCTACCTAATGACATTATCTTTGGTTCAATTCCATTTAGAATAGGGTCAAATATTTTTCACCTTACCTCACCAAATAAACCAAACAAACAAGAAAACCCAACCAACAAACTAAATTAAAAACTCATCCTACTTCCATTAGCCAATCAAACCAACCTCTAAACCAAATCAATCAACCAAAATCAACCAAAATTTTAACCCAACCATAACCAACTGATCTATTAACCCACACCAAAATCACCCCTTCATTCGATATTTTTTAGATAAAAGTCTCGATCGCCTTTTTAGCCAAGCTACCCATGCCACACCTAAGTTGCCTCATTAAGACAATTATACACTCTTGTCCAACCTATCTATATTTTATAATGGTGTTACCAACATCATTTATAGACCCCATACCTACCCAAATCCAATCCAATAGTGTTTCCATTACCTTAGCATCATAGAGGAAATAACAATTAAACCATCAACTATAGCTCAAACTCTGTACCAACTAACAACTAACAAACCAATAACCCTCGAGAGGTGGATGAAGTCATTTTCATCCCTCCCAAATCCATTTTTACTAACCAATCATCCTCACCTAAGAGCCTTTTCCCACCTTAACCATACATATAAAAATAAATTATGGGAACTCTCCCTCCAAAAAGTTTTGACCATTTATCATTTTCCAACCTCACCTTAAATAATAACCCAAAACTTCAACTTTAACCTTAAAGAAAACACCCTGAAAACTTGTATTGAAACTCTTTACAATAGGAATACAATTTGAAGAAACTTCGTTCTTCCACACCTCTCTCAGATGCACACAAGATCTCTCACTAGATCTCTATTCCTCAAGAGCTCTCTCTCAAGTACACTCAAATCCAACAACCTGGATTGATGCAACTCTGTACTGTCCTTCAAACATTCACAATGTTCTACTCTTACAGTTCTACACTCTCATACTACAATTCTAAGCTAAGAAGATCTTTCCTACATATAGAAATAGGAAAATTGAGCATGCTCTTACAACAAACAGTTAAGCCTCTTGAACAAGGGCTCTAAAAATAATATTGCTAATAATAGAGACGCAAGCTTGAGTTCACGACTCAAAATTATCATGCAAACACTCGCTGCTGTCCACAGAAATAGCTTTCTGGACACGTAGGTAACCGACGTCGGTTCCTGCCTGTTCGCCTGTGACCGTCGTCGGCTGACCCTACTGCCGACGTCGGCGCCTCTACAATTGCTACTGACTGACGTCGGTCCCTCCTGACCGACGCTGGCGTCTGTGTAGACCTGAACCTATTTTAGTATGCTCCTTGGTGAAGCTTTTAGCTCCACACCCTAACAAACCTCACCTTAAATAATAACCCAAAACTTCAACCTTAACCTTTTTTCCCTCAACCCAACCTCATCTTGTCTATATTAACACCAACTTAAGACCAAAACCAACCCTTGGAATTTATACCTCAACCTATGCCTCACTTATCCTAACACCAAGCTAACCTTGAGCTTAACCAACCTTTAAATAAACCTAAGTAAAAGCTTCAACTTTGAACCATGCCTTTGGAAATCTTCTACCCTTAAACCTCAACCAACATTAGTTTCTAGTGAATCATCATCGAGCAACCCTTAACCACCACTAGTCACTGTCATAACTGAGGCCTAACCTAAACCTTGACTTTTCACCCAAAATATTTAAATCTACCTAACAAACTACAACCAAGCACCATACTAGCCAAGTAAGCCTCCATACCATCACCAAACCAACCTTGCCTCTTACCTCTATCAATCTAGAATATTTTCCACATATAATCAAGTGTCAGAAAGTAATTGGGGGACATCTTCTCTCCTAATTAGCATCAAACATTTACATGTACCTGTGGATCTAGGGCATGTCTAAACCTAAACCCCTCAATGCTTTGTATTTGTATCTATTATTTTATTAAACCAAGTTTTTTATTATCTTTTGTCTAACTTAATCTCATACCTTATTTTCAACCACCTTTATCTCCTTATTTTAAGGACAACTAATTAAAATATGATCATGTTATTATCCATCACAACCTTAGCCTAATCCTAAACATGGGTACCATGGCTCTACTCAAGACATGATTCTCATGGATACTTTCTATCCCTTATAGGATGAATCCCCATGGTTATTATCACTTAAATCTCTTTTACCCATCATCAACCTTCTTGTGTTATGATTTTTTCCTCCATAAAAGAAAGCCTTAGACCTATATAGACTAGTCCATGCCTAGAACACGCATAACAATAAATTTAGGATACAAAATATCACTTAAGTAAAAAATCTAAAGCATACAGACTACTCCCCTGAAAGACAATTGCCCAAAACTATAAAAAACTACTAAAAAGGTAGAATAATCCCTTGAAGGATAGTTATCAACATAAACAAATACAAAGCTTAGACCACTCCCTTAAAGGATGGCTAAACCAAATATTTGTCAAGTAAGTAATCACTTAGAAAATTCTTTCATCGATCAACTTCCCAAACCCATCAAATAATAAAATCATTAAAAGAACCAAAGTCAAAAGTCAAATTTCAAAAACAATCAATCCCAAAGAAGGCTTCAATCCACTTTTGCACAATATTTTATAGACTTCCCACCTTGATCAATCTACATCAACATTAAGAGCATGGATTTTTCTATAATGGTTCCTAGGTCACCTAAATAAGGGGCAAGATGTCCCCACAAGAAGGTTACACTACCATCCATCAACCTATTTCATCCATATCCCTTTTACCCTCTCTATAATTGAGGGATTCTGAGCTTACTTGGCACTACGTGATCAAGCTACTTCTTTTAACCAATGAACTAATAATAATGCAAAGCATGACAGGGGTTTATGTTCATAATCCCACCCATCTTGCCATTTTTTTCTTTCTCAATTGGATAATTTATCCTCCTTATACTTTTATGACCACTTGAGAAGGCATATGTCTTCCCATTTTGAGTCATTAAACCCCAACCACCAAATTTTTACCCTTTTACAAGAAAATGGGTCCACCAAACCAAACTAACTGGTACACTAAATTAGGGAAACATATTTGAACACCACCCAACTATATTTTTTTCAATCAACCATTACCACATCCATGCACCCATCAGAGAGAAATTCATTCTCTCCTAACCCACCAACCAAATAACCTCACCTTGTTCATTTTGGCCTACTTTTCACACTTTTTTCTACCAAACCTTTCATTAGTCATTTTGACCGCATACCTACTTTACCATACTTAATGAAGTCACACTATTTTGTGTACCAACCATTTAGGCACTTCAGAAATTGACCCATATGGGCCCAACACCTATGACAAATTTTATCTTCTCAAGATCACATCCTACTTTTGGATCCGTATGAATACATCAACCTTATCTAAGAGACTTTAGTTTATAGATGTAACCCATATCAACTATGCATAATGGTATGACCTAGTTACCCTGTCACTTGTCCTTCTAGTACGAAACCTATTTTACTAACCTACCTCAATTATGGAAACTTAATCTATGTATAATTTATGATATTGTACTTGGTTGCATTTTATACACCAATTCACACATAAATGCCCAACTAACCAAACCAACCTTGTCACTCACCTATCTAACTTATTAAACATATACCCTATTTTTTTCTCTCATGCTCACCTAACTTTTTAACCCCTAAAACTCTCAACACCTTTGCTCAAGAGACTTGCACTTATAAGTGTACCCATATCTAATACACCTAATTTGGTGGCCTAGCTCACTTATCACTTATCCTCCTTATAACAGCCCTATTTTCTACTTCATACCATCCTACCCATTTATCCATGCATGCACACTTGTCAAACCCTAACCCAAATTAGTTTTCACCTCTTCAATTCTTGATTTGAGGGGGAACACATACTCCCATACTTGGGGCATCCAACCTTGTACTAACCATCCATTTTTGTTTTGTAGTTTGATGATACAAATTGCATAAAAAAAGTAGCAAAATGTAGACACTAGAAAACTATACACTATGGCTCTAAATGTCACATTAACCTTTAAATGACCCCTTGGCCCCCTTTGGGTTAGATTATTTACCAATTACCCCCTTAACACACCCTTTCACCCATTCACCCCCTTAGCTAATGTAATTAGTTAATCCTATTTTCACCTCACATACTCAAACCCATGTTTAACCTATCGACACCTACCCTAAACACCATTTATACACTAATATTTAATGTCTTAACTCTCTATATTTCTTCTTCATGCATCCCTATGCTTCCTTTAATAACCTTAGACCATTTACCAATGTCTTAACTACCAATCATTAATGTAAATAGCTAATTTTAGCCATTTTGACTTTTTCTACCTAACCATCACTGGTCACCCCTCGAATGGTGATGGTTGACCAGGACTAGTGATGGTTACATAACACTAACCTAACACCCATGCGTAATAGGTTGTAATGATGGATGATGAAATGGCATCATTAAAATAAAATGACTAATCACTCTTGGCAAACCAATGTTTAACCAAAATTAGTATAGAGACTTAGAAAGAACCTTATCATCCCAACACAAAATATTCAAGTGTCATCACTTTGTCTACATAGTTTTAGGATCTCCAGAGCTTCACTCAACTCCAAACTTCTTCAAAACAATAATAAATAAGCTAAGTATTCTATATTGGTTTTGTTTCAATTTAGTTATTTAGTTTTAATGGTTTAAGCTTACACCTATCTTTATTCTCTTCCCACACACTCTTCATGTTGGATCTCTACAACTCTAATCACCCTCCTCTCCACCAAGCATCCTCTAACCACTCTCAACTATCTTGAGTGTCAAAACCTTGATTTTGGTACCTCTAAGACCTTAACTCTACCCTCATGACCCTTAACCAACCGTTAAACACCCCTAAAATATGTTATACAACTAGCTCATAGTCCATTCTACCCATAACCAACGCCCTATCAAAACACATAGTGACCAACAATGGTAATCTTTAATCAATAGCAATCATCTATCAACCAATGATGGTTAGCCATAATTGGAAATGGTCACTCACTGACTAAAAATGTTCACTATGTAACTTATTTCACCCAGAATAAAAATCTTAAAACACCTTCCAACCTCAACTAGAAACCATATTTATTCATCCATGTCCCTATACAAATTTAAGAGCAATAACCTAGACCATACTTTGATAGTTTACCATTTATCTTTAATGTTATTTTGTTAAAACAAGAATTTATTTTGAAAAGTATTTATTTCATTTAGATCAAGTATTTTTCATTACTAATGGAACCTTTCTTGTTATCATGTTTCCTAACATCAACCTGTTTAAAAGATGGATTGATAGCCTCCAAAGAAGTCATGTGCTTCTTAGATCTAGGTTCTGATAGGTAGTACATCCACCTAACTTATTAATCAATCATTTTCTAGTGTCTTTATTATCTTTAGGTCATCCTCCCTAGAAAAATAGGATTATCTAAAAATGACTTTATTATGTGTACACAATGAAACTAGGTTCTTTTACCACACCCTTCTTTAAAGTTTCTTCTTATTTTATAAAAAGAAAATAAACAAAAAAAATAGTGAAACAAATATGCCTCTATTATGTCACATGTATATATGAGATACACACACATGACATGCATTATCTATGAGTCATGATCCATGGTTATTTTCTTGAGATAGGAGACATCTAATTGGCATGGGTATTAGGATAACCTTGGTATTCTATAAATTCCAACATTGATGTCTTAGTATGGGACCTACTTGATACTGGTAAACTAATCCCCCCATTATCCCATATATAAGATTGATGTCAGTCATTATCTTGATGGATGGTCCAATTGTATCATGTACTATTCAATTCAATAAGAGAGGGTGCTATTTTTTTTGGGCCACCTACACTGCCATTCTAGGCTATATATTTTTAGTCAATCACATCACAATATTCAATGGTCCCACCACAACAATGCAACCTATACATAATAAAACCCATTCAATAATGTCAAGTGATTTAAACCAACTATCGTAACAATAGGATAGGGAATCCATTATCTATCACATCATGTTATACACACCCATTCTATTATCACGTAAATATATTCTAGTCAACTTAACTTCATTCCCCATATAGTTAGTAAGGGGCCCCTATCTAACTATGTGTATATCTTAAACATGGGGTTGATGGACCTATATTATATATGGAGTAAACTATGTATAGTCTATTGAAAAAAATAAGTGGTATCTCTCCATAGTCATTCTTGGCTCCACAATTGTAATTGCATGAAACACTCTCTTTGTCTACATGAATTTCAATCCCAGTCTATTGGACTTCCTTCCTCAGCTCATTATGATCCATATCAAATGAAGATAAGTTATCTCTATTATATCAGATATATTAATATTGGTTAAAATGGTAGTTCATCCCTAGTCCCCACTCCCTAGCCAACTATCTATATCTAGGTACTCAATGGATAGGCTAGGGATTTTCACTAGCATAGTCAAAATAAAATAGAGATAATAGTAAATTTGTTATTAATATATTATAAATTGATATCCTATTCCCATAAATTGGGATCTATCTCTATCTCCACAAGCACCTCCCTCACCTTGGAAATAGAGACTTGACTTGTAGCGTATATCACATAGGAAAATTGGTTCAAATGGCATTATAGCCCTTTCCTTTTATTTAATTACTTGATCAAATAAAATAGATACATCACCATATATAATATAGATAGGGGAATTAGAGTCCATACATTATTACATAAATTAATAATGGGTGGATAGAACCATAGCATGAAATGAGGAATGAATGAGCAATCTAAATTTTCTTGGATTGGAGGCTGGATGAATGACTTGTTCTTCTACACTCATAAATTAACTTTGGAGATTTATCTTGGTTAATGTGGCATGTTACTTTTATGCCCAAAGTACTTGAAGTAAGATACCAAAAATATGTGTATATGAGTTTTCTTAAGCAAAAGTTCCCAAAATCCATTGAAAAAACATTTGTTACTGTCCTCCCCACCTTAATGGCTATTTTTTTAAGACAAAATTTTCTAAATTCCATTTCAGAACTTTTAGACTTGTTATGTAGTGAAGTAAGTTCCTTGTATGCCAAATAAGATAAAAGTAAATGGTGGAATAATATGAGTTGCATGTAATTCAAAATGGATAATTTCAAAGTGAGTTGGTGAAAAAAGAGCGAGGGAGTCCTAAAATCAAGAAAGTTGATTGTAGTCAACAAAGCTCTCAGATGTTGAACTCAAAAAAGGTGAGTGATGGTAGCAATCAAGAAATTATTTGAATCAAAATAATTAGTTACAATGGTAGGAGTTTGGGGCCTATCACTAAGATGGCTCAATTTTGAATCATAAAGGTCAACCCTTTAATAATGACATCTTCCAAAGTTAATTAATCCCAAATAAATTATTCAACATAAATTCACTATAAACATAAAGAAGAAGTTGAGAATGACTATGTAAATTAATAAAAAAATTAAAATTGAATATAAAAATACTCAAATTATCATGAAGTGAAGTATTAGATTCTATCACTCAATGGATTAAGCTTAGTGGTCCCTAATCTACTTGATGCATACTACCCCACTCTAGTTAAGGTGAGTAATTTATAGTTTAATGAAAGGAAATTAGAGTTATGTGAGCCCATCCAACTTTAAGTGGTTATAAATTAAATGATCCAAATTAATTTAATTTTGAAATAATTAAATATTATAATGTGAAATTCGTAAAGGTATTTATTTATGCTATTTAATATTAAGTCTTTTGTAAAAAGTGTTAGGATATGATAACGTGACATATGAACTAACTCAAATTAAGTCAAATTAGGTCTTACATTGAGTTAAGTTAAAAGGTAACTTTTTAACTACCTTGACATAGGAAAATGTTTTATAAGGCATTATCTTCCTTTGTAAAAAGGTTCTTTTTAATCTAAGTCTTAGGAGAGGGCTTGTTACAACTTTGTACACAAATATTCATTTTAATGAATGATTAATGAATTATGAGCAAACATGTGTGTTGATATTTTGATTTATAAGTTTTATTATTCTTCATTAATGGAAAGTAATTTTTTATGAGGATATGAAGTAATATATTTAATTCCTATATTTTCAATATTATGTGTATACCCCCAATATTTATAAAAATTTTATTCAAAAATTTGAGTGTGGAGTTTGTCAAAAACACATTCAATCAAATTTTGAAGAATATTTTATTCTTTCATGATATCATTTTCCCTCAATTTCATTTTTTGCTCATATTTCATTTTCATGTTGATGGAAATATTTCATCCCATTTACTTAGATTCCAAGTTATCTAGGTAGTCTTATGTGTTTATTTCAATGTAGGTTTATCACTCTAACCTCCACCCTCTTCCATTCTCCTTCCACATCCATTATTTTCCACTTCTCTTTAATTTTGTTTTTTGTAATTTTTCCAATAAAAAGTGTTCAAAATCCTAAAAAACCCCACCATATTACAAGAAATCCACCCCTCTCAAATGCAAAGAAAATCAACTATCCAATGGTGATTCTCTATTTTTCAATCTTATGCCACTGCTCATTAGGTAAGCTTATGAAATAAGTTAATAAAACATAGTGATAAAATATTACACATTTGCATCATTTCCAATTATTCATAAAGTGAAAACTCATATAAGGATTAGAGTTTTCATCACATGAATTCTTTTTAAACTTCATTGGATGTTTGTTTCTAGCTTTTATAAGGATGAGGATTAACTAAGATAGTCCCCCTAAGACTACATTATTTTTCAAGGTTTTGTAGGGTTTTATAATTATATTAGGGTGTTAATAAAGGAAAAGGGTTTTCGAGTAATGTGTAGTGATTTTTGAGAAACTAAGCAAGTCTTTTAGAGCCTAGGGACATGGATCAAATTCATCAAATTTATTTTGAATGATTTTACAATGACCAGGAGTGTATCATAACACTAAACTACACACTTAGTGATTTGTGTGTAGCCCTTGTATAACTGATCTCACTCCTCATTTTATCTAATGTGTAGAGAATGTACCTCTCAACCAAACTTACATAGTCCTTTGCATGAAGCTTTCTCAAAACCTCTCATGCTAAATCCTGTGCCTACTCACTAACTTTTATTCACCAATTACCCATGCACCTCATTGTCTTATGTTACTTCCTATGTTCCTAGAATTCCCATACATCACACACTTATATACTCACTAAATTATATGCACTCTATTCCTTGTAGTCTCATGCACCCCACACTTATGAACTTAGTAGACTTATTCACCCTTTATGCCTAATTGGAATCCACTCATGGACACATCTACCTTGACCACATGATCCATGTGATCTAACAACCATTACAACTAAAATAATACCTGATATTCAAATTCAAATAGTTGACATCTTAGACATTAACTATTTTAACTATTGCCAAATAACATATCTAATAAAATCCACATGTTGTAGAAATCTTCCTTAGTAAATGAATGATATTTATGATTTATCTTGTATTATTATACTATATATATGTAACATATATATGGATCAATATATAGAACCCATATCAATTCCACTACACATAGTAATAACATGGATAGTTTTCTATATACAACTACTTAGTATTCATGAACTATTAAAATTATATATTATATTCTTTTCCTTGTTCTCTGATAATGAATATAAGTTAAATTTATTTCAAGTCAACACTTATGTTTCATTGAATTTGTTTTTATTTATTCTAACTGAATAGTACACTACATATTCACTCTACATAGCCATAACTCATTTATCCACTGTACACCGTGTTCTTGGGCCCCATGGTATAGATCAACTAGTATTGGAGTGGTTAAAGGATTGAAAATGAATTGGTATCTAAAATATGATTAATTCATTTTCCCATGCGTATAACCACATGAGTATAATGTGTGTGTGTGTGTGTGTGTGTGTGTGTGTGTGTGTGTGTGTGTGTGTGTGTGTGTGTGTGTGTGTGTGTGTGTGTGTGTGTGTGTGTGTGTGTGTGTGTGTGTGAGAGAGAGAGAGAGAGAGAGAGGATCTAACAGTTGGTTTTACTTCAAAGATTCCAAAACATTGTTACAAAATCTAGATGGTAAATGCTTAAAATCAACCTGAGGTAGCCCTAAAAATTAAAAGGATCATCACCAATCCTCTATAAGCATATTACACCAAAAAAATTGGTCTATTATATGAGTTGATGATGTATATCAACCTAACATCTTCCTCTTCATCTCAGTAGCACACTCCACAATGGTTCCAATAATAAACCCCCTTAAAAGTATAAGTCAATATCAATGTTACCTTATTTAAAATAAATATTAATGATGAAGCATTGGATTCATGTATTTAATAACTTGATGTGTAATTTTTAGTCAACTATTTCAATGATGGTGAGAAGAATACCTTCATAGCATTGAAGATGTCCATTTTGGTTGTCAACTAGTGGGAGACCTTTAATGTGCATTTCAATTGAATCATGGAAAACATTTATTTATGTTCTAAATGAATAATATCACACTCTTAAAAACTTTGAATATGAACACATCAAGTTCCAAAAACTATGTCAGACTAATGATTAGTTAGTAGAAGACTACACCAACTCATTCCATGACTAATTTGTGCATCTATAAGAGAACTTAAGAAAATAACATAAGATGTTATATTACCTCAGTGTACTTTCACCTTACATCCACATGTAGATGGAGTTATTTAATTCTAACATTTTGGGGAAACCATATCACAATACCACCAAGATTAAATCTAAGGCATGGATGAAGCAGCATGTTACCCATTCATCTAATGTAGTGCATATGGATTTAATAGTGCACAAATCCACATCATAGTATTTTATAGAAAGAGTAAAAACACACTTATCAAAAAGGTGAGTATAACTAGAATAATACTCAATACTTGAAGGCTCTATCAACTTCTACTTCAAAAAAAGTCAAAAATAAGTCTGATGACAAGTGGTGCCATCACCATTGCTCATCCACCCATAATGACTTTGAATATTATGTGTATCAATCCTTGTTCACACAATCTACATCAAGACCCACACTAATGGACAATACTAATGTTGATGACTCTTATCTAAGTAATAGATATACTATGATTGACATCTCTAAATAGCATGAATGTTTCTTCCACACTTAGTTCTAGGTGAAGGGTCAGCCTCTCCATGTCATCATTGATAATGGTAGTCAAAATTGTCATCTAAAAATTTGACTCAAGAGATGATGGTTAGTATTGTGTTAGTTCTAAGATGAAATAAACACAGTAATAACATACCATCTCTAAGCCTAGACACTAGGGAGAGCTTAGTTAACAAAATTAAATGTTAAGCACAACTAAAAATCAAGGAATTAAAACACAAGAATTATTTCACCTTCATTAGATGCTCCAAATACCTTTGTAATGGTGGCTTGCTTAACTTGTGCTTCAAGAGGTCTTCTTCAATGGAGTGTGGCTACCTTCATCTCCTCTTGGCACCTTTGGCTTATGGCTTGACTTGTCTTGTAATCAATTTGGTGTGGTAACACTAGTTACATGTAGCTTTTCGAACCAATCCTGCATTATAATTCTGCATACATTAAGCTTAAAAATGATGTGGTCAGGCCTCCTATTTATAGATTTTTAGATTTGCTTAGAATCAAACTGAACCATCCATCTCAAGATTGAGATGTGTGGTTGAGGATTAATTCAAATTTTAGAATTAAGTTTATAATTATCCTCATCATGGAATTGGAAGAAGGGGAAATTAAGAGGCATGGAGGGAATCATGGAAGGCATTGATGAGGCATGGAGGGCATGAATCCTGATATTAATCACATTTATGGCCTAGGGATGTCTTCCCAAGAAATGAGGTCACTTGATGATGCAAATATTCAATATTCATTTTCAAAATAAATTATTCAACAAGTTTCCATGGAATTTTTTATTATGCCTTGATTTGAGTTAATTAGCTCTTAAACATGATTAAGCACTTTATGCACAAATTACACAAGTCAATTAGAATGCCTTGTTATTGGTTCTAAATTTGACTGGATTAGAATTGGAAGTCCACGTTAGATGTGTTAGATGCATATTCCCATTTATAATGTTTCCAACAATAAATAACAAAGGCACAAGTCTTTTGAAAAATATTTGATAGGAAAGAACATTCTAGAGCATGTAGGTGCAAATTTGGCATTTTGACTTGAAATGAATTGATTAAAGTTAGTTGGCCCATAAATTATATTACCCTATTTAGGGATACCCTATCAAAAATCAGCATTTGAATATGTCAATTTCACATCATTTTGCATGTTTTAGTGTTTTTAGGCCAAATTATGCATTTTAAGTGGAAACTAGCCAAAACCCTAGTTGGAGGTTATCGACAACTAGTTTTAGGTGTCTAAAGTTTTCCCCTGTTTGGGAAGATGTTGCAAACCATAGGTAAAGCAATTTCTTCTCAAAGAATGATAAATGGACTATATGCCAAAAATAAGATGATGATTGAAGAACAAATCTCCAAATGGTTTTAGGAAGCCTATGATGATGCCCCCTTGAGACAGTGGCCATCACATTTATTGATGGAAAGTCCCTCAAAAAGAAACAAGAAGAAAGGTGGAATTAACCCATGGTTGAGATTAATCCAAATAAGAAAATGCTTGTATGCATTGATGTAAAAAAGATGTTGATTTGCCCAAAGGTGGTTATAATTAGGAATAAAAGTCAAAATAATGATTTGCCCATAGGTAGTTATAATCATTAAGAGGACCTAGATTGGCTAAAAATTATTATGCCCTAGTTAGGGCTGATTAGAAAGCATAACTCAAGGATATAACCTAAAATATAGATTAAAGATGAGTGGGTGAAAAGTGATGAAAGAGATGAATAGAAGAATAAGATTGATCAGTGTGAATGATTCAATTGTACTTACCAACGAAGAGATGCTCATCTTGATTAATAATGATATAACTAGAATGACCAAATGAGTTAATATTGATCAAGGGTGGGATGAAAGGATTTTAAAAGGTGCTAAGGAGAAACTTCTAGGACTCTATTGATTGTAGACCTTTGTGAAGCTAATTTTTACTATAGCATGTGATGGTAGGCTTCATGATAGAACACTATGAAGACTTGGCCAAAATATGTGTAAGGACTGACTCTTGATCCAATAAACACTTGAAAATAATGCACCAATGATAAAAAAAACATGATGACAATGTTAATGGATGAATATGGATGGACTCAAGAATAATGTGCATGAGTAATCACCTAATGATGCATATAGACTAATTCAAGGCAACAATGCTGAAATCAAACAAATAGGAAAGCAAATAGATAGGAAAAACAAAAAACTAAATAAATTGAAATAAACAAATAAATAGAAACCCTGAAAACAAAATCAAAAGAAATCATCCTAATAATGATAATTCCCTAGTAAGGTAGATCAAGGATAACTGACTAGGCTTTAAATAGGACACCTATTTTTGGTATTTTGAGGTATCTTAACTCATTAGATAATGACAAGATACCTTCTCACAAAATGGAAAGAGAATTTGGCTTAAGTTTCTCAAAAAATGGTGAGAGTGTATGGAAAGGCTACTAAGGTGACCTCAACATGAATTGAGCATGATCCACATAGTCCTAAAATGACCTCAAGTAATAGTAATTCCATCCACATAAAAGGTGGGGAAAAACCAACTAGGTCCCAATAAGTTCTCAAATCTGATAAATAGCTAGTCAAATGAAAATAGTAATGGCAAGGTGATGCGACAATGCATGATAAACAAGTGTTAACCTTCATTTACTGGTTGGTGGTTATAAATAAGATACAACAACATAGGCTAATGATACTAATTTTTCCATAGGTGGTTATAATCAAGCTCACATAAATAAATTTGAATAGGATGAAAGATATCTTGCAAGATTAATTGTCACATTACTTTCATAGAATGTCATTATAAACATGGATCGGATTGATTATTGAAACTTGACTGGAATCCCCTCACAAAAGGTGTGAGAAGAACCAAATTAACCAAGATCAAAATAGGATTGGATAAGATGATTAAAAATAGGCTTTGGTCTAGATGTGAATGGAATGATAGGATGGAGTGGCATTGCTAAAGATAATGATGGTTTGATAATTGGGTTAAAATTGTAGGGAGGTTACCCCTAAGTGATGGGGTAAATGGATAGGTACTTTGATAATAGAAAATGGATATGTAACAATGGAAATGGTAGTGGTACATGTTTTTGGCCTGGGTGTGTTTTTTGATTATATTATTCTTGTTGATGGTGAGATGCACGTCCTAATCAAAAAATGATACAAATAGAATACTCAATCATATTAATTGTTAGCCCACACCTTGTTTGAATAGCTACTCTAACAAAAATTTGATGTATATTTGGATGTCAAGAATGTTTTTGTATTCTTCCTTGGTCATTGATTCTAATTATTTCAAGTATTGAGACAAGGTATCATTGTAGCCTCTTCAAAGGAAAATGTGACCATGGATGGTAAACAAGGACACATAATGGATGGTAGGTTTAATTATGAAATGGAATGGTAAATTATAATGGAATGTGGAATGGTGGGGAAACAAATGAAGATCAATACTTTTAGTCACACATAATGTCATTAATGTTGGATTCAACATAATTTTGGTTGTGATGGGGCCGAACACTTGTTCTCTCAATAGGACCATCATAAATTTTTTGTTGTTTGGGCTTGAGAGTAGATACCATCTTATTAGGATGGAGATTGGAAGCTATTTTGATTTGATCTTTGATTTTGTCTTCATTAAGTAGTGAAGAAATTTTGTGCTCAGTTATTGGTTCCTTAATAAGGTTTTCACCAATGAAGTTGTCTTGATTGTTCTATGGTGCCTTCGAGAAGGTTTCAATAAGGACTGTGGACTTTTTACTTTGATTCTCTTCTAATGTTTCTAAAAAATTCTCACCAGAAGATGTTGAGTTTTGACTTTGATTGTCCCCTGAAACCTTTGAAAAGGTCCTACTAGGAGAGTGTTCTTCTGCTACATGAATTTTTTCATAGCCTCCTTTCTTTTCTTCAACTTCTATGTCACCATGGATGCAATTCAACAAAGTGTGATTTTTTTGATCCCAATCGACACTTGTGGGAGATGGAATGTCAATAATATGGTTATTTTGGTTGATGGAAATGGACTCTGGAATGGTAATAGAATGGGGAGAGGCTACATAATCCTTGTAGAAGATATTAGGATAACTTGTGTCGATGTTGAAGTAATCATCCTCAAAAAATATAGAAGGATCACAAATGTATTAAAATTTATCTATGAGGCATGCGTAACCAATGTTGTAACAACCATGAACATATTCTTCTTCTAAATCTGATTTTGACTCAAAAGACTCTAAATCTCATGTTAAGACTAATGTTGATTCTAATTTTGATGCTAAATATGATGTCAGTTCAAGAATATAATGTGACTCTAATTTTGATTCTTCATTTGATGGGTACTCTGTTATAAATATGTCTTGTTTAATTCTTGGTTTTGGATAAGTAATAGCCTGTGATAGCACAAAGGGATCCACAAAAATTAGTTTGTTAAAGTGAGACTCCTCTAGGATGGGAAAAAGTTCAAGAGAAAAATCCTTAGAGATTAGCTTGTCAATAGGAGGCTCTTGAAAAATAGGCACATGGTCGAGGTAATGATTTCCCAAAGCCAGTTATAATCATTAAGAAGTGAATTAGAAAAGACTGGCTCATCATAGTGAGACTCCTCGATAAATGGTTTAGGATCAATAGGCAATTTATCAAATGGTTGATTCAATAGAAACATATTGGAATGGTTGGTTCTCTTGGCCTTAGTTTCCAATGAGTTAGAAAACACTAGTTTTGAACATAGCTTGGTCTTTGAATGATTGGATTAGTTGAGGTCTGGTTAGGATTGATACTAGATGAGGAATGACTTGTAGTTGGATAATGGTAGGGCGTTGGGGAGCATGATTACTCACATGAGCTAAAAGACAAAATCCTAAGATGGTAATGAAGGGGCATTGTGAATCATGATTGCTCACACAAGCTAAAGGACTAGGTCCTAGTATGATGATGGGGTGTTGTGGAGTTTGATTTCTCACACAAGCCAAAGGACTAGGTCTAGGAATGGTAATGGTATACCTTGGATATTGTGGAGATTGATAGCTCATATAATCTAAAGGAGGGTTATGGGTAGATAATGATTGGATAGCAAAAGGACATTTTTAAACTTGATTTCTTGCATAAACAAAAGCATCTAAGTCTTCCTCATAAACAAAATCATCCTATTCATAAGTTGGATCATAAACTAGTTCTTGACTATATTCCATATACTAATTATTGTAAAGAGGGTATGGATTTGTATCCCAAACAACATTATCTATAGTTGGGTCTTCAAATTCCTCTTCAAAAGCCTCTTCATACCAATCAAGGTCTTGAGTTGGATTGTAAGTTACTTCATGACTTTGTTCCCATGAATGATTAATTTGAGGTAGATAAAATCTATTGCATAAACCATATTAGCATCATTAGGGTCTTGACAAAAGCCATAAAAATCATTTTTTGCAGCCATTCAGATACCATATTAGCACTTTCTTTCTAAGCCTTAGACTAGGTTATTTGCAATAGTAATGGAACTTTTGATTCAAAGGCTTCCCTATAGGGGATACATGGAAGAACATACATGAAACATACCTCTTTTTGCCAAACAATATTAGTCTAAACAACTATTGCAAGAAAAAATTGACAAGTGTGATCAATTTTAAACCCAAATGAAATGTTTGGTGATGTTATTTTGACCCCTTAGTCTTAATTGAAAACTTTGAAAAATATTCACCAGAAACATGTTGAAAATCCTTGTTTTTCACCAAAACAAAGTTCCTAATCTAGGCACAAGTGTGGTGTAAAATGACCATCATAACACCTCTTTAGATAAAAGAGTGACTTATTGAAAAATTAGTTTTGACATGGATTTGAATAAACAAAAAAGTTTTAGTCTTAAAACACCAAGTGATAAATGACCAAAATACACTGTATAATCGTCCAAATTCTATCAAGGTCTTGTAACAAAATTGTTAGCATGTCCTTTAACTTTGAACCTCTTTTGAGTTTAAAACAAGAAACTTTGGAAAAACTTTGGGTCAAAGCTTCCCTAAAGAATTTGTAGGAGGTTATGAAATCCCCCTCAAAATCCAAGATGCATAAATAAATAAGTCATGAAAATATAAATACTTTAAGGTAATTTTCAGGTCACCCAAACTTTGACAAGTTTTTGGGAGCTAGATGTCTTTCTAATTAGACTAGGCTATTTGCAATAGTAATGGAACCATCGGCATTGGTTATGACCAACTGAGATCTGACTGATGTTAGTTTTATTAATCGATGTCAGTTAAGCCAACAACATTGTTAGCATGTCCTTTAACTTTGAACCACTTTTGAGTTTAAAACAAGAAACTTTGGAAAAGTAGCTCTTGGGTCTATATTTTTGGAAAGACATAGTGACTAATGTCAATCAATACCATTGATGGTTATGACCAACTGAGATCTGACTGATGTCAGTTTTATTAATCGATGTCAGTTAAGCCATGATCAATGTCAGTATTTCTACTGAATCGGTTACTATTTAAAAACCATGGAAATAAAAAATGGAAAAACAAAGTTAGAAAAACAATTTGTAAGAGCTTTAAGATATCAAATAAGTTTTTAAATTTTTCAAAAGGATATCTTTTAGGTGTAGGATGCATCTAGTCCCACCAAGCATGCGATTATGTGATCTAGTAATTTGACTCAAGAGAGGATGGTTAGTATGGTGTTAGTTCCAAAATAAAAACAAGATGAAATAAACACACTAATAACATAACATCTCTAAGCCTAGACACTAGGGAGAGATTAGTTAACAAAAGTAAATGATAAGCACAACTAAAAATCAAGGAATGAAAACACAAGAATTCCTTCACCTTCCTTGTATGCTCCAAATGCCTTTGTAATGGTGGCTTTCTCGGCTTGTGCTTCAAGAGGTCTTATTAAATAGAGTGTGGCTACCTTCATCTCCTCTTGGCACCTTTGGCTTGTGGCTTGGCTTGGCTTGGAATCAATTTGGCATGGTAACACTAGTTGTATGAAGCTTTTAGAACCAATCATGCATTATAACTTTGTATAAATTAAGCTTAGAAATGATGTTGTGAGGCCTCTTATTTGTAGATTTTTGGATTTAATTAGAATTAACTTGAACTATCCATCTTAAAATTAAAATGTGTGGCTGAGGATTAATTTAATTTTTGAAATTAAGTTTTTAACTATCCTCATCATGGAATTGGAGTAAGCGGCAATTAAGAGGCATGGAGGGCATCATGGAAGGCATTAATGAGGTATGGAGGTCATGAATCTTGATATTTGTGGCATTTATGGCCTAGGGATGTCTTCCCAAGAAATGAGGTCACTTGATGATGCATATATTCAATATTCATTTCCAAAACATATTATTCAACAAGTTTCCATGGAATTTTTTATTAGGCCTTGATTTGGGTTAATTATCTCTTAAACATGATTAAGCACTTTGTGCACAAAATACCAAATTGATTAGAATTCCTTGTTATTGTTCCTAAATTTGAATGGATTGGAATTGGATGTCCATTTTAGATTTTTTAGATGTGTATTCACATTTAGAATTTTGCCAATAAAAAATAACAATGGCACAAGTCTTATGCAAAAGATTTGATAGGAAAGAGCAGTCCAGAGCATGTAGGTGCAAATTTGGCATTTTGACTCAAAATGAACTGATCAAAGTTAGTTGGCCCATAAATTTCAGTGACCTATTTAGGCATACCCTGGCCAAAATCAGCATTTGAGTATGTCAATTTCACATCATTTTATGCATATTAGTGTTTTTAGGCTAAATTGTGCACTTTAAGTGGAAACTAACTAAAAGCCTGGTTGGAGGTTATTGACAGCCAATTTTAGATGTCTAAAAAAATAACATCATTGCACAATCCATATCTTAGTTCCTCATTTTCACCACTACTATGTATCTTAGACCATATTCTCTAGGATGGTTATAGTAAGGGAAAGATATATAGATATGGTGATAGGAAACTTTCTAGTACAAGGTCAAGCAGATGGAGGATATTGTCATTTATGACATCATACCTCTATAAGTCTATGAAATATTACTAGGAAGACCATATTTGTTTGAACACAAAGGTACATATCAATCTAAGACATAACATTGGACAGTTCATGTGTAGGACCACTTATAAAACCTTTTTGAGTTTGCACCCCTGACCAAAGTTAGTTTAGTCTCTACCAAGAAATTTTGTAATCTTGTATCACATATGCAAAAGTTTGTATTACTCATGGTTTACCATGATACACCCATGCAATAAAAAATGACAAAGCACACCCTGATAGTTTGGATCACTCACACATCATCATAGGAATAATATCTTGACAAGTTAATAGAGTATCAAAATCAAGTCTTTACAGAACTTGAAGGTCTTATAACACACTGTGTAGTAAAACTCCACATCAATTTGGTTATTATATCCCTTCTTCTAAATATCCCCTATATCATAGATCAATTAGGGAGAATTATAAAATTTAATGTTACATATAATATGTCCTTAATCAGGGCAAGATTAGGCCTATCTCTTTACCTTCTAGGAGTTTAGTAGTCCTCACACCCAAGAAACATGTGCCATGGTGACTCTTCATAGACTATCATGCAATCAAAAAGATAATGATGAAGAATTAGTACCCACTTCCATGCATTGATGAACTCATAGACCAACTCTAAGGTGTTCAACACTTCACCAAGATCTAATTGAATTTAGGTTACCATCAGGTTCCAATTCATCCTAAAGATGTCTAAAAGGCTACATTCAAGACATGTGAAGTATTGTATGAATGGTTGGTTATGCCTTTGGGCTAACCAATGCACCAACCATATTTATGAACTTGATGGATGATCTACTCAAGCCTTTCCTAAACTCTTTCATCATTGTATACTTATATAATAATATATTCATCTTCAACAAGACTTGAGAGGAGAATATGGAGCACATCTCATGCATCTTAGACACCTTACACCAACACAAGCTAAAAAACCAATTTTACAAAGTGTACATTCAATGTAGTGTATATATAGTACCTAGGTTACATAATCAATCATACTAACATCAATGTAGATCTAGAGAAGGTCAAATTGATCCAAGATTATCCTACTCCACACAATCTCATTGAATTAAGAAGTTTTCTTGGACTTTATAACTTGTAACATGGTTTTATCCTTTTTTTTTTCACCTCTCTTGGGTTCTCACCTAGATAACATGACAAACACTAAGTTTGATTGACCTCATGAATAATAATTCACTTTTGAGGCCCTCCAATAATGCCTCTACATATCACTCATTCTCACAATGCTTGATATTACATAAATATTCAAAATTCACATTCATGCATTTGACTACACACTTAGTGTAGTGCTCATACAACATAGACATCTGGTCATATACAACTAAAATAGGTTAAGAGACATAATGCAAAGGCACTCCACCTATGAGAAAAAACTATATGTTATTTTTAAAGTAATTAATCAATGGTAGCACTATATTTTTAGGATGGAGAGAGTTGTTCATTTAGGCCATAAACCATTTTAGTTCCTACAAATGCATAACAAGCTATAAAATGTATGCCATATTAAATAGATGACTTATTTGATACAGTTCCATCATATGATTAAGCAAAAGAAAGGGAAGGAAACTAAGGAAATAGATTGCCTTAGCCAATATATGGTACATGCACTCATCACAGTCTTAGACATGTGCAACCATAACTTCATAGACTAGGTATCCCTCTACTCATCTAACCAAGACTTTGTAATGACTTAAACCAACCTATCACAATGTAAAAAAGAATAGGAGTTCTACCTATCTAACAAGATAGTCTACAAGATAAAATGCCTTTGTGTTCATAATGGTGTACCTCACTAATGACTTATTTGAGAGACACACTACATTAAGACCTTAGGATAATTTAGCATGACAAAGATTCTAGCTACATTAAAATCACACTTATACTAGCCATATATACACATGGTCATGGAATTCCACTTCAAGTCTTGCATTCTTTATTACATCACCAAGCCCAAAAATAAGAAGTTAAGACTTTACACACCTTTTATGGTTTTGTCCAAACCATGGGAATATATCATCATGGATTTCATGACTAAGCTACCTATGATGAGATGATAACATGACCTTGTGTTCATTGTTGTGGATAGTTTTTAGAAGATGGCCATCATGGTCACATGCAAGAAAGATATTGATGCAAATGAAACTACACAAATTTTTTTCAACCATGTTTGGGTCTATTTTAGGATACTAACATCCATTGTCTCTAACCAAGATCCATGCTTTATGATTAATTTTTGGAAACCATTATGGGACTTGATGGGTAAGTATTTAGATCAATTGACATCTTTCATCCTCAGACTAATAGACAAACTAAAGTAGTCAAGTGCACACATGTTCATCTTCTATGAATGTATAACCATGCACATGATCACACTTAGGATGGTAATTTCTTATATATTCAACATCCCTAAAATAAGGTTCTTCATAATTCTACTAGCCATAGTCCATTCCATACATGTTTTGGGTCTCAACCTTTATCACCCCTAGACATTTCCTACCATAAACCATCATGAATTATCTCATGCACATAGGAATGGGAAGAAAAAAAAGTTAGGACATTTTTGTGCCACATTAAATCTATTATCCAATAGGTTCAACAAATCCTCTCTCACACCTAAACTAAGTAAGAGTGCCATGATGCACAATGCACACCTCATGCATTCCAAGTTGGTGATAAATTTTAGTTATAACTTCATAAGGAACACTTATAAGGTCCACATTAGAAGATTAATACTTTTCACTATGGTATTTACACCATTATATGTGTATCTTGTCAGAAAGCATTCATTATTGATCTACCTCAGTACTTGGGCATGCACGTAGTATTTTACATGGAACTTCTCAATCCTTACACTCTACCACTTATTGATCCAATAGTAACACAACAACCTTTTGATTTGGATCCTCAATATTTATGACCCATAGAAAATGACTAGATCATCAAAGTGATAGACACACACACCTACCATGACACACATCAACTCTTTAGATTGGTCAAGGTTGGGTAATATGTTGATCAAGATAAGTGGTACACTTTGTAATAACTTCAAGTGCAGTTCTCATAAATGTACACCAACACAAGACATACCATTACTCTTCTAGAAGGGGAAAATTATTTGTGCATATCCCTTACATAATCAAGATCACTCCTTTTTTCTCTACTATATAGATCATGCACTTGTCACCTAAACTTATACACTACTTTACATGAATCTTGCTCACATCCTCCCATGCCAAGTCTCGCACCTACTCATTGACTTCTATGGAATAGTTACCTATGTACCTCATTACCCTGAATCACTACCTACATGTTTTAAAGTCCCACACACAAAAAACTTGTGGACTCACTAATATTTGTGCACTCTTCACCTCATAATCCCATATACATCACACTTTTGAACTTGAAATTTTTTTATGCAGTTTACACCTAATAGTTTTATGTGCCTCACTAGCATCCATTCATGGACATGTCAAAATTGACTACATGCTCTAAGTGATCCAATAATTTTTTCCATAAAAAGAGACCCTAAATTTTAATTCAAATGTTTGACAACCTAGACATTAATTATTTTAACTATTTCCAACTACCACATCTGATAGGGTCCACATGCCATGTAAATCCTCCTTGATAACTAAACAATAGTCATGATTAGTCTTATATTATTATGATACATACATACATATACACACATATGCATGTATACATGTGTGTGTGTGTGTGTGTGTATATATATATATGTATATATATATGTATGTATGTATGTATATATATATATGTATGTATGTATGTATATATGTATATATATACATACATACATACATATATATATATATACATACATATATATATATATATATATATGTATATATATATATATATATATGTATGTATGTATGTATATATGTATATATATACATACATACATACATATATATATATATACATACATATATATATATATATATATATGTATATATATATATATATATGTATGTATGTATATGTGTGTGTGTGTTTGTGTGTGTATATATATACACACACACATACATATATACATATATGTATACACACACACACACATATATATATACACACACATACACACATATACACATGTATATATGTGTGTGTGTATGTACACACACACACACACAGAGATAACATATGCATCTATTATAATAAATAGATACATAATCGTAATATCAATAGCTTACTCTGTGAAACTAATCGGTATGCACACACTATTGACATTATACTCCATATTATTTTCCCTATTCTCTATTATTGAATATAAGTTGCATTTCTTATAAGTTAATAATTCCATTCCATTTAATGTGTTTTTGTTTATTCTACCTAAATATTGCACTATGCATTCACTCTACATAGCCATAACTCAGTTGTCCCCAACACACCTCAATCCTGGACCTTGTGGTGTGGATCACTTAATAGAAACCAAGAGTCACTCCATTTCTAGTCAATTTTTTAAATCTTTTCAATTTAATTTTAATTTTTTAGGATGTATGCCATAGGTATTAGACCTATTTCCACCAAATTTTAAACTCAAATAGTCTATATATTTATAAAAATTAAATATTATTATTATAAATATAACTTTACAAATTTAATTTATTCTAAAATATTTATTTATTATAATTATTATTATTATTTTTTTTGGTTAAATTATTTTGATATTAATTACACATTATTTTATGGTTTAGTGTAGTGCGTTTTTTATGTAAACCCACTTTATCATACAACATTGTTGATGAACTCATGCACTTGTTCACCCCTTAGGGTTAGATTGTGATTTTATTGCCATATATTTGATTATTTTAGGGATTATTATATCTTATTTGAAGTCATTATCCCCATCCCTTGTGTTTATTTTGAAACCCCTAGTATGTTGTATTATTTTTTATCATTCAAATTCAAGGGTAGTTTTACATGCTATATATTTTTACATATGATGTAGCCTAAGGTTATTATATATAATACTTGTAACAAATGAAGTTATTTATTGAGTTGAAAACTTGATGAGTTTTTTGAAATTGTTTTGGTTAATACTCATGCTTATTTTAAAAATAAAATAGTGTTTCTTAAAGATGTTAATTCTCTTTTGAATGATAATATTCTAAATCCAAATGTAATGAATGATAGTGTTGTAATTATATATTAAACCATGGATGCTTATAATGATAATATATATAGAGATATAAAATACTTTACTTATTTAAATAACATATCCTAGACCATCCCACATGAATAGATTCAATGTTGAATATGTTGAAATTTATCCCAAAAAAATCCTTAACTAAAGATCCATTAATTAAATATGAACCTCATATTGTGAATAATGGATCTTTAGATGCCTCTAATGATGATAAAACTTTTATAGGGTCCCTTTCATGCCTAATAATTTTTTATTTCCCAAATTATTTCAAATAGTTTTCCTCTTCTAATTTATTTCAATCATGTTGGTGTTTATTTTATTTCTCAAAATGGTTTCAATGTTTAACTTGTGGATTCTCAAATTTATCAACCATAACAACATGTTTCTCAACTTTCATCTCCTCTTCATAGTGTTTCTTAAGTACCCAATGTTCTTATTCCTACCTATACTACCACTACTTCTCTTCCCAACACCGTATTTAACATCCTTGTGAAAACCATACTATTATGTAAAAACAAGCTAAATTTCTCTCTAAAGTCTCTCAAAATTAAAGTATAGGGGTCAATTCACATTATATTATTACTCAACCCCTCATACTATCATGTCCTTTCTTATCCTTTTATGTTTCTTAGATCCAAAGTTTTAATTTTTCAATGGCAAAGGCAATCCTTCTCATCACATCAAATATTTATATTTTTATGTATATAATTTATGCACAATGATAAATTATTAATTAATTTATTTCCTATAATCTTTAAGGACTATTCTTTTAATTAGTTTTATGTTTTATGATTTGGATATATACACTCAATTATTACTTTACCTAGTGATTTATTAACCCAATTTTCAATCAATAATAACTTGAAGGTCATGTTTTCACATATTTTCCAACTCAAAAAAGGACAAAATGAGAATATTAGTTAGCATGTGCTTAGATTTAATACTATGGTTATCAATATGAATCACCAAATATGTAACAATGAGTTACAAAGTATTTTTATGAAAATTTTCTCTTACCCATTAAAACTAAAGTGGTGTTCAACACTATCAATATTTTCATGAAATTTGTCTTACAATTAGAAATTATGATATCAATATTTTAGAGGTAAACATCCTTAAATATGGGATCAAATCCCTTATCTTTAGTAGATCCAAAAGACAAGGTAAATCAACATTGAAATATAAGAGTAATGGCAACACTTTCCATCCTCATAATGAGGTTATTAGTGTAGTGAATGTGGAAATTCAACCATAAATTAATCTATTCCTATCAAAACAAATATAATTAAAAAAAATATACAATATTGATTGAAAGTCCTCAAAATCTATTTAGATTAAGTGAAATATGATTATTTTACCTCCTCAATGAAGGATTGATCCATGAAGTCCCTTGCCTAATAAATATGATGATGATGCATACTATGATTATCATATATTCCATGTATATTCTTCAAAAAAGTCCATAACATAGAAACATAAAATCCAATAGATCATTTAAAGTATTAAAATTAACGTAGAGGGTCACAATAGCAACTTGAGTGAATAAATCACACAACTAAAATAACACTTTAAAATATCTATAATTCCACTTCTAAATCATACCATTCAATCTAAATACTAAATTAATATTCATATGGTAGCTAAAAAATGACTCTATTTCTCAAATAATTAATGGATTCATAGGTGTGGTCAATACAACACATAAAATGCCTCACTCAATTATATTATATAATCATGAAATTTCAAAGGGTGACTCTAATAATGAACCACTCTTCATTCAAGCTTTCACTGATATGCATTCAAGGATAATAAATGACATTATTATTGATAATTATTCAATAATAAATGTGTTCATAACAAAATAATAATAATATTCCTTGATAAACTTAAATAGATTTATCGAATACTACAATGACTATTCAATTTTATGATGGGATTACCCTAAAAGCACTTGGATGCATTACCTTACCTTTCACAGTGAATCTTAAGAAAAAAATTTAGTTTCATGTACTATTATAAAATGGGACATGTGACATGTTGCTTGGATGACCGTGACTTAATAAAATAAAATAAATTCTAATAACATTATGCCAGTGCTTAAAATATATTCATGACAATAAAGTGATTACTATCCAAGGCACTAAAAATGATCCTTAACCAAAAATTCAAACCTGATGTGTTACCTAAAAATATATCAAAGAATCAATTATTCATTAAACCTTACATAAACATTTTACAAGTGTGGTAAGATAGGGTGGAAAGAGTGGAAGACCTTTAATAGTTTAAAAGTGTGGTAAGATAGGGCATAAGGAATGGAACACCTTCGACATGTTATAGGTGTGGTAAGATAGGGTATATGGAGTAGAATACCTTTACCAACTTATAGGTGTGGGAATATAGGGTGGAAGGAGTGGAAGACCTTTAATAATTTACGTGTGTGGTAAGACAGGGTGGAAGGAGTGTAAGACCTTCAATAGTTTACAAGTGTGGTAAGATAGGGCAAAAGGAGTGGAAAACCTTCAATAATTTACATGTGTGGTAAGATAGGGTAGAAGGAGTAAAATACCTTCAATAGTTTATAGGTGTGGTAAGATAGGACATAAAGAGCAAAAGAACTTCATTGTTTTAATTTTTATCTAAGAAAACTAGAACATTTCAAAAATATGCTTTTATTTTAATATAAGATGCTCTAATGGTGTGGACCTCCAAATCCCAAATACTCTAGACTTGGAGAGAGATGTTGAAGAAAAATAAATAAGATTCGGTTAAATCTGGTAGAGGAATAGTTTGAGTTATTATAGGCCTCAGGTGAGGTGCTTTCCTAAATAGAAACAACTTCATTTTAAATTTCAATTAGAGTGAGAGGAAGTAATGGTAACTATAGAATACCTTTAACAATTTCAATTTGTTTTTCATTCTAAATAGGAGGAAGTAATGGTAACTACAAAATACCTTCACTAATTTTAATTTTAATTTCAATATAAGCTGGAGGAAGTAATTGTAACTATAGAAGACCTTCAACAATTTCAATCTAAGTGGGAGAAAGTATTGGTAACTATGGAAGACCTTCAACTATTTGAATTTGATTTCCAATATGAGTGGGAGGAAGTAACAATAACTTCATAAGACCTTCAATGATTTCATTTTAAATTTCAATTAGAGTGGGAAGAAGTAATGAGAACTATGAAAGACCTTCAACAATTTTAATTCTAAGTGGGAGGAAGTAATGGTAACTATGGAAGACCTTCAATAATTCCAATCTAAATTTCAATCTGAGTGGGAGGAAGTAATGGTAACTATAAAAACCCTTCGATAATTTCAATTTGAATTTAAATCTGAGTAGGAATAAGTAACGATAACTGTGAAAGACTTTAAACAATTTAAATTTCACTTTTCTCTAGTCAAAGGGTTTGTAAATTTTCTAGAAGAGGTGGAAGTAATGGTAACTATGGAAGACATTTAGTAATCTCAATTTAAATTTCAATATGAGTGGGAAAACTAAAACCCATTTTTACTTTAACATTTGATTCTCTTTTTGGGTAGGAAAATCAGAATACCAATTTAGTCATGAACAAGAGTGGAAGGAGAAGGAGTCTTCTTCCATTAGGACTTGGATGAGAAGGAAAACAAGGGAAAGGAGGAGATGAAGATATCCTAGTTCTAGGTGGATTGGGGGTATTCCATTCCACCACTGACATCCCCTATAATTTTGAATGGAAATCTAAGTGGGAGAGATTCAGTGCAAAAGACCTTCAGCATTTTGAATTCCAATTTGAGTAGAAAAACTAGAACACCCATTTTGACATGGATGGGAGTAGGAGTAGATGAATAATCCTTCTAATAGGGGAGAGAAGGAAAAAAATGGAAAGGAGGAGATGAATATGACCCATATCTAGGTGGACTGGGGGTTGTCCATGCCATCAATGACATACCCCTTAAGATTGAATGGCAAGCTGGGTAAGAAAGAATCGGTTCTATAGTCTAGTGAAAGGGAGCTTCTAGGTGTAATTTGGAAAAGAAAATTAGAGAAATTTTTTCTCACAACACTTGTTGCGTTTATTTAAGATCCCTTGACAAAACATGGAGTGAATATACCTTGAGTTTCTATGAGGATTTTCCAATCCTAGAAAAGTCTCGATAGTAGGAGTGGAAGACCTTCATCAGTCTAAATTTTATTTTGATCCAAAAAACTAGAATATTTAGTTTTCTTCTATGGTCCTTCTATGGGGTAGATGATGGGGGATCTCACCATAGGATTATTTTTTAGGGTAAGTTAGATATTATAGGAACCCATTCCCTAGTTTATTTAGTATCATGGATATTAGATCAGTCCATGATTTAACCCCATTTGATGGCTTGGATAATGGAAAAATTCATTTATCTCACCCAAGCACTATAATTAGTTTGGTCTAACCTAAAGTGATACTCTTTGTCTAAATTTAGTTTCTAGGTTTAGGAGGACCCTAAATTAATATAGCCTCATTTTATTATTTAAAAGTGGACATTAGAGGAGTCCAACCTTGGTTCCCTCAAATTACAAGATTCTAAGTAACCATCATAAGATTTTTTAGAATCAGATCTGATATAGATGAAGCCTCCTTAGGGACTATGGCTTTATTTAGACATGTTTGCTTTCCTAAGATATGTAAGGAATGTGGAGGAAGGGAAAAACTATGTTGAGGTCCAAATATGTGGAGGACCCTACTCAATTCAAGTTAGTTTGGTTTGGAATAGATATAGGATTCCCAACCAAATCTTATCCTACTAGAGTGGATGGTAGAGGAATCCACCTTACCGGTTTTAGTAGGAGGAAATGCCTACTTGTTGTGTCTCAATTTTTTTAAAGTTACGTAGAAGAACTAGGTGGCATAAGATCTTCTACTCTTGGTGGATTCTTGTCCTATAGAGTAAGCCTTGGGGAAGTCCTACTGAAGGATATTCAGCTCTTCAAGTTTCATTATTAGATAACATCCTTGATCACTCTAAAAATATGTAGGGATGTATAGTTTATGGTTCTAAGTGGGAATCTAAGACCATTTATTGTGATTCAATTGTGCAGAGGCTATGTAGAAGACCTAGGTGGTGGAAGACCTCCTTTTCCTATTGAACTTATATTTTGTAGTTTGTTTCTTGTTGTGTTTCACCAGGTTATGGGATCCTTAAAACCCCCTTATTTTTCCAAGGTCATGTGTGCCTTTAGCTCTCTTTTTAATGGTTTTGAGATCCTCAAATACCCATTGTTATGCTTTGAACATGTTGTGAATCTTAGTGAGAAGATAAACTTACTCGTTATAACTCTACTGTATGGAGGCTATGCAGAAGACCCTAATGGCAAAAGACCTCCTTCTCTAATGGATATTTTGGTTTGTAGTGCCCTTAGAGAAGACAAGATTAAAGGACATAACCCTTTGATATTCACTATTTAGTAACATCTTTGTGTACTATAGGTTGTGGAACCCTTAAAACCCTTAGTTGTGGGAACCCTTAAAACCTTCATGTTCTCTTGTCTCTCCAAAGTCATGAGTACCTTTACTTCACTTGTCAAAGGTTGAAAGACCCTTCAAACCCTCTTTACTATTATTTGTTATTAAGGGGATCCTTTTTTACCCTCTTTATTATACTTGGATGTGGGTCCATCTATCAAAACCCTCACCTCCTTGGTTCATAGCTCTAGTTTCAAAAGTGTTTTACCCAATCAAATTAAAATTTAAACCTTAAATAAATACATTCACTCATCCACATACCAAATAGATACTATCACAACATCTTATTCTTATTTAGTAAAAATTAATTACAAAGGATTCAAGTTTTTAGGTTAGCATTAGATAGAGGAAAGTGATACCCTATACGAAGGTACCAAAGCTAACATAAATACTTATAATGATAAATATTATAATGACAATGACTATAATGAATATGATTACATTTATGACTTGATTAGTGATGATAAAATATTGTATTTATTATATACATGCATACCTAGACATTCATATATTTCCTATGATATTATTATTACTTCCACTTAAATTTAGTTAAATGATGATTCATTCAATATTGTCAGTGAGCCTTGTTTATTAACCACATATGTTTGCACATAAAAAACTATATACTTTTTTATACATTATTTCTTTTATTGATTTCTTGTTTTTATTTTATTATAATTTATTTTCATGTGTGTCTCATTTATTCTTATTTCGATTTATTTCATGTCTATTATCTCCTTGGGTCTCCATGTTTCTTTTAGATTTCATGTTTTCCATATTTTTTCTTGGGTGAGTTTTGAATTTTCGTAATTCCTTATTCCCTCTTCATAACTTGGTTATCTTTTACTCAAACTTCCATCCTCAAATCCTTTCTTGGATTATATTATTCAAGTTTATTGATTCATATTTTTTATGATCCTGATGCAAGAGCATCTACAATAGCTTCATGGAGGACTAGTTGAGGTCATCAATCATGCAAATTCAAATGATATTCTAGCGTGAAAATTCAAATTCTTGTTTTCCATCCAAATTGTGTTTAGATTTCAAAATTTTACCTTGAGAGTAAATGTAATTGTCAAAAGTGAAAAGTGAAAAGGTAAAAAGTGATTGTTGGGGCTGTTGAGGAAATAAGGGAGGAGTGGTTGAAAATATTTCAACCTTAGTATATTATTGAAGATTAAAAACTATAATTGTTTTGCCTTAAGCCAAAATTGGGCATAGAGGTTAGAGAAGAGGTTCTTGAAAAGAGAAAAAAAGTAAAATTCATTAAAAAAAAGATGAGAATGATTGCTGGAGACAAGTTGGTAATTAATGCCATTAAAAGCATTCGAAGTCAGAAAATTAGCACCAAAGGATTTGATGGATTGGAGGACATTCCTTGTTATGGTCTTCACTGTGAGAAATTCCACTAAAAAAAAATGATTTTACTCCATTCAGGAACAAGACCTCTGTAATAGGACCATCAGTATTGCAGAGTCAAAATCAAACTAAGCCCAATTTCACAATCGATGCCCAAAAATTTTCTTGTAAAGATGAGTTTCTGTCTTGCAATGATCAGGCACATAACTAGGCACTAGATTTGAGCTTGCACACAATATTTTTTTTGTGCACATGGAGTTGAAACTTCATTGGTTCATCTGGTTTATATGTGACCATGCATTTTCTTCAAATTGTAATATATGCTTGTTATGATTTGCACTGCCTTGATGCAAAGCAAATAGTGGTTTACAACTTGTAGCTTTGGTGTAAACCCCACAAGACATCTGTGAGGCAAATTTGTCGACTTGAATATAAAAAATCCAAAGTGCTATATTGTTTGGAGTATGCACATGAATACTCATATTCACCCAGAATATGTCATGAGCTTTAAGGTCTCTCCTGAAGCATGTGAATATTGGGCTGGATTGATGGCAAATTTTGGCATGCATGGTGATGATCATACATTAACAGGATGTCATTTGCAATGAGGTTCTACTTGTGAGATGGCAAGAATTCAGCAACCTCTAGTCTCAGCCAAGGAAGTTGAAAAGAAGATACAAGGACGCAGGCCCCAACTTGTGATTTGGTTTGTGCAAGGGTTTATTTCAATTGATTATTGAGTCAAGAGAGTCCTAAATAGAAATAGTTAGAGTAGGAAGGAATAGGGACGCAGGCCCCAGCTTGTGATTTGGTTTGTGCAAAGGTTTTGATGCATCGATTTTGATCAAAAGTGACATTGCATCAAGCAACTTACAAGAATAGTTAGTGCCTAAACCTCTCAGAACAGACTGATGACAGTGTGTCAAATACATTGGTAATTGCAATTTGTGAAGTTGTCAAACCAAATCACAAGCTGGGGCTTACATCCCTGTATCTTCTTTTCAACTTCCTTAGCTGAGACTGGAGGTTGCTGAATTCTTGCCATCTCACAAGTAGAACCTCGTTGTAAATGACATCTTGGTAATGTATGATCAGCACCATGCATGCCAAAATTTGTCGTCAATCTAGCCCAATATTCATGTGCTTTAGTAGAGACCTTAAATCTCACGACATATAAAAAAATATTATGCAGAGACCTACAAAGACTGACATTAGTTGAAATATCACCGACATCAGTAGGTTAATGACTCCAATCGATTGACGACGGTAGTATAACCGACATCAGCGACTGTGTTTTTTACACAGCAAGCTGAGATGAACTAGTTCCAAATTTATTTCCTAGTTTCTATAGAATACTCAGGCTATTAAGGCTATATTTTCAATATTCATTGTATAAACAGAAGTCCTCTATTGTAAGCATATGAGCAAATAAATAAGAGATTATAATATGATTTATTTATCTATTTGAAGATATTTTGCAGAAATATAGATAAGCAATTCAACGCTTTATTTTGGTATCTGAAGGGATATCACAGTGGTGTCAGTATCTGATCTTTTTGTTGATGTGTATGGATTTTGAAGAATCATTTTGTGAAGACTGAACCAAGGGTTCCAAGATTCCATTTGCATTGGAGAACATCAACTCTTCAGTGTGTGTGATTTAGAGGATGTGAAATATCAACTGATCTATTGCCAGAGAGATAACTTCATACAGAGGTTATCATATTATTTCAAGTCTTTTGAGGGATAACTTCATACAAAAGTTATCATAGTATTCCAGGTATTTATTTCTTTATTTTTTGATTCAAATAAGTTATACAGATAGAGATATTCTATATTAGAGTCATATATATTTAGATCAGAGGTCCTATAAATAGGGTGTAATTTATTGGTAGCCGTACGAAGCCTGTACAGATCTGTACAGGCTCGCACATAGACCGACATTGACAGAGAGAGATCTACAGAGACTGATGTCGGCAAGTTAACAATGCCTAGTCAACTGATGACGGTAGTATAACTGACGTCGGTGTCTGTGTGTCGACACAGAAAGGCCAAGACCTTCCAAAATTCAGGTTTCATTACTAGATTTGCAAAGGACAAGGGTTTTAAGACTGTATTTTGATATTATTTTATATGAATGACTGAAGACATCTATTTTAACCATCTAGACAAATAATAAGATTAGTGATTTGGCAGTTAAGAGATTTACTATGGCTTATTGTTTATTTGAATTTATTCTACAAAATTATATCTTTGTTCAGAGCTATTTGTGTTTAGATATTCCCTACTGAAAGGGGATTCTGGGTGAATATGAGTATTCATGTGCATACTCCAAACAATATAGCACCTTGGATTTTCTTATATTCAAGTTGACAAATTTGCCTCACAGATGTCTTGTGGAGTTTGCACTAAAGCTACAAGCTATAAATCACTATTTGCTTTGCATCAAGGTAGTGCAAATCATAACAAGCATATATTACAATTTGAAGAAAATGCATGGTCACATATAAACTAGAGGAACCAATGAAGTTTCAACTCCATGTGTGCAAGAAAAAAATTGGGTGTAAGCTCAAATCTAGTGCCTAATTATGTGCCTGATCATTGCAAGACAGAAACTCATCTTTACAAGAAAATTTCTAGGCATCGATTGTGAAATTGGGCTTAGTTTGATTCTGACTCTGAATATTGATGGTCTTGTTATAGAGGTCTTGTTCCTGAATGAAGTAAAATCATTTTTTTAGTGCACTTTCTCATAGTGAAGACCAAAACAAGGAATGTCCTCCATGCATTATTTAAGATGAATTTTAGTCTGAGGACAACCTTGCATCATTTGGTATCAGAGCAGGTAGGCTGTCATCATTTGGTATTAGAGTAGGTAGGCTGTCATCATTTGGTATCAGAGCTTGAAGCTCTTGAGATCTACTGAAGAAAAGGTATGAGTAATCTGTGATATTTGATTTGAGTTTATTTTGTTAAGAAGCAAACAGGTGAAAAATGAAGGTTTAAAGCCATTAAGGCTTAAGAGGAGAAGAAGCCAAGGAAGGCTTAGTGAAGATCCAAGAAGAAGCTAGATAGTTTGCCAAAAGACTAAGGTGAGGTAAAGGATGGAGTTTGAAGAATTGAGAAGAGAAGCTTTGAGAGCTCAAAAGTAAGAAGAGCATAGTGAATGCTCAAGAGGAAGATCCAAAGCAAGGTAAGTTTGGATTTGTGATTTGTGTTTGTTGAAGTTGTTGTAGGATTAAGAAAAGGATCAAAAGACTAGGATGCAAAAGGCCTAGGTGAGATCAAGGAGATTGTCAAAAGACCAGTCAAGGAGAAAAGGCTTGGGTGAGACAAGGGATCAAGAGACCAAGGTGGAAAAGACTTGGATGAAGATCTCAGAAATGGAAGTACTATTGAAGGCACTACAGAGCAACAAGGTACATGAGAATAACAAAAATAAAGCAAGCATCCAAAAGAAGAAAGGTATGAATAGTTTTGTACTTGATAAAGAGATTGCTAATTTGAAGAGAGAGTTAGCTAAGATTAAAAATGAATATGAGTCTTGGATGCAGTTGAATAGGAAAGCATGGGTATGGCCAATGAAGAAGAGGTTGAAGTGGCCAATAGATCTCCTAATGAAGAGGAGAAAAAGGCAAAATGAGATTTCCAAGAAGAGAGAAGCCCATAGAGGCTTGAAGAAGATAAGAAGGTTGCCAAGTGAGCAACAAAAAGAGGAAGAGATTGTGAAAAATGTTCTCATTGAGGAGAACAAGAGAGAAGAAAGAAAAGATAAAGTGCTAGGAAGAACACTTGAAAAGATAAGAGTGTTGGTGAAGAGAGCACTCATGGAGACATTATGGTCTCTTGTTTTTATATCTAATGCTATTTTTGCATGGGTAGTTGCAGGTATGAGCAGCCTTGTGAAGGTCAAAAGAAAGGCCTTGAAGAATGAAGAGATTGGTGCAAGAGAAGACACCAAGTACACAAGTGAATGTGTAAGAAAGAGAAGTGAGTTTGTTGTTGTTGATAAAGAAGAAGAGATGCATTAGTTAATGCATGAGGAAGGTGTTGAAGACCCCATACAAGCAAGGGGAGAGATAGAAGATGAGGATGAATTCCATGATGCCATTGAATGCCAAGAAGAGGAAAGAGAATAGCCAAGCATAAAGGAAGAGAAAGATTGCTCCATAGACCAAGCTATCAAAAAGGTAAATGAAGTGCTAAAATCTGATTTTGATCATTATTGTCATCATGAAGCTACTATTGTACAGGTGTAAGAGTTAAGGAAGATGATAGAGCCATTAACAAGAGAATTTAACCATGGATATGTGATGCCTAAATGGTGGAAGAAGAAAAATCCCAAGCAAGAGGAAGTGCTAGTACAAGAGCATGAATGCAGGATGCCTACATGGTTTGAGAAGACAAATGATAAGAAGGAGAAACAAGTATGGGTGCCTAAGAAGGCAAAGAGAGAAGATGTGAGTGTTGAGGTAACAACACCAAGAAATCAATGGAAGAGGATTGAAGTTAATTCAAGCAACCAAGAGAATGAAGGTGAGATGGTGAGTATAGAAGAGGCATTCCATGAAGACAGGATGCTTGAGAGGTATGCCAAAGAGGTAAAAGGTAAACAAATCATTTATGATGATGATTTTGAATCCTGTAATGATATTTTCATGAGAAATGAGGAATGGAAAGTAGCTATGTGGACTAATATGTAGCAAGAAGAGAATTCCAAATGGATGGATGATGAGGAAAGGGGAGAGTATGCAGCAAAGCAATGCCTCATTGAAAACAAAGAGCAAACAAGATGGCTTCAAAGAGAAGTTGAAAAGAACAAGGAGACACAAGGTAATAGTGTTCCTATTGTTTTTGATAAGTATATTGATGTTGATGAATAAGTTGGTTTATGTGAAGACAAGTTAAGAAGAGATGAGATAAGGGGTAAAGGACAAGTAATCCTTAAGAATGAAGGACCCAAGTTTGATGAAGAGAATGGTGAGATAGATGAGGTATCACTAAAGGAAGACTTGAAGATATTGGAGGAGCTATTTGGTCATTCAAGAAAGATGAATGAAAGTACAAGCCATGGTGAAAACACCATTGGGAAGAGTGAAACAAGACAAAAGCAAACCCAAGAGGCAAAGACAGTTTGACCAAGGAACAAGAGCATGAAGACAACCAAGAGGCTTCATGGCCTAAAGATTTTGATTCTAAGGTGTCTTTGAATGTTTTGTATGCAGGTATGAAGGTTGTTGAAGTGAATGACATACATGAGTCCTTAGAGAAGCTCACGAACTAAGAAGGCAAAGAAGAACTAGAAGACATGAAAGAAGATAAAGAAGCATGGATGTGGGACATAGTAGCTGAGAAAGAAATGAGAAGAAGAACATATCTTAAGAGGAAGAAAAGCAAAATGAAGGACAATGACTATTCCAGACAAATTCAAGCATTGGTATTGGCAACAAGACCTTGGGATCTAGGCATAGAATGAAGACTAATGCATGGAGGAAGCATCTCATTTGAACTAAGGTTCAAATCTTTTCTAGAGGGAGAGTATGATGCAAGAGCATCTACAATAGCTTCATGGAGGACTAGTTGAGGTCATCAATCATGCAAATTCAAATGATATTCTAGCGTGAAAATTCAAATTCTTGTTTTCCCTCCAAATTGTGTTTAAATTTCAAAATTTTACCTTGAGAGTAAATGTAATTGTCAAAAGTGAAAAGTGAAAAGGTAAAAAGTGATTGTTGGGGCTGTTGAGGAAATAAGGGAGGAGTGGTTTAAAATATTTCAACCTTAGTATATTTTTGAAGATTAAAAACTGTAATTGTTTTGCCTTAAGCCAAAATTAGGTGTAGAGGTTAGAGAAGAGGTTCTTGAAAAGAGAAAAAAAGAAAAATTCATTAAAAAAAGATGAGAATGATTGCTAGAGACAAGTTGGCAATTAATACCATTAAAAGCATTCGAAGTCATAAAATCAGCACCGAAGGATTTGATGGACTGGAGGACATTCCTTGTTCTGGTCTTCACTGTGAGAAAGTGCACTAAAAATAATGATTTTACTCCATTCAGGAACAAGACCTCTGTAATAGGACCATCAGTATTGCAAAGTCAAAATCAAACTAAGCCCAATTTCACAATCGATGCCAAATTTTTTTTGTAAAGATGAGTTTTCATCTTGCAATGATCAGGCACATAATTAGGCACTGGATTTGAGCTTGCACCCAGATTTTTTTTTGGTGCACATGGAGTTGAAACTTCATTGGTTCCTCTAGTTTATATGTGACCACACATTTTATTTGAATTGTAATATATGCTTGTTATGATTTGCACTGCCTTGATGCAAAGCAATTAGTGGTTTATAGCTTGTAGCTTTGGTGCAAACCCCACAAGACATCTGCGAGGCAAATTTTTCAACTTGAATATAAAAAAAATCCAAAGTGCTATATTGTTTGGAGTATGCACATGAATACTCATATTCACCCAAAATATGTCATGAGATTTAAGGTCTCTACTGAAGCACATGAATATTGGGCTAGATTGACGGCCAATTTTGTCATGCATGGTGCTGATCATACATTACCAGGATGGCATTTGCAACGAGGTTCTACTTGTGAGATGGCAAGAATTCAGCAACCTCTAGTTTCAGCCAAGGAAGTTGAAAAGAAGATATAGGGATGCAGTCCCCAGCTTGTGATTTGGTTTGTGTAAGGGTTTATTTCAATAGATTATTGAGTAAGGAGAGTCCCAACTAGAGACTGTTGGAGAAGGAAGGAACAAGGACACAGGCCCCAGCTTGTGATTTAGTTTGTGCAAAGGTTTTGATGCATCAATTTTGATCAGAGGTGACATTGCATCAAGCAAATTACAAGAATAGTCAACACCTGAACCTCTCAGAACAGACTGACGACAGTGTGTCAAATACATTGGTAATTGCAATCTGTGAAGTTGTCAAACCAAGGGTTGTAGCAACTAAAAATATATCTTAGTTTAATGAAGAGGCACGTTCTCCTTTTGTAATGAAAGTCAAGACCATTATATAACCTGGAGTTGTTAAATAATTTGAGCCAATGACTATATTTTTTTCTTCTATTTTGCATGGATGTTATGTAGGGAGAATATATTTATATGACCACTTGGTATGTTGAAGTCTAGTCAGCTTTCTAAGCGTAGAAAGGTATTGGTGATTGTTTTGGTTGAACAATTAAGGAAGAAGGCATGCTTTCTTTGATAGAGAGGAAACACTGCTAATGTCATATGTTATTTTCCCACTTAGTCACTCATCAGTGCATTTAAATTATCCATTTCTCAAAGCTTTCCAGAACTACAGACTCTGCAGGGTTATGTTTTTGATTTTGTATGAATATGAATTTCAGTCTGAGGACAGCCTTGCATCATTTGGTATCAGAGCAGGCAGGCTATCATCAGATCCCTTCTTATACATTTGTGTCATCTTTCTATCCCCTTCCTTTGTTTTATTGTGTTCATTTATTTTCTTGAGGTTATTGCCTTTGATTTTTATCTCTAATCCCATAATTTTGTGTGAGCTTATCCATGATAAAAACTCATCATATATTTAGGTCATCCCATTGCATACATATATTTTAGGGAAGTTTTTTTTATTATGGATCCCTCCTCTATTCCGTATTTATGCTTTTGATCCTTGTATTTCTTCTAGTTTGGTCAGCTTATTTGCCTGCTCTATGTCTTCAAATATTTACTTGTCTTTATCTTTGAGTATTACATGGGTAAAAATATTAATATATTGGGATTATCTACTAATTTATATAGGTTATATATTGTGTAAAAACATGATTATAATGGTATTATTGACTTATATGCATGACCTATAAATTTATACATATGATTATGTATTCATGTTTGGTTTGAGGCATCCTTCATACATGTTATAGGGTCATCCTGGAGAACATATCCTAACAATTCTTCAAGTTATATCTTTCATGGTTCTATATATCATATTAAACTTTCATATAGTTACATATTTCCTATCATATCATGTCTAGCATTAACTTTGGCATAACTGGTTTCCTATAGTTTTTTAATTTATTTTAATCTATATGCTTACTATCTTGTACACACTTGTCTTGTTTTCCATATTTATGATACCTTTATTTCATATGCTTATTGATTTTCATGTCTTTCTTGTCTCCTGTATGATGGATGATTTCATTGTATACTATGTGTCACATGTTTTTTATTAGTTTATTTCGTTGGTATCGATTGCCCTACTTTACCTATTTAATTTAAGTATTGTATGCTTATTTTTTTGTCTTCCTTGCTTGATTTTTTTGATTTTCATTAATATATGATTGGTTCTATAATGTACATCATGTGAAACACTCCTTGGTTATCTATATGAGTATTTATATATGTTGTCATTGTTCCTTAAATGCATTTATGGGGGAAAAGCTCCATGCGTATGTGTTCCTTTACTATATTTATCGTTAAATTAATTGTTTCAAGGTATAATATAATTTTTATTTTGTATATTATACCTTGTCTATATTGGGGCATACTATCATTTTACTTCATTGATTATATATTTCCTAGTAATAACATGTTATTCCTATGTTGACATTGACTATATATCTCCCACATAAGGGTAACCTCTTATTATTGAGATTATATTTTATTGCATTTTTCTCATATAGGGGAAAATTATTACTATGTTTCCTACATTGCTTAGACTCAAACACACCTTAGTTAAGTTACCTATTACATATATGTTTTACCAATGATATTTAACCTATATGACTTAGACTTAGACACAGATAGGCTAAGATCCTTTATATATATGCATTTTATAATTATATACTTATATGATAATAATAAATTAATGTATACATATATGATTTCACAATAGTATCTTATTGTGTTGTTATTGTACATCAAAGACTGTATTTTTTTCTATTTTACACATCATACAAGTAATCCATTTTTTTTGAGATATTTGATTCATAGTTTCATCCCATACCTCAAAAGGAGAATATGATTTGATTATTTTACCTATCCAAGATTTTAGTTATAAAGTGATACACAACATGTTTTCCTTGCTCCCACATTTGAAACTAGTAACAGATTGTTATACAATATATTCTATTTGGCCTCCTAAAAAATATGCATACCTAAAGACAATCTCAATTCTAATGTATGTATTTTAAAGAGACAACTTCATAATTTACACATAACTAAGTTTATTCATTCCTTTTTTTTGAAAAAAATCCTTCATTCAATTCAACAATTTGTTGATTAAGGATTTGTATAGACACTGGTTCATTTTCATATATTTCCCTTGTATTTTTAGGCTCATTTTTTTCACACTTTAGACATAGGAGAATGGGTCCTTGTTCTAATGCATTCATGGATTTTCAAAATTGAAATCATGACACTCATTCATATTTTGATGAGTACATGATTTTTTTTATTTTTTAGGTCATACAAGTTGGGCTTTGAGATAAGGTAACCTCTCATTTTATTTTGAATTTTAGAAAATTATTATTCCTATATTGAACTTTAAAATTCTTATATATTTTGAATGAAATATATTCTACGATACCTCATATGTGCACTTTAAAAAAAATTATATGTAGTCATATATACACATCAAAATGGAGCATTTTATAGATATATAATTATTTTATAGACATACTTTAAAATGTCAATTTGTATTTTTTTAGGGTGATTTTTTGTTTATCAATATTTAGATCATATCAGCATGTGTTTCATGTGTTTAGTCCTCATTTTCCTCCTCCACTTATATTTTTATCTCTACTCCATGTCTTCCTTATTTTTCAACTTTTTGTTTTTTTCTTGATCCTACTATGCACATAGCATTACACTCCTATTATTTCTTCTTTTGGGTCCCTTTAACCCTTGTATATTAATTGCCTTGTGTTTATGTTTATTTATTTAATATCCCACCATTTATGTGTTGACTTTCACGCAAATAAAATCCTAATTTGAACCTTAAATTATATATATATATATATATATATATATAAAAATATATATGGGTGAATTATTCATATAAAAAATGAGTAATAAGGGGGAGTCAAGTAAGAGTTTCAATAAAAGGTCAAGATTGATAAGTAAAAGAATAATTAAAGTGTTAGATAATATTATATATTTAAATTATTAATTTTTCATCATTTCCAATTTTGAAACACCTTGAATAGGAAGGCAGACATGACAATCCAATATTTTGCCCATTCTAACAAGGTGGGTAGGACTCTTGTTAAGTAGCACTTGAAGGTGACAGAGATCGCCCCCCAAGATCCATAGATTTAATCCCATCAATAAATCCCCACTATATGAATAGATTAAAAAAAGGCCATAAATGATCC
>JARHVA010007962.1:27500-67500 GCA_037957365.1 Torreya grandis | reverse complement strand
TGGCTTTTTGGACAAGCTCACTATCTCCTTACACACATGAACTTGTTTATGAGAAGTAGAATCTTTTAATACGGTTGAAAATCCACTATAATTTTTTAAATATGGGAGGTTTAAGGTGGGTTATGGGAGGTATAAGGAGGCATGATATGTTTTGGGATGTATAAAAAGGAATTTGGAGGTCTAAAGAGGAAATTTAGTCCTTGATAAACACTCTTTTATTTGGTGAGGCCCTTATGTTAATTAATGAAACTATATAGAAAATAATGCAAGCACCTTCCACTCTTCCCCATAGAGAAACCTTGGTGATTTTGGTGTGCTTTATGTTCTCTTTTTGATTGTAATCTTATTTTTTCATTTGTTTAATTTTGAATCCCAGAATCTTGACCTTATAAAATCTTATATAATTATGCATATGAGTTGAGGCATGCCTATTCACCTTGGGCTTGGGGGAGGCTATGAATGAGACTCACTCAGTGAGGATGGCATCTGATGATGCTTATTGGATGGGTGGTAAAGAACCCTCCTTTGGTTTGTTTTGGATCTTTTAGAATAATTTGGAAGTTTCTCTACTTGTGTCTAGGTCTTGATTTTAGAGATTGGAGCTTGAAACTAATTTTTTAATTCTTGGGATACATTTATTGTTTTATTTTGGATTTTAAAGCCTTCATGTTGATGTTAAGACTTCTTACCATTGTAACTCTTACTTTAGAGTGGAATTATTTTTGTAAATTTTTAAGGATTTTAGATGCATGTATTATTTTAATGGATCTTATACTTGTTATAAATTGAGACTATGGACATAGCCATGTTGATGTGAGATTTACCCCATTTACATCTTGTTGAAAGTGTTTTTAATCCATTTTATTTTATTTTTCTATTTATGAAAATGGCATTGTTGAAAAAAAATATGAAAATTTTAATTTTAGTCATTCCTCTTCCATATAAGTGAAATCCATTTATCATGATAGTTGGGAGTAATCACATTCGAAAAAAATGAGTACTTATTTTCTTAATTGGCTTATGTTGGAATGAGTTGTTGTGGAAGAAGATGAAATTTATCTATATCTATTTAACCCTAAAATTAAATAGGTTATGGTATGTATTTCAAATTGATTATAAGGTTAAGAGTATAAAAGTGAAATGGCACAAGGGTGATAATTAGATCTATAGAAAGCCAATTAAATGCTAAACTTAGATATAAGCATACACTAAATTTATTATGTTGAGATAGTCTAAATATGAAAAGTATAACTAGATTAGATATGAAAATGAAAAATAAGAGAATAAATTAGATTGCTTTGATGTTAATGTAGTTTTAGGTCTAAAACAAGTTGAAATAAAGTGGCAAGATAGTTATGTAATAGTTTTTAGATTTTGGATCTGTTGTCTCTAGATATGTGAATAATTATGTCCATCTTGGATGGTTGCATCAATGCTACTATTTGAGTGTGATAATAGTGTCTTGTATGAAATATCTGGTGAAATAAGATGTGACAACCTAGATACTTATAGGTTTTTCTTTGCCTTCACTTTAGTGCATTCAGATCTGGGTCACAAACTATCACTCCCTATGAAATGGAAAACCCTAGCTCTCCATCTTTAATATGACCTTGAAAAAAAAATGGGTTAAGGGGAATATAGTGTCAAGCTAACCCCAATAACCCCACTATCAAAGGATGATGTCTACATAGCTAAAAATTTGAAAAGGGCCTTAGGCTGGTGTAGTTCTCCCCTATGTGTTATCTTGTGTGTGAATCATGCAATGTGTATAAATCAAGCACAATACTGTCTTAGCTTATAAATTGGTAAATCAATTATTTGGGATACTATTTTATTACTTTAAACCTATATATGTGTGCTCTTTATTATTGGTTTAGAAATAAGGAAGCTTTGATCAATTTAATTTTTGATAGAGTAGTTTTTGATAAGTGCTTTGGTCTATCTAGTCTTTTTTAGGTATTCTTAGGTTAGGAATGAATGAGGGTTGAGCTTATATTTATACAAATATCTTAAGAGTAATAAATTACATTAAATCACTTAGAAAAACCATTATGATACTTTTTATTTATAAATTAGATGACTTTAGGGCACTAGATACTTGTGTTGGGGTAGGATAATAATATCAACACTACTTTCTATCCCAGACATTAGTGTCCATGGAGTAAAAAAATAGGTGTAGGATTAGAAATTATAGAGGTGTAAGATAATTATATTTTAAGTAATCTAGGTAAGATAGAGTGGTTTTTTTATCAATATAAAATTAGTTAGAATAAGAGATAGGCCAAGGGGTATAAAATAGAGCAGATGTGAGGCTTATAAAAGTAAGAAGAGTGTAAAACTAAGAGTAACAAGTAAGGTCTAAATTTTCCAATTGTACAAGACTAAATTTATAAATATTCACAAAATATTTTATACAATCCCCCCTTTAATATAGTAAATTAAATTAATAGTTTAAAGGAAAAGGAATAAGTACCTAGGTGTGTATGCCACCTTGTATTTCCTTGAGTTAAATTTGAGTGATTTGTTGGTGACTGACCTACAATTAAGAGCATGTTACAGTGTAAAATTTATGATATAATATGGTTTAAAATTAATTGAAATAGATTTAAATTTCAAGAGGAAAGATTTAGGATTACACTTGTGTGTCAATATAACTACCCTATTTATTGACAAGTTATTTTGAAAAATATGTATCATTTTGAGACTCTAAAAATGAGATTAAAATAAATATTTAAATTTAATATATATAAATAGATAAATATATAGATATATTAAGGCACATGGACCCAACTTTGGAGAAAAAGTAATTTTTCACTTGGCAGTTGAGATTAGCTCAACCATGTAACCCAATGATTCTTATAACCTAGTGAGGTTGGATGATAAAGTCCATCCTAAAAGCTTAGAAATATTGAGTGATTTTATCACGTCAACAATACAAAAAGGTGAACTAAATAATATAGTAGATTGGCTCAAGGTGGTCCATACAAGTCTATTAGGTATTAGTGCATGTAATAGTTTTAGAATCTGAAACTAGTTTGAATTTTGAAATGTTAGGCACATGTTGCATAGAATATACACCTTAGATATGTACCATGATGAAACTATGTATAAAATATTAAAAAGGTATATAATTCTCCCATAACTATGAATCTAAATCATATAACTTTATGATTTGGCTAATTTAGATAACTAGGAGTGGAGAACATGCTTCTAAAGCATGCCCCCAATATATATGGAAAAATATAAATACTAGCATAAGTACCAATATGGATATGTTTCCAAAACATGCCCCCACTATAAATTTGAGATGTTAAATATTGAATATGTGTGGAGATCATGATTCTAAGGCATGCCCCGATTGAATCTATGAACTGATTTAAGTACCATAGACAATAAATACAGAGAACACACTTCCAAAGCATGACCACACTAAATTTATGAACTATGAATGTGTGGAATCTATTCTCATATGACATACCCCCATTGAATATTAAAAAGTATATAAGTACCAAATACTGAGTGTGAAGAACATGCTTCCAAAACATACCCCCACTAAATCTAAGAATTGTGTCAAGTGTGGAGAACATGTTTCCCAAACATGCACCCACTAATATTCCCCCATTTGAGGTGATGGAAAGATAATAATTTGGATTTAAATCACCTCAAAAGGATATGAAAACTATATAATATGTGAATGTAACCATGTAGTATATAAAAGGAACATGTCTAGGTAAATGTATCATAAAAGAGCATAAATCCAGTGTGATCATATGTAGGACTAATATGCATGATAAATAGCATGAAAACATATAAATAGTAAAATTAAAATATTAATAATCAAACAAGCATAAGGTAAGTCTACAAAGTTGAGGGGAAAAAAAAAGGCCTACCCATGGATGTGATTTTCTTGAAGTTTTAGAAATCTAAAATTTTTTCGATATTTTGAGATGGCTACACTCAAATTTTAAATATGGTATAAGAACATGAATCTTATCATTTTAAGTATAGTTTTAAAAAAACTATTTTTTTTGAATAATGGTTAAGCATAAATAGGTTAAACATCTAAAATTTGAAGAGGAACTCATTTTTTAAAAGAAAATAGAGTAGATAGATGGTTGTGTGGTCCACCATTTTTTTAGCATCATTTAATATTATTTGAAACCCATCAGTGAATATTTATATAATATCTTCTAGTTTGTGACCTACACACACACACACACACACACACACACACACACACACACATAATGATTATTTTTTTAATTAATTTTCTAAGTAAATAGATCTTTAAAAACTAACAAAAAATGGATAGTCGGTCATGTGGCCCCCATCACTACTTAAATGAAAGATTGAATTTTTTTGAATGTGTGTAGAATTAGGCCTAGTTTGTGACCATATAATTTGTTTTTGAATTGTATCAACAAAAAAAATTCATAAACTTGAATAGGCATGTATATTTGTATCATGTTATGACCTACAAAATGTATAATTATAAATTAACATAGTTTAAACCCTTAAAATAGTCCAAATTTTATAAAAATCATATACTTGGAAAGAGGAGAGTGTGCTCATTTCCATGGTAATAATTTTTTGAATGTTTTTGTTGAAATCCATAGTGTATTTGGTGATGGAAGTTAAAACTTGTTATTTTCTATTAAAGCTTTAACACTCAGTTGTAGATTGACAGCTCCAAGCCTTTGACTCAGGAATCCAAGACATTTTTAAGACAAAAGGCTTGAATTTTTGAATTAAAATTTTTAATAACACGTATGTGATATAATTCATATGCATTATAACATGTACACATTCCTATTGATTTTCACCCAGTTACCTTCATATAAACCATTTTGTGTTTTTCGGTGCAAAGCAATAGGAACACACAGCATTCTTATTGATTTTTACCCAAAAACACAAAAAGACCTATAAGATGTTAATATTTACTTAAATTTCATATTTAATAAAATAAAGACTAAATATAAGGAATATAAACATAAAAATATAAATGCAAACTTAAGGAATATAAATGTAACAATATAAGTGTAAACTTACACTTTAAATTTATTTAAGTAAATATAATAATTTAGGGTCATTCCACATATAATAGAGTTGGTATTATATTTTTATTCCTTATTATGTGGAAAATAAGTTTTCAAAATTCAATATGTTAAGTAATTAGTCATTTTTTGGGTCTTAGTATTGAACATAAGGATTTTAGGCATAAATTTTGTAATTGATGTCCATTTTTGCTAGACATATAGTCATTTTTAAGGTTTTTATGCCTTATAAATTACTTCTTTGTATTTATAATAGTCTTAAATTTATTGAAATTGAATATTTAAAACCACTCACTTTGAACTTGATTCAAATTGGTGTGTTTGGAGTAACATAGGTCGTATTGATGATCTACACGCATAAAATTCCCACTTTGTGTTTATTTCACTTGTTCCTCATCCCTCCCTCATCCCTAATCACTTCCTAATCATCCCTAATAAAACCTAATAACTATCTGCTATTTACTTATTATCCTTAATCACTCCCTCATTGACCTTCACTATACCTAGTCATCTCTAATCACTCCCTTATCATCCTAATCACTCATCCATTGACCTTCACCATCACTCATAATCCTTAATAAATCACTCTTTATCCATAATAATCCTTAATAACTATTTATTCATCCATAATCATCCCTAATTGCTTCATCCTCATCCCTTATCATTCCTAATTACTCCCCCCTCATCCCTCCTCATCCCTAATCACTCCCTTATTGACCTTAATTATCTCTCACCATCTCTAATCACTCCATTATCATCCCAATTTAATATTTTATTAACCATCACCATCCCTCATCATCCATAATCACTCCCTCATTGACCCTTACCATCCTTCATCACTTTTTCATTGATACTCACTATCCCTCATCATCTTTAATCACTCCCTCATCATATGATGTAAGTACACCTCTTATAGGTTTACTTAGCTAGGTTTTTTATGTCTCCTTTAGGATTTTTAGCCTTCCTTAATTGTTTTTTGCACATATTTAATTCTTTGTACTAATATGAAGTTCTTGTACTCTGAATTTTGTTACTCACTCAATAAACATGGTTTATTCTTTTGAAGTACACCACCGTTGCATGACATAACAAACATGATATTCTCTCAAGGCTTTAGCTTTCTTCTAGGTCATAACCTTTATTTTTATCCTCTTTATTATAATTCATTCCCCTTTGACTACTATTGTATTCTTAAACACCTATTTGAACCTGATTTAACTTCTTTACCTTCTTAGTGACAATCTCCAAAAAGACATTGATCCACGTCCATAACAACTTAATTCTTGAAGATAACGTAGAGATATGTCATATCAAACCTTATTCATTAGGTTTTTCACCCTTTATATAAATTATTTCAATCAATACTAACTCTTAATGTCCCCAATAATATTCTTGTATTTTATTTGACATTATCTAATCTAACACATAGGGTTATTCCATTATTTATACTCAATTCTCACCAAAATGCAAAAAAACATGGTTTTTAACCCTCTCACATAGGTTTGATATATTTTTAATGGGTTATGGATCCAAATTAATACTAATGGTTATAAAAATGGCTTATGCATTCATTTACACATTAAACATGATAAGGAACACATTCTACAATTTGCTACAACTTTGATTTTCAAGAGACTTTGAAAGACTACACCTTTAGCCCTATTATAGGCTTATTTGAGATTTGTTAAAAAACACACTCATGAATATATTATCTTATATAAAATTTAAAGTTATTAAACTACCTATATTACTTGACAAACATTCTTAGACATGTGTCTAACTTCTTAAAGGTTTCTAATGTTTCACTAGAAATGTATGAGTTTTTGTTTAATAAACCCTAGTTAAGGGTTTACATAGTCCTCCACAAACCTATACCTAAACTCTACACCAAACCTAGAGACATTTTCCCCACCTCTCCTTTTTTATTATCTTTCTTATTAGTTTCTTATTTGATGTCTTTTAGATTTAACAGATCTTAATCGATGTCTAAACTTGGGTTCTTTTTCTATTTCAATCACCTTAATTCTCTTTACAACCTATTAAGCATGGGATATATATTTTACTTAATAAAATTACTTTTTATTTAACCACCTAATCATACATTCGATATATGCAATAAAATTGAAAATAATAACATGCACCACATGAGAGAGAGAGAGAGAGAGAGAGAGAGAGAGCAAATTTTACCTAGAAACCTAAAGTGGGAAAATCCATAAAGAACAATCTAAAGTATATAAATGAGCACTAATTCAAGTTAAAAAAAATTTAAGCACCACCAACTTGTAGGAGCATCAACCCCTTTTCTTAGCACCAACACAACAATGATTCATGAGCAACCACCAACAAGGGTACCAACCCCTCTTGTGTATAAAACACCACTATCTTTCAATGTTGTTTTGTCAACAAATTATAGCACACTACTATATCTCTTCTCTTTTCTCTAATTTCCTATGTTATTATTAGCTAGATAAAATCATTCTCTTCCATATTTATAAATGGCTTGCCAAACCTCCTTTCATATCTTTCCATATGATATTTTGAATTCACCCTTGAATGACCCTTTACATTCTTTATTTGTCTTTACCTGGTGACTCTTCAGATTCCTCAAGGTGACCCTTCATGGAGAAATGCATATTTTTCCTCTTTTGTCTTTAGTGATGACTCTTCAACTTCCTCATGGGCCCTCTTTTGCCTTTATGCAACCAAAAATATATTTGTTAATATTTAATTGATATTAACACACTTTAGCCAAGATATAAACATTAAAAGAACCTTTAGACATTAAATGCTAATTTGACATCAATGACAATATTTCCAACAATCTCCACCTTTGTCTTTGATAGCAACCTAAGACTATCACCAATTATAAAAAACTTGTACTACACATGCTAACCTAAAATTGAGACCTATGATCTAAATCAACTAAAAATATATAGTAACTCCCCCTTAATATAGCATCTTATTTCCTAAATCTATTCCTATACTTCTCCCTTTTGACATTAATGGTAAAGAGTCTGTCGTGGGGATGACACTTAGCTCCCCCTCAACTAATATAAAAATTAATCTATCAACTCACCTTTTTGTCATGTAACATAGCCAAGACCCAATAACATCCACCATGCTTCAATTTTTCTTAGAAGTGTCTCCTTAAATCCTAGAAGAGACACCCCACATAAAGGGTCCTAGAACAAAATCTCAAGAGATTCCCACATCTCCTCTGCTACTTTCTTGATCTTCTTATGTCTTTCTCTTAAAATATGTTTAAGCATGTCTAACTTATTTGACTTACTAACCTTAACATTCATAGTGTTGTTCATCTTTTCAACTCTTGAAACTATCATATCTTGACAAGGATCATGCTCAAATGTAACAAGATATTATTCAAAGTCCTTCTCTGATTCTTTATCCACTATAAAAAGTAATTTATTCTCACTCTTAAACTAAACCTAATCAACCTTTACTGTCTTATGTCTTCAAACATGAATTTGGCTCTTCTCATATCTTTTAGGGGATATGTGTCTTTTTACATACCTTGAATATCTCTTTACTCTATTTGGACATAATTTAGAAATATGTCCAACCTTATGACAACAAAAGAAAACAACATTTCTCATACCTTTTACTTGAATATGACTGAGATCTCCCTTTGACTGATTGTTTCTCCTCATACAATCTCTTTCCCTATGACCAACATGATGAAAAATAAAATAATGGCCATTAAAATAATTTGAAAAATTGAAATCATTAAGTTGCCTAGTTGGATTCTTCAATTTGTCTTTAGAACTTGCATCCTTCTTACCTTAGATTGATATTTCATGATCTTTATCAACCTAGATTATGAGCCCCTCATGTTTATCATTAAAATAACGTAACTCAACCTTTAACTGATTACACTCATCTTCTCTTGATTTCAACCTTGAATTTGCAACCTCTAGCTAATTCTTAAGATCATGAATAAACATTTTATCTTTTTTGCTTCTATAGCCAACTTAGAATCCAATATACACACATGTTCCTAAAGATTCTTGACCATAGATTTCAACTTTTGATTCTCCTTCTTTATCTGTTTGGCCATCATGCTTTCCCTAATCTACCTTCCAGCTATTAAACTCTCATCAAAGGAACCTACTCTAATACCAATTATTAATCATGGGATATATCTTTTACTTAATCAAAATCTTTTGACTTCTTTTCATTTTTCTTGATCTGGCACTTCAATATTCAATTCTTCTTCTCAACAACTTTTAATTATAATAAGACACAAATGAGTTCTCTTTCTAGATTTACCTCAACTTCATCCTCACTTTAATTGTGTTCTTCTTCTTGATCATTTGTACATTTGCTTATGGAGGTAACTTCATGTATGGTCTTGAATATATTTTATTCTTCATCTGATTCACTAAATCCATTGTCTTTATTATAGCTAAGATCTTTAGAATATAAACTCTTCTTCTTGAATCTCTTCTTGTATTTTCCTTTGAATTTTTTCTTGTGTGTAGACTTTTCTTCTTCATTGTCATCATTATTATTATCTAGGCATCTATCTATAAGATGCCCAATCTTACCACATTTAAAACATTAAAATGCTAATTTTCCTTGATATTTACCTATGTGCTTTTTAGGCTTATAAATGAATAGAGATTCATTGTCATCTTCCTCATTGTTAGACCTATCACTTGATTCTTAAATCTTGGCTTTCTCTTTCTTTAATGTATTGAAAGAAGCTTACCTCTTTGAAGGTTTCTCTTATTCTATCCACATCTCATATGCCATAAGAATACCATGTAGTTCATCCATCTTTATCTTGGCAAGATCATTCATCTCGTCAATTACTGAAACCTTTGCATCATATCTCATTGGTAGAGATATCAAAACTTTTTGTACCATCGTTAACTCTTCTAACTTTTCTCTAAGACCTTGAATCTAATTTACTCTTTTATCAACCTACAAAATATAACATGCTATATTTTCTTCCTCTTCTATCTTCAAACTCTCAAACTATCTTTTGAGAGTCTGAAGCTTAAATCACTGAACCTTTCTATCACCTTTGTAAATATTATCAAGCTTTACCCAAGTTTCATGAGTATATTTACATTGCATAAATTTAACAAATTATGATCCACATAAACCACATAAAATAACATTTAAAGCTTTAGCATTATTTTCAGTTGCCTTCTTTTCTATTGAAGTAGTTACAAGTGTCTATGACTCTTCATATTCCTACCACTACTTGCCAAATGTCAAATCCAAGGGCCATCAAATAAGTCCTCACCCTTATGATCTAAAAATAATAATTTGTCCCATCAAACAAAGGTTCCTTATTTTTATAAAAACCTTCATGTGATTCAGCCTTCTTTGTTGGAGATATCCTCTATATTCTTCACTTCTTCCCTTTTTGTTTCCTCTTTTATAAGAGCTTCAACATAGCTATTTTTCTTTTCAAAACTAATACCTATCTTATCTGATATTGAATTTTGACTTTCCAATATCTTATTTAACATGTTAGTGTTATCCTCAAATTTTTAATCATTGACTACTTTATCATTGACTGCTTTCTCAATATCTTCTTTTAAAGAGGCAATTTTAATAACATACCTTTCACATTCTTCACTTACTTTTTTCAACTATGTTTTTAAATAAAATTACTTAAGAATAAGATATACTAAGAGGGGAGGTGAATCAGTATATCATATATCTTATAAACTTTTACTTAATCAAATTCCACTTAACCATACATTCAAGGTATGTAATAAAATTGAAAAAATAAACACAACACAAGATAGAGAGAGATACCAGAGTTAACATGGAAACCCAATGTGGGAAAAATCTCAAGTATATGAATAATCACTAACTCAAACTAAAATATTCATAAGCATCAACTTGAAAGAGTAGCAACCCCTTTGTTGAGCACCAACATAGTAATTATTCATAAGCACCAACCCATAGTAACACTAACCCCTATTGTGTATACCACATAACTATATCTCAATGTTGCTTTGTCATCAAATGATATCACATTAAAATATATCTTTATTTTCTCTCCTTTGATCTTCTAAGCTAGATATGACAATTACAAACCATGCTCTCTTCCACTCATTACAAATGTTTTCCCAAACCTTTATTTATAGCTTATCAAATGACCTTTGACATTCACCCTTTGTGACCCTTCAATACACATGGAAAATGTCACAAAACTTACATGAACCTTTAAATCCTTTCTTTATCTTTACTTGGTGACTCTTTGAATTCCTCAAGATGACTATTCATGGCAAAATGCACCCCATTCCTCTTTTATCTTTACCCTGTGATTCTTTGACTTCTCCATGGGCCCCATTTGAATTTATGCAACCAAAAATATATTTGTTAATATTTAATTAATATGAACACACTTTATCCAAGATATAAACATTAAAAACACCTTTAGACATTAAATGCTAATTTGACATCAATGACATTATTTCTAACATAGCCTATGACTTATCCAGAACATTGTTATTTTAGACTTCCACCTATGTTGGATGGTTTTAGATAGGTTTTAATATAGATTTATGTTAATTTTAATGTTAAGATACATTTCACACATATGGTTAGACCTTAATAACCATTACCATGGAGAGAGTGTGTATCCAGATTCCCAAGCTAGAATAAATAACAAAAAAGAGAGAAAATGGTGGGAGGAAATTGTATTAATTACATATATAGATTGGGAATTTGGAATATGTTATTAGGTGAAGCAAAGTTAGATTTCAAAAATCCAAGCTTTCCTTGACTTACTATTTTCATATATTAAGTATATAGGGAAAGATTTAATTTCCCTAATGAGTAGGGAAAATTTGAGATTAGGGTTGGGTCTTCAAAATGGTTCCTAAATATATATGATAGGGCCCCCATTCCTATTATATTATTTGATATACTATATTGAGGATTAAGGTATACTAAAATTATAACAAGGCCCTAGTTTGGCCTTTAGGGCACACCAGGCCATGCCCAATCATTAAGTGGCCCCTCATCGATACACTGAATTAAGGCATAAACTCTTCATTCCATTTATATATCAAGTTGTGTATATATCAAATTGGGTATAGATCAAGTTGGGTTAGGAAACACACTCTATCAACTACCAAACTAGAAAACACTCTACCAGATTAGTGGCCACTTATATATCTATCTATAAATATAATATACTATGGATATATGGTGAACTATGGGGTTAAGATTGGAATTCTCAAATAGTATCCAATCACCCCTATCTATATAGTTATAAATTTGGATTCTCAACTCTAGGATAGGGATTCTTAGATGCCTATATATATATATATATATACACACACACACACAGATATAAATATATATATATATATATATATATATATATATATATATATACACACACACACACACACACACACACATATAGGCATCTATGAATCCCAATCCTAGAGTTGAGAATCCAAATTTATAACTATATAGATAGGGGTGATTGGATACTAGTTGAGAACTCCAATCCCAACCCCATAGTTTGCCATATATCCATAGTATATTATATTTATAGATAGATGTATAAGTGGCCACCAATCTGGTATAGTGTGTTCTAGTTTGGTAGTTGATAGAGTGTGTTTCCTAACCCAACTTGATCTATACCCAATTTGATATATACAAAACTTGATATATAAATGGAATGAAGAGTATATGCCTTGATCCAGTGTATTGATGAGGGGCCACTTAAAGATTGGGCATGGCCTGGTGTGCCCTAAAGGCCAAACTAGGGCCTTGTATTACTTATATATATATATATATATATATATATATATATATATATATATATATATATATATATATATATATATATATATATATATATATATATATATATATATATATATATATATATATGTAAGTAATATAATTTCATCCCACCATTTTCTTGATTTATTGCTTATTTATTCTAGTCCGCGGCTATTGATACACACTCTCTCCATGATTTGGGCATGGATCACTATCTAGATCTTTGAATCCTACCAAACAATTAGATGATATCTATGAATTCCTTATTTGATTGAGAGGATGAGTGAAAAAAGAGTTTGTTTGGGCCTTATTTTAGTAAGTAAAATTTGGAATGAGAAAATAATCCAATTTAGTACAAGAAAGAAGTTATCGTACCTACCATCTAGGTATTGAATGGAGTGATTAAGGATGAGGAGGGACAAGGAGGGATTGAGTAAAGATAATGAGGGATTAATTTGAGAGGACGAGGGATGGTGAAGGTCAATGATGGATTTATTAGGGATAATTATGGAGTAAATATCCCTTTTCTTGATTTATTGCTTATTTATTCTAGTCCAGGGCTATGGATACACACTCTCTCCATGCTTTGGGCATGGATCACTATCTATATCTTTAAATCGTACCAAAAAATTAGATGATATCTATTAATTCCTTATTTGAGTGAGAGGATGAGTGAAAGAAGACTTTATTTGGGCCTTATTTTAGTAAGTAAAATTTGAAATTATAAAATAATCCAATTTAGTACAAGAAAGATGTTATTGTACCTACCATCTGGGTATTGAATGGAGAGATTAAGGATGAGGGACAAGGAGGGATTGAGTAAAGATAATGAGGGATTCATTTGATATGATGAGGAATGATGAAATAGTGATAATGGATGATGACATATGGTGAGGGTTAATGAAAGAGTGATTAAGGATGATGAAGGGAAAATTATAAATGATGTGGAATGGTAAGGATCAATAAGGGAGTGATTAGGGACAATTAAATATGAGGAGGTAATGATAAGGGAAAATGAAATTGTGATTAGGGATGATGAGAGAGAGATTAGGGATGATGAAGGATGATGAAGTGGTGATTAGGGATGATAATGGAGTGATTAGGGATGGTGAGAGTCAATGAGGGAATGATTAGGGATGATGATAAAGTGAGTACAAATGATGAAGTATGATGTGATTCAATGAGAGAGTGACTAGGAATGATGAGGGATGAGGAGGGAGTAATTAAGGATGATGAGGTATAATGATGATCCATAAGGGATTAATTATGGATGATAATGGATTTATTAGGGATGATGAGGGACAATGAGGGTTAATGAGAAAGTAACTAGGGATAATGAGGAATGAGGAGAGAGTGATTAGGGGTGATGATAGATGAGTAAGAAGTGATTAGGTATAAAGGAAGGAAAATGAGAAAGTGAAATTAACACAAAGTGGTAATTTGATGTGTGCAAGTCATCAATGTGACCTACGTTTCCCTAATCTCACCACTTTGGATCAAGTTCAAAGTGAGTGGTTTGAAAACTTCAATTTTGACAAACCTAGGACTCCTAAAAATGCTAGGAATCAATTTGGAAGGCATAAAAACCCAAAAAATGACTATATGTTTACCAAAAATGGACATAATTTGTAAAGTATATGCCCTAAAATACCTAGATTAAATACTGAGACCTTGAAAATGCCTCAGTACTAAGCATATTAGATTTTGAAAAATTGTTTTTCACATCATAAGGCATGCATCTATGAGACCAACTCTATTAGATGTAGTTTAACAATAATTTATTATATTTACTAAAATAAATTTAAAGTGTAAGGAATATAAATGTATCGATATAAATATATACCTATACTTTACATTTATTTTAATAAATCATCTACAAGTAGATCATCTTTAACCACAAAAATATTTTTTGTGACTTTTTAATACAATGTCATAAGAACGTGTATGAGTTCTTATAAATACATAGAGAAATAATGTGTTATAACTATTAGGATATACAATGTGGAATTATATCCTCAAAATTATAGTGAGACTAACTATGTAAAATATAAATAAACAAATTATATAATAAAGAAAACCATGCACAAAGAAGAAAACAATATTAACATGGTTCACCTAATGAGCTACATCCATGGATAAATTTTTTAGTTATTATATTGGAACAACACTTGAAAAATAAATCCCATGAAAACACCTTTTCACACTTCTCTCTCCTTTATCTCCTCTCTTTCCATGTTCACAAATGTAGGCTACAACCAAGATTACAAACAGAGATTTCAACCAACCTTCCCATAAGATACAACCAAGCTTGTCTAAGACTTCACAAGTCTTCACTCACACTTTTTTAAGATAACAAAAAATATTACTCCTAAGCTCTCAACCAATCTTGACATAAGATCTCTACCAAGCTTGTAACCAAAAAATTCAACAAGCCTTCTCACCTTGCACCTATATAAGCTAACTCCAAGCTTACCACAAGATTGATACCAAGCTTGCATACTAAGACATCAAAAGTCTTCAATGATTTTATAAGGCTTAAAAGGAGAATTGAATGTAATAATCACATTCAAACTTACTTTTATATCATATAATACAAAGAGAGAGATATTAATTTATAGCATTTACATAATAAGAGATTAAATGAGAGAGAACAAGGAAAGAAGAAAATTTCATCCCACTCCATGTGGCAACACTATTTAAGAATAGTTAAAGTGGAATCATCATCAATAAGGTCTACCTTTCAAAGGGCATATCATGATGCAATGTAGACCTCCTTCACATGCACTCAAGTGGCACACCCCATTATCCCATTTGAAAACTCTTGGGTCAAAAGATACCCCAATCAAATTTTGACTTCCAACATATAATCCCCATAAGAACATGCATAAATATAAATATTATATCCTATTTATTTGTCTCCCACATGCACCCATAAGTCAAGAGTTAAGGATGTCACCCCACATGCTCCCCACATGTGAACTCAAAAGGTAAACCCATGTGCCCAAGGAGAAATTTGTCCTATTTATCTCTCTTACCTTTCCAACCATGAAATATATGACACATCACCTAAGATCCATCTCACTTGCCCAGTCACCATTACCACCTCATTTATGAATGTTGACCCATGAATAGTGACTTTTGAATATTAAATTAATGAATAATGTTTTTTTAATAGTGAATTCACACTTAAAAATTCTCCCACTTAAAGTCATAAACAAAAATTATAATCCCTCCATCTAATTCAACCACCTCAAGTAAACCTATCAATAGTTCTTGGGAAGTTGTCGCACTACTTAGCACATCACTACACCTATCAAGTTTTTGAGCCCATAATCAAGATGCATCCTACTCTACTACATGTACCAAAACATAGGCTTAACCTTACATGGAACCTCATGTCACTTATTTTGACTTACTCCTCATTGGCACATAATACTTGTTATGCCTTTATACTTCAATGTTGCTACATCCACTAAAAAATTTCCTCACTCTTGTCTTCATCCATGAAGACCCACTAAAGTTGAGCATAAATTCAACTTCACCCATGAAACTACCTAAATATACATAGTAAACCTAAATTTCTTTCCATATAACCTATCTTCATTTGATTTTTTATCCACTGACATACCTCTCACTTAAGTACTAAATCTTGTGCTTCTTATAATTTACACTTTAACACACACAACCTTTTTTCTAATACCAAAGGTTAACTTTTCAACTAAAATCTCTCATACCAATTGTTAAGATATACAATTTAGAACTATATCCTCAAAATTAAAGTGAGAGGAACTATGTAAAATGAAAATAAACAAATTACACAACAAATCAAACCATGCACAAAGGAGATACTAATATTAATGTGGTTCACCCAATGGGATACATCCACAGATAAATTGTTCAACTATTATATTTTAGCAAAACTTGGATAATTAATCCTATGACAACACCTTGTCACAATTCTCTCTCCTTTCTCTCATCTCCTTACACTTTCACAAATTTAAGGTAAAATCAAGCTTAGAAACAAAGATTTCAACAAAGATTCCCATAAGATACAACCAATCTTGTCAAAGGCTTCACAAGTATTCACTCTTTGCACTTTCATAAGATAAAAACAAACCTTACTACCAAGATCTCAACCAAGCTCTCTACCAAGATTGCAATCAAATACTTCAACAAGCCTTCTCACCTTGCATGTATGTAAGTTGAGTCCAAGCTTACCAAAAAAAATTTACCAAGCTTGCATATTAAGACATCAGAAGTATTCAAGGACCTTACAAGGCTTAAAATGAGAATGGAATGCAAGAATCACATTTTCACTTCCTTTTACATCATATAATATATATATATAGAGAGAGAAATATGCATTTATACCATTTACATAATGAGAGATTAAATGAGAGAGAGAACAAGGGAGGAAGAAAATTTTATCCCACTCCATGTGGAAACAAAGTGTAGGAATAGTGAAAGTGTAATCATCATCAACAAGTTCCACCTTTCAAAGGGCATCTCATGATGCAATGTGGACCTCTTTCATGTGAACTCAAGTGGCATACCCCACTCTCCTATTCATAAAATATAGGTGCAAAAGATACCCCAATCAATTTTGACTTCTAACATAGAAACCCTACAAGCACATACCTAAAGAGAATGATTAGATCCTCTTTATTTATCTCCCACATGAACCCACAAGTCAAGGGTCAAGGATGGTACCCCATATGCTCCCTACATGTGAACTCAAAATGTAAACCCATGTGCCCAAGAATAAATTCATCTCATTTCTCTCTCCTACCTTTCTATCCATGAAAGATACATTTGGGACATGACACATCACCCAAAAGCCATCTCACCTACCTAGTCACCATTACCACATCACACATGAATAGTGACCCATGAATAATGGCTTTTGAATAGTGTTTTGTGAATAATTACTTCAAACTTAACAATAACACGTACACATTTAAGTTTAGTGTTTTTGAGCCTAAATTTAAATAATGCATACATGTTATAACCATAACACATATGGGTTATGATGGCAACATGTATGCATTATGACCATAATGCATACATGTTATGGTCATAACCCATAAATGTTAGCAAAAATGTCCATGGAATTGTCCCCCAACTCTATACACATACCACACACACATAAGAGCACTCAAAATCAAGTGAATAATCAATGGTTTAAAGAGGCTCCAAACAAGGAGCATATTCAAATGTCAGACAATCAAAGGGACATGACTTAGTCAAATGTTCATAAAAATAAGAATGACATATTCAAATGTAGATACCAAAAATAATGACATGATGTAAATTTCAATGAAAGTATATATAGGCATGGAGGATATAATCAAAGGAGAATATGCAAATGATTGACCAAGAAAGATAAGACACTCAAATAAGAACATAAAGTAAAACATAAGTAACTAACATACCCATGACATGGTAAATCATTGATCCAATTTGTTAAGAAAATTATGTCAAGTGTATAGCATATGAAGTACCCTATGTGAGATATAATAATGGATAATAGGCATATGTAATTACATATGTAATATCAAACATGATAGTATGAGTGATCATTAAATCAAATAGCCTATGTCTATCAAGATTGAAGAAGCAAATGTCCCCAATGTCCATATGACACGAGTAGAGGTAAAGCCCAGTTTCATAAATAAGAGTCTATCATGTATTTATGTATGCTTGTATCACACCCAATGTAGAAGCATGACACATATGTATATGTAGGAGTAATTGAGTATGTGGTCAATCAATATAGAAGTAACATATTGATTCCAAGGAGCCAATAGAATATGTAAGTGACAAAATAAATTTTGGGGTTTTTAATGTTTTTGAATTTTTTGGAGATAGGAAAGATCATCCAATTATGCCATCCAAGTAATGGTCATAAATATCTGCCCATTGTAAATCTAGTGCAATACCCCATGTACATAGCCAAGGAGCATATATAGGCATAATATCTATCAGTATGGTGTTGATGATGTTATGTGTATGTAAAATAGGACTTTATTATCATGAAATAATAGAGGAGTAATCAAAGTAAGGGATTTTGGAACCCATCATTGAGTGCTTATTTTTTTATTTAGAGTACTAGTAATATGAACTTGTGTAGGTGATATATATATATATATATATATATATATATATATATATATATATAAATGTAGTGTGTTGTATAAGATTGGTATTTCATGGAATCAACTATATTTCTCTATTGTAATGGTCTCCCTAGCAATGATCAACTTGTAAAGGGGATTTATTTTTGCTTAACCTTTTGTATTGGATTAGCCTTAGTAGGATTGATATCTAGTTGTCTAAGTATAAGTTTATTCTATTCAAGAGGATGTTCATATGGAATTTTATAAACTATAATTACCTAATTGTAATGAATGTATTTGACACACACATGAAATTTTATAAGGTACTTATCAAAAAGTGTGTATCCAAGGTCTTCCCAATAACATCTCAAAGATGACTATAAAAGGGATAACAGAAAAGGTAGTAACCACATGTGTAATACCAATCTATAAATGCAATTCAATATCTCTAATAAAATTATAAGAGGTCACATAGAATTATTAAAATCATATGGTATAGGGGTGTAAATCATGATGAGTATAACCCAAGTGCATAATTAATGTCAAGGTACAATCATTTTTGCTTGCACCATTAACAATCATAACACTATGTACGGGTTGTTATCTAGGTATGATTAAATTAATATGGAATGAAGTTAAAATTAATCATCCTTAATTTCACTATCATCAAATTAAATAGAATGTCTTTGAAATATAGGAGGTATATATCACATCTAAGTACCAATAATCCCTTATAATGGGTGTGTATAATGTGATGTAGGTGGATGTGCATTATATGCCATTTAGACTCCTAGTTCCTTTTTATAATGGTCTTATAAAAGATTATTCAATATATTCTATTTATGGTGGTCACTAGGTTATGAATTTGATTACTTTGAAGGATCTTCAAATGAAATATATTAGTCATCGATAATATCTTGGATCTTGTGCTTCATGGTAAATCATCTACTTGGAGAATGTCCTAGTCCTTGATGATAATCTAAATAATCATTCAAATCATATCCTTTGGGTAGATTTCACCTCATATCAACCTCAATAGGATGAAGGAGAGATATAGGTGGCATTATAGTAACTATGGGAGTAATGAAGTTGGGGACTCAAGTAAATGTGTAAATTATCTCTTTGGTACATTAGATAAGATAACCAATTAGGCTAATATGAAATTGTGTTAACCATGGTGGTTGTTTTTTTTTAGGATTAGGAGGTTTTACCTTATAACCGAGTTTTATTGTAATTTTTTTATTATATGTAGATGTAACTAGTGTATCTGAGATATACTTGTGTTTATTTAAATATATAAGGTTTATTTTATAGTCCCATACAATATGGAATAAATATTTGAAATAATGAAACCTTTAATAGATAATGAACTCATGTAAAGAAGTAGGAAAAATTTGATCGAATATGTCTTGTAACTCTTTATCTACCATAGGATTGGACATTTTAGATAGCATTATCTTATATCTTAAGATATATTCGTTGATAGGTTCATTAGTTCCTTATTTGATTTTATAAAGTTGTGAATAATAAACCTTTTTGAAATTTTAATGGAAAAATATGCTAAAAATTAGTCTGTAAGAGGTTTGAATGCTTTTATGAACTAGAGACATAGATCATAGAACCCCTAAAAGTATAGTCCTTGAGACATTTTGGGAATAATTTTGTCAAAATTTTATCATTAGAAGCATATTCAAGACATGTTACATAGAAGGTTTGAATATGTTATTCAGGATCACCCTTTCCATCATAAAATGTGAACTTAGGTACAAAAAATCTAATTGGAAAATGATAGAAAGAGATTTTAAGTGAAAGAGGGTTATGCAACACATCTTGTGAATCTATAAGATGAAGGGATTTTAAAGATTTTTATTCAATTTTTGTAATCTTGTCTTTCAAGGTTTTTATAACTTGAAGGAATGATTGAAATGTAGACCTAGTGGGATTTATATTAGCATGTTGAGTAGTAACCAAAGGGGATGAAAACATGTTTTGATTAGTAACACGTATTGAAAATGGTATTAGTTTCGAAATAATGGGTAAGTCCATAATAGATGGATTAATATTAGTTTAAGGGAACAATGGCTTAAACACAAAATTTTTGCCCCCATTAGATGTAGGTGGATTGATAAGTGTGGGTTGAGTTAAATTACCTCCTAAGGATTCACCATTACTAGGTGAGGCAACCTTGGCTTTATCTTATTTACTTATTTCATCTCTTATAGCATATAAAAATACATCTATTAAGACATTATTATTATTGAGACGAGAAACCAATGCTTCTTGATATTCTATTTGGAATATATTTTTCACAATAACATTTTCCATTACTTCAAAAATGTAAAATTTAAAATCTACAACAAAGTATAACAATCAGAAAACCCTAATTTATCATAGGATTTTGATGTTCAAAGATCATGTTCACCAAATGTTTAACCCTAAAATGAAATATGTTGTGGTATGTATTTAATTTTAATCTTAGGGCTAAGAGTATAAAAATAAAATGGCAAAAGTGTGATAATCCAATTTATAATAGGTCAATTAAATGCTAAACTTAGATATAAGCATACACTAAATTTATTATGCCAAGTCTAAATATGGAAAGTGTAACTAGTATAGATATATAAATGATAAAGAATATAATTACTTATCTTAATTTGATGTTAGTGTGGTTTGGGATCTAGAACAAGATGAAATTAGGTGTGAAAATAGTTCTAGAATAGTTGCTAGATTCTAGATCTAGTGTCTTTGGCTATCTAGATAGTTGTGTCAGTCCTAAATGGTTGCATTGGCATTACTATTTGAGTCTAATGATAGTGTCATATAAAAATTTCTAGTGAAATAAGATGTAACCACCTGTATTATTCTAGGTTTTTCTTCACCTTCACTATGATACATTCAAATCTAGGTGATGGATTGTCTCTCCTTGTGAAATGGAAAAACCTTGGCTTTCCATCTTTAATGTGACCTTGGGTAAAAATGGGTTAATAGACATATAGTTTTGATCTAACCCTAATAAACCCACTGTCAAAGGATGATAATTTCATAACCAATATTATAAATAGGGCCTCAAATGGATGCATTTCTCCCATGCATGTTAGTTTGTATGTGAATCATTTAATGTGTGTAAATCAAGTAAAATTGTGACCTAACTTGTAACTTGATAAATCATGCTCTTGGGATATGCCTTTAGTATTTTAGACCTATAGATGTGAATTCCCTATTATTGGATTTAAAATAGGGAAGCTTTTATTAGTTTAATTCTTGATAGAGTGTTTTTTGATAAGTGCCTTGGTCTCTTTGGTATTTTCTAGGTATTCATAGGTGAAGAATGAATGATGGTTCATCTTGCATTTATATCAGTCCATTTGTATTAATAAATCATATTAAAGCACTTAGGTCTACCATTAGTATATGATTTATTTACAAATTGGATGACTTTGGGTAATTGGACACTTACATTGGGGTATGATAGTAACATTGACACTACTATCCATCTTAGGTGTTAGTGTCTAGGGAATAATAAGACATGTATAAGATCAAAACATGTAGAGGTGTAAGATAAGTAAATTTTAAGAATTATAGGAAACATAGAGGGTCTATGTCATAAATATAAAACCATTTAGACTAAGAGATAGGCTAAAAATCATAAGATAGAGCAGATGTGAGGCTTGCAAAAGTAAGGAGAGTGTATAACTCAAAGGAAAAACTAAGGTCTAAGTTTTCTAAGTGTACAAGACTAAGGTGTTACATAATCATAAAATATTGTTTACAATCTATCCCTTACACTTATTATTTGAAAGAGTATTATTATTTACATTATTGCATTTAAATGAGAATGTCTTTTCTACACTTTCCTCTCCCCATTTGATCTTCTTTTAGAAAATGTAATTGAAAGTAAAATCAAATACTTGTTTGAAATTATGTATCATAAAATAAAATGTGATAGTTACTCGTTTGATTTTTTTACAATGTTAGTAAAAATGTAAAATTTAAATATTAATATTATCTTGTAAATGAAGCATAGAATTGAAATTTGTCCTATATGCATGGGCAGATGCCCAAAGTTGGGGGACAAAAATGTGGACATAATGAAAAACACAACTTTTTTTACAAATGGTGTACACCACGTATGCCATTTAAATATATATATATATATATATATATATATATATATATATATATATATATAAAATTTGAGTTGTATTGGTCTTGATCTTAAAGGGCATATACCCTTTAACAAAGGGCGTCACCCTTTGAATTTTTTTTTGAGAGGGAAGAGTAAAAATTCAAATTTTGTGAGTGAAAGGGCATATACCCTTTGGTATAGGGTTTACACCCTTTGAGTCAAAAGGGCATACACATTTTAGAAAATGGCATATGCCCTTTGATTTAAAATATTTTTTGTTGAATTTGGTTTCTTAAGTTGTATATATTTACTATAATAATTTATATATTTAATTGAGTTGTATATATATATATATGGGTTGTAAGTATAAGTATAGATTTAATTTTATATTACATTTTATATTATTATAATATAAATTTATTTTATTAAATATAACAAATTAGGGCCACTCTACATCTTTTGAAATTGATTAAAAAGTTGTAGGAGTTACCATTTAGAAGTTAGTTTTTCAAAATCTATTTTGGTCAATACTTAATTTTAAGAATTTCAGGATTGGAAACTAACTACAACATTTGAGTTATTAATCTCTAAGATCAAGTATGGATGTCACTAGTTTGGATAGGAATAGGGAGCCATATATATAAATAAGGGCTCAAATATGGATTAGTCAAGATAGAGATAAGGTCTATGCTAACATGGATGTAGTATTTACATAATAGGATGGGATGGATCATGCATGGATACATTAACCTATATTGACATATACATCCAAACCTCAATGAAAACATAGAATATTATTCCCATATCTTATTCATGGTCTAAGTTATAATGTTAACACCATTATAGGTGGTGATATTCAAAATTGAGGGTTTATCATACTCTGAGTATGCCCTAGTCCCTAATACATTAAATCAAGGGATATCATAGGAATGGGTACCTTACCATAGATATATTGGGGCAAATATTATGAAATCCCTATCCTAACCTCAAGCCTAACTTATTTGATAATTAAATGGAATATTTCCCTACCTACTTCATCTATTCTAAGGAGCAAGGAAAGGGAAGCTTGCATTCCCGATGGATAGAAAGGGATTAAGACATAACTCTATCAAGGGAATATTTCTTTCCTAATGGATAGAAAGGAAATAAGGAATAATTATCAAGTGAATATTTCCTTCCTGATATCTATATTTTCTTTATTTTTGGATTAAGGCAAAGCTATCAAGGGAGTCTTACTTCTTGATAGATAGCTTTATTTTTCCCTACCTACTTAAGCTATGTCCTACCTAATAAGGCAAGGGAATATTTCTTCTTGATATACAGCCTCTTTATTGTCATACTTACTTTACCTTTATATAATAGATTATTAAATATTAATGGAAGCTTTCTGTCTAGTCTGTATCTTGCATATATTCTTTCCCTACCTACTTAGTTTATGTTTTTGGAAAGGGAAGCTTGTTTCTTGATAGATAAAATGAGAAACAAAATTTTAAATCATGTTACATATGTGATTTATATCTTTACCATTAATTATGACTTACCTACTTTACCTACTTGAATATGCCCTACCTAATTGAATACCCAACCCATATCTTGATTGTGAGTAAGCCCTACCTAAGTACCTGAATGATATCTTGATCTTAATTATGCCATACTTACCTTAATGTATTTGAGTATATAATACCTAATTTAAACCTAATTGAGTATGCCCTACCTACCTATCATTATTTTCATACCTACTTGGGTTACCTACTTGACTATACCTTATCTACTTGAGTATGTCCTGCCTGATTAAATACCCAAGCCATATCTTGATAGTGAAATTGTAGATGATTACTTTGATCTTCATTCATTATTCATTTGAGAATACCATAATCATCATCCTATACATATTTTTATGATTGATAATGGTATTAGTGAGAATGTATATACCTTGATGTTACACATTTGAGATATACACATGATGATTTATACCTTCCAACCAAAATGGCTAGAGAATCTAATGGGACATCATAATACATTGGTGAGATTGATTTACATTTAGAATTTGGTCTAGTATATGTGGTTACTAATTTGTCAATTATACCATACATAAGAGTCTTTGATATGTTATTGGGATGACCTTGTATACATAAACTCCACATAATAACATCCAAATTACATGGGAGTATTAAATAAATTCATACCAACAAGGTAGTCAATATTTTTGGAATTTCATATGAACATCCACTTGAACTAGAGAAGTCTATTTCTAGATAGCCAATTGTACAACTTGATAAGGTTAATCATCTATGAAAGGGTAAAAAATAATAAAATAATAAATTCCCTTTATTAGGTGACTCATACTTGAGATACCCTTGCATCAGAGATACACAACATATTTCATAGAATCATCATCTACACCTACATGGTCCACCTAGCTTCTAAGAGTAAATAAACATGTTCTAATTATATCTTCATAAAAGAATACATAGAGAGATAAAAATGGGTTACATGAACCCTTACTCATAATATTACCTCTTCAAAATAAAGAGTCTTGTGAGATATAAATAAAGTACCAAATATTCTACAGTTATAAATATGACACCTATACATGTTCCTTAGTAGTATCACCAGTTTAATGTACCTAATTATACATTTAAAGATAAATGTGATTATACCTTATATTGGATCATAGGATAGACATTTTTTCTTTCAAAATATTCAAAAAATACAAAAAATATCCAATATTCATGGTCTTTATCATATATGTTATTTAATTTATGTTTATATATATATATATATATATATATATATATATATATATATATATCATGTAATTTTTATAAATATATATGTTTCTTGCATACTTGATTGTTATATAGGAATACCCTATAACCAAGATACTTGCACATGTAGATGTTGGACCTTTCTTCTTCTCGTGTGATATATTATGTTGGGGGCATTTTCTTCTTTAATCTAAATTCATATAGGCTAGATTACTTTATGATCATTTATACATTATTATGTTGATATTAGATAATAATGCTTACACATTCCTATAATCATGATTATATGTTTCATTATGTACTTGATATGCTATGTTACATGACTTTTTTTCTAACACATACATGCAAGGACTTGTATGATATGCTTATTTCAGTAGCTTAAACTTAATTTATTTACATTGTCACTTCCTTGAGTGTCTTTTTATCACTTTATATCATATTTCTTATGGAACATTTGAATATTTTACTTTCTTGTTGGCCCCTATGCCACTATATGTTTCTTTATATTTTTACATTTGAATATGGCATTCATTCGAGTGTGAAAATTTTGAATATTACCCTTGTTTATGGTCTCCTTAGACCCATTTTATGTGAGATTGAGTGTTATTGTGTGTGTTATTGATTATTTTATAAGCTTGTATTATTTATTTAGATATATTTTCATGATATATATCATGCATATTAAGGGCACATATTATGAGATTCATTGATATATCTACTTATAAATTCTACTTCTATATATTATATGATTCATACATAAATTATATAATTATCTTATCTGTTTGTGGTAAGGTAACTACTAGATTCCACATACCTCACCTCAAAAAGGGAGGCATATAATTTGGGGAATTCCATAGAGACATGACCTCCATACTTATAAAATTCTCAAAATTTTCATACTTTGATTATAGTTTACATGATTTAGATATACACTTGGATCAAAATCCTATACATTGCACTCATTTTTACAAAGTTAATTAGATTTATGACATATATTTTACACATTTATAGAGTATATGTTACATTTTGATATATAATTCAAATTGAGACACATTAGAGGTTCATAGGCCATGCAAGTGCACCAAAAATTACAAAACACATATTCAAAATTATTTACCAAGAAGCACCAATACTTTACCAAGAAACATTGATTTCACCAGGAAGTACCATTTTGATCCTTTTATATCTACAATAATTTGTTACCTTTCATAGTGTGGTTGATATTAAATGACCTCAATGGCCTAACACTACTTTAGTTTTGTATGTTAATTTAGTTATACCACTTGAATTGGTTTTTATTTTAATGTCACTTGAGTTATGCGATTGAGATGTAATGATCTCAATGGTCATGTCATAAATCACCCTTGTACCAAATTGGGGCATAATCACCTTACATTCTACCTCTTAAAATATGTAAGGTTTAGTTTTGAACCTCTTTAAGCTCCAATGATTTATAAGGAATCATATTTACCAATTCAAAGTACCAAGGGGTAACATAAACGCATCCACAAACATCCATACTCCTTCATGGTTCTGTTTATTTTTAAACATTATAATTATACCAAATTTTAGATGATATGCACTAATTTATACTATAAATTTCTCTTGGCTATAGTTCATACACTCATAAAATACTCAAATTGGGCTCAATCAAATGTAAGGTGTGTCATAGACACCCAAGTACACATTTATTTCCTTTAAACTAGTAATTTCATCATTGTGCATACTAGATCAAGGGGGGATAAATGTAGATACTAAAATATGATTTATATAGAATATATATATTTTATATTTGAAAAATACCTATTATGGATATACTATTTATTTATAGACATTATTTTTTTTGAAATTCTCACATTCACCATCTCACCATGCCTAACTGATTATCTTATGGTTTGACCCATTTTTTTGATGACCTAGATCTCCTACACTATATAAAAAAATTAAAACCTGATATGTGAGTGTGTGTGTGTGTGTGTGTGTGTGTGTGTGTGTGTGTGTGTGTGTGTGTGTGTGTGTGTGTGTGTGTGTGTCTGTGTGTGTGTGTGTGTGTGTGTGTGTGTGTGTGTGTGTGTGTGTGTGTGTGTTTGTTTGTTTAATTATAAATTTCATATCCTCAGTATCTTCCTATCCTATCAAACTCTACATCCCACACAAGGGCACTTGCATTGATGCAAGTGTCCAAATTCTTATTAAGTGTCCAATCCTCAAAAGTCATATAATTTTAAAATATTTTGAATCCCATGGGTCAACCCAATTTTTTATTGACCATGATATATTTTTAAAATGTCTGGTATAAATATAAATCTAATCCTTCTAATTATTCATCTAGCAAATACAAGGAAAACACCTAGTCAAGTTCAATCAAATAATCAGATAACTGAGTGATATTGCCCTATTATTCCCTATTTTCATCTTAGTAATAAGATAAGTCATATCATATTTATTAAGAACTAAAATAATAACCCATGATAAATATTTTTAAAGTTAATATATAGATCATTTCATGCCTTTGAATATAGTATATTTCATCTGTGCCTACACACAAGCCAATACCTAAGGGTGAACTACACAAGTCTAAGGTCATCCTTTGAGTATTTTTATGTAGGTAGTTCTCATTGAAAGAGGTTTATTTTAGGTAATATTTACATCATGATCCTACTAACCCAATTTTTTAAGGTATAAATGCCTAAGGTGAAGATCTAGGGTTTTAACCATACACAATCATCAACAACCTATGTGCACTAATAAAAGAAATCAATAAAAAGGTGACAAAAAAACCCACAAGTCTTTAGGTGGTAAATTCATAATAAAATTAATATTATTTACATGAAAATTACATTGAAATCAATATATAATAATCAACACAAGTGTACACAAGGTGTTGTAAGTATCCAAGCCTCTAGAAATAATATTTATAGAATTTGATGACTAGAACTTGATCTTGCCCTTACCTATTTTCATCTTTGTAATTCTTAAATATACCTACACATTTAAATATAAGATACATATTATCTATTCTTTGTATTTTTATAATCAAACTACTATTTTTAATGTACTTTCTATATTTATCATAACTCAATAGTTTAATTCAAAATATTCATTTATTAAGTTTTCAATTAATTGGAATTCTCTAGAGTATATTTATTCATCCTTGTTTATAGGATATTTTACCCCCTAACCCTTGACACATATTCTAAAAAGGGTTAAACATAAGAAAATATCTGGTAGATATAATTAGGTTTTAAGTCACATAATACTCCTAATCCTTATGCTTGGTGGTCAATTAAACAAGGAGTTGAGATAGGATATTCCAATAAATGTAACTTAAAGTTTACAATAAGTGAATATTTAATTAATGAATTTGTGGCAGATGTTTTACATATTGATGTTTTTTGCATGATATTTGTAAGTTCCTATATGTATGTTCATGATGATATCATAATAAAGGTGAATCAATACCAGTTGGTAAAGTATGGGAAGAGATACATTATCAAATCCTATGAAAGGTAATCTTAATTATCCTTATTAAGTACCACTCAAGGTAAAATATTTTTTGAATGCTAGTGGTATCTTGTATTTCCTCTTTTATAAATATAAGGGGATAGGTGTATGGAATAATTCACATGGTAGTATGCTAACAAATAGTATAAATTACTATTGGTTTTTCCTCTTTTTGATTTCAATATTCATCATCATTTGTTGATGAAAGATATGTAACCATATAAGGGGAATAAAAAGGTGAATGTAATAGTTCATAAATCTAGGACAATTTATCCAAAAAATACACCTTTAAGAGAGGGTAGTAAATTGGGTAAAATTTTTCCTCATTTATAATTTTATTAAAGATTTTGGAGCCCATAATCTTCTAATAAGAAGGCATGGTCAATTTTTTTTGATCTAGTATATTAGTTATGTTAGCTAAATAGTTCCATTATTTCATATATATAATAAATTATTGTAACAAACTTCTTGAAGATAATTAAATTTAAAATATCATTTAAGGAGGTACATGAGGACATTATAGATTGAAAGGAAGGATTAGAGTGATTTGGACACAGTATCTCTCTATTTTGTCATAAACATCATGTCACAAATTATAATAGAAACTCATGGAGTACCCCTAAATCATTGTAAAAACCCATTGGGGCATTATATATTACCATATAAATGTGTGTCTTGAGTATGAAGAGTGACGATCAAAAACTTGGCTCAATTTTAGTTTCCTTGTTGGTTAAGTTCTTCTTTTAGGACATTCCATGTACATATTGTTTCCAAGTTTATGTATAACTACATGCCCCTAGGATAAATAGAGGATTATATGGAAGTTAATTCATTTGGGCTCAATAATGAAACTCAAGTATGGAGTTTATTCATCAAGGAGGTAGAGTTTCTCATTGTTTTCTTGGCTAATTTTGATTGTTAGATGTTGTTGTAATTATCTATGAAGTGTTTAGATAAAGCATTGTCCATGATTTGGAAAGTTTTTTAATTGTATCTATGTCTATGAATGGAACTTGAGGGAAATATACATGTACTTGATAATTATATAGTGTAAATGGAAGGATAAATATCTTTAATTTGTTTTATATTTTCACACATTAGGTTTCTCTAAGTTAAACTATTATGTCTTGTGTTTTTTGTGTGTTTTACTTACACTATATTTCCTATAGTTTTTATTGTAGCATTATTTAATTACAGTTGAAACACCTTAAATATTTTTTATAATTATAAATTAACTAATAAAAATAAATAAAACATCATGAAAATGTTAATAGGTTAGAGGATATGTGTTGGTGAATTTTGTTAAGAGATATGCCTAAAAATTATAGATTAGTAATGATGCTAGAGAATGGTGTTTCCAATTTAAGGAGAGAAGTTTTATATCAAAATTATGGCCAAAAAGATTGTTCCTTTATCTCAAGGGTCCTATATTGAATTAGTTTGTTCAAATGGAAAAAGTGACTATTTTTTCAAGGGAATAAATGAAATGGGTTTCCATAGATCAATGGCGAATTGAGGAAGAAAATAGTGATAAGGAAAAGGAGAGAAAATGGAAGATAGGTAGAAGAATAATAAAATCATTGTGTTGGTAACAATTATGAAAAAGATAAGGAAATAAAAGAAGGAGATAATGACTATAAGGTTTAAAATAATTTATCTCTAAATAAAGAAGCTTCAATATCTCAATTTTAGGGATGTATTGAAAAAATGAGATTTATTGCATCTGTAAAAATGAACATCATGTTTAAGTTCATCAAAATAGACTTAGGAAAATACTTACAAGTTCATGTAAATAAAATGAAGGATGTTAAAATAGAGTGTAAGCATGTTCATATTTTCAATTATGTCACTCTCAGCATAGAAAAACATGTTTTTCACTCAATTTTTTATGTTTTGGATAGTGTCCTTAGATATTAGTGGTTATAAAAAATTTAAATAGTAAAATTTTATATACAAAATAAGCACATGAAGCTTTGGTATAGAGATAATGAGGTGAATTTATACAATATTACACATATTGGAGACCAAAGAAAATTCAATAAAGAGAAAGTTTAGGAATTTGATTAATAATGTAAAGAAGCACTAGAAGAATAATAAAGGGAAAGGACTATTTCAATCCAGGAACCAAAAGCATAAGTAATTAAAAATGTGAAAAATAAGTTTCCAAATTTAGCAAAAATGAGTGCCACATATAAACACATGCATCATTATGAGAAAGAGAAATCATGGTGGTATGGTACTATAATATGGATCTACATGACATCAAAGGATAAACTATCAAAATCAGTGGTATCTAAGAAGCAAATGCTATTCATTACAAAAAAAAGGAGGAATTACTATAGTAGTGAATGGAACTAAAGTGGATATGAAACAAATTTCATATATAGGTACCTCTAGATACTAAAATATAGTATTAAGTACTTGAGAATTATAAACTTTACATAATATTAACATGCATGAATTCGGTGAAAAAGTATGGTCTTAACTAACCATCACATCCTATCCTAGTGTTTTATATAGGTTTAACCCTTTTGTTTTATTTTTACACACCTATAAAATCCTCATTGTCTATTTAAAACTTGCATAGTATCCTACATAAGCATGCCCATATGCTCAATTTACTCCTCATTTTCATGGGTCACTATTGTCATACTAGATTAGCATCACCAATCAATATTAACATGTGCATGATAATAGTGAACCTCTCTTAGCAATGGCCCCTTTTTAAAATCAAGTATTTCCTTAGGGTTGGCCCATTTACCAAGCATGTTAGTGGTGTGATAATTTACCCAAATGGACACACACACACACACACACACACACAAGTGTGTGTGTGTGTGTGTGTGTGTGTGTGTGTGTGTGTGTGTGTGTGTGTGTGTGTGTGTGTGTGTGTGTGTGTGTGTGTGTGTGTGTGTGTGTGTGTGTGTGTGTGTGTGTGTGTGTGTGTGTGTGTGTGTGTGTGTGTGTGTGTGTGTGTGTGTGTGTGTAAAGGCCTCATTTGATAGGGTACTTGGAACTTATCTGATACACATCTATACATTGTTTTACACTAATAAAAACTATCATATTCCTACCTGATTCAAAACCAATCATTAGGAGAAGTTATAATAAAATTTTGAATCACACCAAATTCAATGCAAATCAATCATTTTCAAGTATTAAAGACAATTCATTAGTTACATTCATATAGTGAAGGATCACAATTTCATAATAACATTAGGTACGTGGCTTGATTTCCATCCTTCAAATATTAGATACATAGGCAATAGTCAGTCATCAATGTGGGTGATTAGGTTAACTGAACCTATCACACTTTTTGTATTTCCCAGAAAACACATGATAAAAATCCCATAAAATGAGAAAATATTTTTTTAATTTAAGTTAATATATTTTTAAACTAACATTTAAATTTTAGTAGGTTAAATAGGGTTGTTACAACCTCTATAGTTTTAACACAAATTCAATATTAAAATTATTTAATTTTCCTCTAATCACTCTAATGTAATAAATCTATAAGTCTTGATTTTATAGGCCAATTTGTTAATCAAATGAGATATTTAATATTATCTTTTGAGATTCTAAGAGGCAAAAATTTTGTTTTAAAAAGGTGTCCAGAACATTAAATAACTATGTTGACTAATTTAAAAGACAAAATAAAAAGTTAAAAGGAATTCTTAGTAGCAAATGGTGGGACATATCCACATCCTTTGATCAAAATCTCATAAACCCTAGGATATAAGGTTACAAATAAAGTTATCCTAATTTATCATGTAACAAATAAAAGTCAATAATATGCACCTTATATTATATGTATTATACACATATTTTATTTTATTCATTCACAAACACACACACACACACACACACACACACACACACACACACACACACACACACACACACACACACACACACACACACACACACACACACACACACACACACACACACACACACACATAAATGGGGAGAGGTAGGGTGTAATGTCCCATAGACCCCTTATGGCCTATGTCCTACAACCATGGTGTTGATAGGGGCCATCAACCCATGAAGTTCCCAAAGGGTAGGGAGTGAGGTGATTAGCCAAACCCCCTCCATCCCAATAATGGAATGAGGGTTTAGGTGGGTCAAGTCAACCACCATCCCCTCCCTCACCCAACCAAATAATTAAATAAATATGTATATGTATTAAATAATAATAATAATAGTTATTATTATTATTATTATTATTTAATATATAATTTTTATCAAAATAAACAACTTGTACAGAATGTACATTTTTAAAAGAGTAGAACTTGTAGTTATTTTTCAACATGTATAAATTTATATTAACTTGTGTGTGTGTGTGTGTATACACACACATACACACACACTCACACACACATACATACATATGTGTATGTATGTACCTATGTATGTACATATGTATGTATGCATATATGTATGTATGTGAGTGTATCTATGTGTATACACATATAAGTTGATAATCTAAATTTATACATGTTGAAAAGTAAATGTATGTATGTATGTATAAGTATACATACATATATTTATGTATACATACATGTATTTATGTATGTATTTAGGTAGGTACATACATACACACATACGCACACACACTAAAGAAGAGAACTATTATTTTTCATATTCTAAATGAAACTATAGTCTTGAAAGGAGAAGAATGATTTCATATCAAGACAACAATTTTATCAATAATTTTCAAGGAAGAATACCATGCACTTCTTAAGTAATATTTAAATATTTTAATATTAATAAGTTAAGTCAACATAAATTTAGGTATATTCATAATAATGGGGGGCTTAAAGTGACACTTTTTCTTCTTCTAAAAATAATTATAATTGAAATTGGAGAGAGTTTTATAGAAAATTGGAAAAATAATTTGACAATAACCTAAAACTCTAAATTGTGGCATTATGAATTTAGTTTCTAAATACATAATTTTTTTCAATACCTAAATGATAAAAAAATGTGAAATTGATACATTTATGACAAGGGCTTGTCATTTTTTTGTGAAAAGATAAGGAGAATGCATGTGTACGAACACACTTTTTTTGAGTAAATGATTGAATTATTGTATTAAATTTCATGTATGTATATATGAAATGTCAAATATCAGTTAGGATATTTTCATTATTTTTCAATAAATATATTTTTAAAATAATTTTACAAGTAAAGATAGTTGGAAAATTGGAACTGCAAGTGTATGAACACAAATTTTTGACCTTAACTTCATGAATATCATTTTTTTAAAGCATAGAGAATGATGCATAAATTGGTCAGGTATAAGTTTTATGAACTTTTGATTAACAATAATAAAGATATAATTGTATTTGTAATGATATGTATATAGTACATAATGAGGTATGTTGTGTATAAATTAAGTAATAATTAAAATCAATAGTTTAACATTAAAAAAATTATATATTCAAAAATTGCACTTTCCCCTATACAAATCCATATATATTTTCTCAAAAATAATAAAATTTGCCTAACCAGATGTGTCAATAAAGATGAAAAATACTCCTAAATTTCCTAAAAACCATATGGTCTACTCCATGGCTAGTTTTAGGCTAGGTTCAGACCTCCCCAAGATTATACCCAAAGTAATTTTGGAGGCAAAATGTAAAATTCAAATATTCAAATGTTGAAAGGGCATATGCCCTTTGAAATACATGTTACACCCATTTCCCTATAAAACATGTCTTTAAAAGAGAGTACACCCTTTGAAAGACATTTTTATAAGGAAATGTAAATATTTAAATAAGTTGAAAGGAAAGGGAATACACCCTATGCATGAGAAAGGGTGTATTCCCTTTGATAAGATAGTTTTTGTTTTTTTTACTATTTTATTATCCTTTGAAAGACATGTAACACCCATTTTTGTATAAAACATGTCTTTCAATGTAATAAATATAAGTTTACATTTAATTTATATTACATTTTATATTCTTATAATTTAAATTTATTTTACTAAATATAAAAAATTAGTGCCACTCTACATCTTTTGAAATTGATTCCATAGCTATAGGAATTACCATTTAGAAGTTAGTTTTTCAAAATCCATTGTATTTAGTGCTTAGTTTTCAAAATTTCAAGATTAGAAGATAGAATGAGAAATTTAAATTTAAATCATTTTACATGTGTAATAGATATATACCATTAAGTATGCCTTCTAATTTACATAATTGAGTATGTCCTACCTAATTTACCTACTTTAATATGACCTACCTACCTAAATACCTGAGCCATATCTTGATCTTAAGTATGACCTAACTACTTATCCTTAATGCCCTACCTACTTGATTATTACCTACTTGTGTTATTTACTTGAATATACCCTACCTAATTGAATATGCCATACCAAATTGAATACTTGAACCATATCTTGATCTTGAATACCTATATCTAATCCTATCCATGTATATCTTACTTGACCATTATCATGTTTGAAAATTAGTAGATGGGCAATTATCAGATCAAGGGATATAGTATAAGGGTAATTATCAAGGTATGCTTGGAAATTAGGAAATGAGGCATTATCACTATATATAGAAAGGAGAGGGTGTATTGACCTGGCCTTACCTTGAAAGGATAGGATGCATTCTCACATATATTGAGAAATGTAGGACTAGGGAGGATCAAGAAAAAGGCTTGAAGGTGGATTGCTAAATAATTTTTGGGCTCTTAAATTAATGGGTCTATCAATATGCATAAATTACTACCCTATAACATTCAACCTTTAATATGCCTATAGTCATGATACAGTCACTCATACATGACATCTATCACATATCTATTACTACATGTATGTATGCAATCACTTATACATGAAATATAAATATAGTCATGATATGATAACTTATACTAGACATGAATGTAGACAATCACCCTAGTATACTCCATTCAAAAGTCATCTTAAAAAGATACCATTCACTCTCAAAAATTTTTTATAGATGGGTAAATCTTTGCATGCTTAACTTCTAATATCACACATTATTTCAAAGTCACATATAATAAAGTCATTTTCTAACATTCTAAATTCACATAGGACATTACCATTACCACAACTGATACCACTATGATTTTGGGTGGAATGGAGTGTTTTAAAAACCTATTTTATTAGGTTCATATCAAAAATACTCATGTCACTATCTCCCTCTCCACAAATCATATAGAGAGAGTTCAAGTGTATAAATCATAATTAATCATCATAATCATCATCATTATCATCCTTCATCATTCATCATCATCCTTAATCCCTCTCTCATCAACCTTCATCATCCCTCATTATCCCTAATGACACTATCATTGGTTGTCATCATCGCTCATCATTCCTATTCACTCCCTCATCAACCCTCATTATTTGTCATGATCCCTCATCATCCCTAGTCATCCCTAGTCACTCCCACATAATCTCTCATCATCCCTAATTATCCATAATCACTCATTAAATATCCCTCATTATCCATAATCACACTCTTATTAACCATCATTATCCCTAATCACTCCCTCATCATCGCTCATTTCCCCTCATAATCCGTAATCACCCATAGTAAATCCCTCATCATCCCTCATTACCTCTCATCATCTATAATAACTCCCACATTGACCCTCATCATCCATCATCAACCCTAATCACTCCCACATCGACTGTTGTCATCCCTTATAATCTTTGGTATCCCCCTCATTGGCCCTCATTATCTCTCATTGTCCCTAATCACTCCCTCATTGTCCATCATCATCCCTTATTATTTATAATCACTCTCTAATCAAACCTCATCATCCCTAATAATACCTAATCACTCCCTCACCATGCTTGATCATCCCTAATTATACCTAATCATACTTAATCACTCACTCACCTACATTTATTATCCCTAATCACACCATCATTAACCTTCATCATCCATAATCATACATAATCACTCTCCCATCATCCCTCATCATCCCTAGTCACACTCTCATCATCCCTCATTATCACTCATAATCCCTAATAACTCCTTCATCTACCCTCATCATCACCCATCATCCCTCATCATCCATAGTCACTCTCTCATCATCACACTCACCTACATTTATTATCCCTAATCACACCCTCATTAACCCTCATCATCCATAATCATACATAATCACTCTCCCATCATCCCTCATCATCCCTAGTCACACTCTCATCATCCCTCATTATCACTCATAATCCCTAATAACTCCTTCATCTACCCTCATCATCACCCATCATCCCTCATCATCCATAGTCACTCTCTCATCATCAATCATCATCCCTAGTCACTCCCTCATCAACCCTCATTATTTCTTAGCATCCCTAGTCACTCCATCATATTTCATTGTCTATAATAATATATAATAACTCCCTAATCAACCCTCATCATCCCTAATCACTCTCTCATCCTCTTTTATCATCCCTCATTGTCCCTCATTATCCCTAATCATTTCCTCATCATCCCTAGTTACTCCCTCATCATCCAATCTAGTACCTAGTATAAATTTGTTTTAGAGTGAATGGTATTTTTTAAAATGAATCTTGAATGATTTTTTATCTCTTTATATTTATATTGGATTGTAATATATTGATTATCCTCATTCATGTCTAGTTTATTAGTTAGGTCCATGCTAGAGTACTCTAGGGAGATTATCGTATGATTTACATGGTGGAAATAAGATTATAAAATATTTGTGATTTCATGGTGGAAATTCCTTTTGAATTATGAGGGGTGATGACATATGATGATAGATAAAAAAAATAACTTGAATCCATAAACACTAAAATCTAAACCCATAAACCCCAATTGATAAACCTAAAACCTGTCCTAAACCACTAAACCATAAAACTATAAACCCCAAACATCAAACCCCTAACACATAAACCCTTAAATCCTTACCATAAAACCCTAAAATACTTAACCCTTTAAACCCAAAACCTTAGACCTTAAAACCTAAACCTTAATCTAAAAAATAAAATAAAAACTCTAATCATAAAACCCTCAACCAATATAGGTGATTGAAACTCAACTATACTCTATATAGATAGTGGGTGGATCTACTATATATATTTATGCCTATAACCATATATACATGCATACATACATGAATACATACATACATGCATACATACATACATACACACACACACACATGCACAAACATATGTATGTATGCATGTATTTATTTATGTATGTGTGTGTGTGTGGATATACATAAATACACACACACACACACACACACACACACACACACACACACACACACACACACACACACACACACACACACACACACACACACACACACACACACACACACACACACTCACTCACTCACTCACACTCACACACACACACACACACACACACACACACACACACACACACACACACACACACACACATATGTATGTATATGTATATGTATGTATATCCACACACACACACATAAACACACACTAGATATAATATATGCATGCTATGTTCAAGGCTGAGGGGAAGGTGCTACTAGATAGAGGCCCTAACTAAGGAGGCACTTGAGATGATAGGACTATCTATATTCTCATGAGAGAGATATATATTCCATCACTATATGGGCCCCCTATCCTATATATATATATGGGTCACTCAAAACCATATCTAGGGGTGGAAATATAGACTTAAAGGTAAGGTATAGGTCATCTAAATTGATATAGATGTAAAGGGTAGGATGGATAGGTAAACACATTAATAAAGCCTCTCCCCATCCTTATTAATTGACCTAGGGAATTGTCAAAGTTGGTGATAAGGAGTTACCTACCTTGGCGAACCCTCTACACTTAGGTTATGAGAGGGATGACCTCCAATCTTGGGAGTATTTTCATAAATGTTGGCCTCCACTCTTTATTTTACATTAGGCTTGGCTCTCCCCCACAAAAAACCCTATCTATATATACCTATATGGCCTAGCCATCCATTCTATAAAATATATAATAAATAAGGGCAACAAATATTGACATGAATCCAAAGTCTAAGCTTACTTTTTCTAGTATGTATACACCCATAATTACCTAGAGGTAAGGAATATGGACATAGTTAGGTTCTTGCCAAAATATCATTAGGTAGATATGAGAGAAGGGATGAACTATACTAGAAATATGGAGGTAGATATTATGAGAAATACATGACCCCTATATCATATCATAATTTTGTGGAGTGGTATATCTCAATAGGTAGAAGGATTGGAGAACTCAACTACCCATATAGATAAGCATTAGGGAGCTAGTTGGACTACACACACACACACACACACACAAAAATACTATATATAATATATGCATGCTATGTTCAAGGTTGAGGGGAAGGTACTACTAGATAGGGGCCCCAGCTAAGGAGGCACTTGAGATGATAGGACTATCTATATTCTCATGAGAGAGATATATATTCCATCACTATATGGGCCCCCTATCCTATCTATATATGGGGAACTCAAACCCATATCTAGGGGTGGAAATATAGACTTAAAGGTAAGGTATAGGTCAACCAAATTGATATAGATGTAAAGGGTAGGATGGATGGGTAAACACATTAATAAAGCCTCTCCCCATCCTTATTAATTGACCTAGGGCATTTTCAAATTTGGTGATAA
>JARHVA010007962.1:0-25000 GCA_037957365.1 Torreya grandis | reverse complement strand
ACACACACACACACACACACACACACACACACACACAGGCATGATGGATAAAATAGACTAATGATTAGGGATGATGAGGGACTTATTATAGATGATGAGGGATGATATAGATTGATGAAAGAATGATAAGGGATGATGATGGAAAATGAGGTATGATAGAGTGATTAAGGGTGATGATAAATGATGAGGGTTGATAAGGGAGTAATTAGGGATGATAAGGGTCAATGAAGGACTAATAAGGAATAAGGAGAGATAAAGAGGAAGTGATTAGGGATAATGATGATAGATTGAATATGGATGATGAGGGATGATGAGGGACTTATTAAGGATGTTTAGGCATGATGAGGGATTGGTCAATACCCCCTCTATCAATATATGGCTCAATCAATGGCACATATTTCTCTAAATAGGTTATACTTCCCCTCTCCTAATTTTCAAGCATCCCTTGATAATTCTCCCTATCTTTTATCACTTTATTTTTGGTTTAAGGTTTTAAGGTTTTAAGTGTTTTATATTTTATGATTTATAGGTTAGGGTTTAGGGACTAGGGTTACATTTTATGGATAATGGTTATCGTTAGGGAGTATGGGTTATGGGTTATAGGTTAGGGTTTAAAGTTTAGATTTTTTGGTTTTTAGGGTTTAGGGTTTATTTTTTTAAGGAGTATGATTTAGGGTTTAAGGTTTAAGATTTAGGGTTTAAAGGTTTAGGATTTAGGCTTAGGGATTAACATTGGGGCTAAGGTTTAGGGGCTATTATTTTAGGTTTATGTGATTTATAGTTTAAGGATGTAAGGGTTTAGGATTTAGGGTTTAAGGGTTTAAGTTTTAAAATTAATGGTTTAAGGTTTTAGGGTGTAGGGTTTAGGGTAATTTATGTTCTAAGGCTATATGGATTAATTGTTTAGGTATTAAGTCTTTAATGTTTAGGGTTTAAGGTTTGTGTTTTATTATTAAGGGTTTTGATCTTTTAAATTTTGGGTTTGGAGTTGGGATTTTTGTGTTTTAGGGGTTTGGGGTTTAGGATTTAATTTTTTTAGATTTAGGGTTTAAGGTTTAAACTATTTAGGTGTTTTTAGATTTTGGGTTTATGGTTTGGGGATTAAGTTTTAGGATTTGGATTTTAGGTTTATGGTTTGGGGTTTTGGTTTGTTTAAAGGTTTATAGGTTTGGGTTTATGGGTTAGGGGTTTATAAATTAGGGGTTATTATTTAGGTTTTAGGTTTTAGGTTTTTATGGTTTTGGTGTTAAGGGGTTAAAATCATGTTATGGTTTATGGTTAAGTTTTAAGGGTTAACAATTTAGGGTTTTAGTGTTAAGGGACTAGGGTTTAATGGTAAATGTTTTAAGGGTTTAAGGTTTAGATGATTATGTTTCTAGTTTTAGGGGTATAAGGTTTAGGGTTTAGGGATTTTTGGTTTAGGTTTTATGTTGGGATTTAGGGGTTTAGGGTTTAAGGGTTTTGTATTTGGGTTTTAGGGTTTAGGGTTTTAGATTAAAGTTTTAAGGTTTAGATTTTTAGAGCTTAGGGGTTAATATTTAAATTTTAGGGTTTTAATTATTTATGGTTTAGGGTTTATGGGTTATAGTTAAGGGTTAAGGACTTAAGGTTTAGGGATTAGGTGTTTAAAATTAAGTTTATAAGGTTTAAGGTTTTTTGGGATGATAAGGGATGAGGAGTGATTTATTATGGATGAGGAGGGGTAGGGATGGAGTGATTAGGGATGAGGAGAGATGAGGAGGGAGTGGTTAGGGATGATGATGAAAATGGATTGATTATGGATGATGAGGGAGTGATTAGGGATAATGAGGTTCAATGAGTAAATGACTAAATATGGTGAGGTATAGATAGGGATGATGAGGAAGTGATGAGGGATGATTATGAATAATGAAAAAATGATTAGGGATAATGAAGGATGATGAGGGTTGATGAGGTAGTGATAATGTATGATAAGAGATAATGAGGGATGATGAATGAGTGATTATAGATGATATGTAATGATGAGGTTGAATGAAGGAGTCATTAAATATGATGATGAAAAATGAGGGAGTGACTATGGATAAGGAGGAATGATTAGGGATTATGAGTGATGATGAAAGAGTGATTAGGAAAGATGAGGGACTAATTAAGGATGATGTAGGGTGATGATGCCCAATGAGGGAGTGATAATGGATGATGATAGTGTAGAGTAAAAATTTACTCTACATTTCATTCTATTTTTTAGTTACATGCCATGGAATTTTACCTTTACATACTATGGTCTGAGATGGTGGAATTTTGAAACAGAGCACGGGCTCTATTTTCCTTTTGATTCATTTTTGTCTAAGTGTTGGGGTAAAGCAGAAGCTAACAAGTGTCATCATCTGAGGCACCTTTCATATTTTATGTGAGTTGGTCAAAATGTGCCACATATCTCATAATGACTTAGTGAAATGTGCCAAGTGTCAACATTTGTAGTTTCATATTGACACGCACATATCATCTCTTTTCGATAAAAGATTTTAACAAGCTAAGTATCAGAATCAAGAAAAAAGTGCCAAGTGGTAGTCACATAAGGTCTAAATTTTGCTTTTCTAAAAGTGATGGAAGCTGCCATGTACTCTAGCAAAAGAAAGTAGAAGCCACCATGTGTCACGGTAGAAATTATCTTCATATTTGCTTCATTGATATAATAAAGACCATGGTGGGTCCCAAGTTTTATGTCTAAAGAAAGTAGAAGCCACCAGGTGTCACTATCTGTGTAAATGAGAAATGAGACCCATTTGTTTTTATGGTATAAATAGAGTAAAGTGAAGACCACCAAGTGTCATATTCTACAAGTTTCTAAAAAGGTAGCTAAAAGAAGTGGAGACCACTAAGTAACCCCAGATAAGTAAAGTGGAGATTGCCATGTGTCTTTTAATGAAGCAACAGAGATTGACACCTATCCCTATGTCACTTTTAAAGTTACTCAAGTAATAAATGTTGTGGGTCTTATTTTATTTTAAGCTATTGAAGTTTTGAGGAAGCAGATTATGACAAGTGTCAAAGGTGGAATGATCTTGAGCAAAGACACAAAAGAGTATAAGTTATGTGAAAAGTGTTGTGTGTCTTCGATAGGTGTTGTAGAACATGCCAAGTGTCATCCTCTGATGTCTCCTAAAGTAATAAGAAGGTTTTCAAGAAAATGGCTAAGTGTTACCTAGCATTTAAGAGAAGGGAACATCTTGCAATCTATTTTAGCCAATGAACTACCATAAGGTGAAGCATTTTAAAATCTATAAAATAGCTTATGTTAGACACTTCTAGTTTGGTTAGATTTTAGTTGGGTCATTAGATTGGGAACAAGTAGATAATCTAGAGTGAATCGAAGGATATAAATAAGGGTGCAGAGATCACCAGAAAGGCATCATCATCAGATATCAGAGAGAATTTTGAGGGTGATTTATTGTAAAGAGTTTAGACTTTCTAGAGCTTTAACTAGTAATATCATTTGCTTTTGTTCTATCTTCTCAAGTTGGAAGGTTTATGTAATTGTGTGTGTTTATGTGCCTCTTATGTGACTAGAGAATTAATGAGAAGATTGAATCCTATGCCTTTGTTGATATTTATTGTGTCATTTGCAAAAGTAGTCTAGGCTATAGACTTTCTAGAGTTGTGATTAGGAATGTCATTTGATTTTGTCTCATTTTCTTGAGTTGAAAAGTTTATATAACTGTACATGTTTTTATGCCTCTTATATGACTGGAAAATTCAAATAAAAAGATTAAACCCGATGCCTTTGTTGACATTTTCTGTATCACAACAAAAGTGGTCTATGTTGTGAGCCTTTGTTTCTATTGTTTCCATCTTTTACATTAATCATGAACTTGTTTGCTTTTAAATGTAAATGAATCCTACATATAGTCTCACTGTGCTCAGGATTAAGGTTGAATTACATTTAGGCGCATCACCATATATTAGATTTCCTTTCTTGCATTTGTGTTTCTAATTTAAATTCATATCCCTTTTCCCAGTATTTACTTAATATAGAGAAGAACTAGATTATTTAAAATCTAGAGGTTGTTTCAAGTCAGAATCAAGCACAATTTTAAATCATCAACAATTTTTACCATGCTCAATGGGACAAATCTTGAAGTCTCTTTCAAGATCATATGAACCAGAGAGCTACGAGGAGTCATGGCTATGGACCAGTAACCAGATCACAATCTACTACGAATCCAAGTATTCTTTTTCCACCTTTGGTAACAAGTCCAAGAAGAAGAGCCAATCAGTTTGTACCAATACCCAGAGCAAATATGGGAGCCCCTATACCCCTAAGAAATTATGTGAGTTGGAACACTGGTAATCCATTAGTTCTCCCAATACCACCAGCCTCTTGGTATCCTATCCCAGTGAATGACCTAAAAGCTCTACCCAAATTTAGTGGGTAAGACTCTAAAACACTTGAAGAACATCTACATGATGTATCAGATGTCTGTGCTATACATGTTGTTACATAGTAAAATGTGGCCATAAGACTATTAGTAGTGTCTTTTAAAGGTAAAGCTTTAGAATGGTACCCGTCCCTGACCCCAAATACCATTTCTACATGGGATCAGCTCAGATATATTTTCTTTGAAAGATTCACAGAGAAGGGTGTTAAGTCTTCTTTATTACATCAATTAATTACCATTCAAAGGGGACCACAAGAAGCTATGACTGATTTTAATTCTAGATTTTGAAAGACTTGGGAAAGAATCCCTATTACAGCTAGACCATTACCAAGTATGGCCATAGTGTTTTATCTTAAGGCTTTGAATTTAGATATATGTGTTATGATTCAGTCACTTGGAGGACACACTTTTCCAGAGGCTTATGAATATACAGTCAGAGCTAAGAACAATTTAATAGATGCTGGAAAGTTACCTCTAAGGCCTCCCATGCCCATGTTCCCAGAAATTTCCTTACCATTACCTCAAGAAGCCCCAAAATATATAACCCCACCTGTGTCTATGTACACCTATCCTCAACCATCTACTAAAGAAATTGTTCCCACTCAGTCATCTGAGCTAGATGATATCAAGAATATCCTAAGAACATTTTATAATGAGTTGATTAATATAAAAAGATAGCAGAATAATTTTCCTAGGCCTCCATATCAAGGCTATCAAGGAAATAGATTTTCATCTTAGCCAAACCAAAATCAGGGTCCTCCAAGACAAACTAACCATGAGCCAGCAAACCAATTGGTTGCCATCCCCACGCCCTCACAGATGATTCCTCCCAATTCAAATAGGGAGATTGTTCCAAGGCAAATTAACTATGTGGATAACACTAATGCTTGGTGTTTCCCTTGAAATAATGCTCATACACCTAGATATTGTCCTATGGGTAATCTACAACAAAAGGTGGTAGAGCAAAGAAGAATGGATGGTTAGTTTGCAAGTTCTAGTGACAATCAAGCCTACCAGTCTTTTGGTATGTAGAATTTAGTCCTAGTGACTTAGATACAAGGTATATCCTTGCAGAAAGAGGAAGAAATAGCCCTGAAACATGCTTTGTTCTCATGGGTTGAAGATGAAGAATCAATTTTCTTGAACGAAGCATTTACCTCCAAAAAACTAGTGGTGTAATCTGATTATTACACCAAATTGAAGAGAAGGATGGTGGAATAGCTTGAGATTGTAAATATTCAAGTCATGGAGAATCCTCCATTTCAAGGACAAAGAAACATGGCTGTCAGACAAGAAGTGCCTTAGCTGGTGCAAAATGAAGGGATTCTTGCCCAAATTCAAGAAAAAAACAAGATATCCTTATTCTCAAAGAACTTAGACTCTGGGACCAATAAATGTGGTGGATCAATTGAAAAAAACTCCAGCACAAGTATCAATATGGGATATATTGGCTATTCCTAAATAGAAGACACTACTACAAGAAGCTCTATAAGGCCAAGCAGTACCTAAAGGTACTGCTATCAAAGAAGGACCTACTAAAAAAGAAAAGCTCAAAGATATAGTTCATCTATAGATGATATCCCTAGTGAATAATATAGTAGAGGTAAGCAAATCCAAATTGGATCCCTTCTATTTAACTTTGATAGTGGGTAAGAAACTATTGCATAATGAAATGATTGATTCAAGGGCTAGTACTATAGTAATGCCCAAGCAAATAGCTGATGCTTTAAAAATTAAGTATGAACCACTCAATAAAGGAGTCATACAGCTAGATGGCAAAGTAGTACAAATAATAGGGAGAATTAAACAACTCCAATTACAATTATATGCTTGTCCCAATATAATTGTAAATCAAAATGTAGTAGTGATAGATATACCTCCTATTTTTGGCTTATGTTTATCAAGAGACTTTATAGCCAAGATAGGAGGATATATGTCCCTTGATTGGTCTCATCTCGTCTCAAGAACCAAATATGGTTCAAAGATGAAGATATTATCTGAGCCATTCTATAAGGATCATATCACCAATGAACCAACTGTAAAGTTAGAGGCAGCCCATGCTATGATGAATAAAGAAGAAAAGGTTTTTGTCGAGGAGCTAGGTGAATGGACTAGATATAATCATGAAGAAGAAAATGATCATTTATTAGCTATGATGCAAAGTGACCCATATGGAAATTATGACTCTATTGGTTTGGGCACTTAAGTTATACTTGATGAAGATCATAGAATCCCAAATGTTCTAGAGGAAGAAAAGTCAAAAGACACCTCTTATGAATTCCAAATTCCTAGTGAGAAATCATGAGCATATACCTTGAATTCTAATGAAGAAGAAATAATTTTTGATTTTCTTCTTACTTTGCAAGATAATGTGGAGGAGCATGGACATTTCTTAGACCATGATTTAAATTATTTATTTGAAATCATTGGGTTAGGTTATACCATATTTCAAGATAGCTATGAACCAATTACAGATGTACAAAATAGCATTGAGCCTCAATTACAGATGTAAAATTATTACACTCTTTCAAAATTATTTTTTCAAGAGGTTGGTAATTTTGAAGTCATAAAAGAGGATGATCATGTAATAGGACTGGAGCTTAAACTAGAAGGTGTTAAGTCAATAAATGATATATGTCAAAAGGCTTCTATTGATAAGAAAATGGTCATTAAATTCTTGATAAGACATACCAATATCAAGAGCCAACATTTGACTAAATTTCAAGAACAAGAAGAGTCTATATATGCTGGAAGCAGGTTTGACTCAGACTCACCCAAATGCAGGCCAGACACCATGGCATATAAAGAAAACAAGTCATCAGAGTTACATCAAATTCAAACACTGGCTCAGAAATATAAGCTTGGCTTATTGTGAAAGAGATTTTAGAAATTATTTTGATCCAGGAAGGAGATAAAGATACTATGTATTATAGTTAGATAGTTTCCCCTTTTCCATATTATTTTTGTTTTCCTATTTTGTTTCATGCTTTTCTTTTAAATAAGTGTTCTTTGAATATGTAGTCGGTAGCTCAGAATTTTCAAAATTTTCAAAAATCTCTAATACATTGAATGTCTCCCAAATATTTAGAAATCCCCAAGGTACCTTATGCTACCACTTACATAATGTGTCTATCTCACTATTTAATAAAGATTGAGTAGGATCTGTTAACAATTATCTGAGTTTAATGCCATTTTGAGACTTGATAGGTCAATAAATACCTCTTAGCAAGAGTTAAAGTTTACAAGTTCTCAAACATTCTTGCATCTACACAAAAATATCCTGCTACTTGCATTTTTATGTGCTTAGTAAACATGCTTCAGTGAAAGTATTTCCATTTTGAAAAAGTTCATACAAGTTACCATAGAGAAGATATAGAGATGGAGGGGGCACAATCTTCACAACAAGGAGCTGGGATGCATGAGTCCCTTAACAAGTTTCTTGTGAGCAAGTCATATGCTTTAGCTCCCGCATAGCCATTGAAGACCTATCCATGGACTAAGTTTCCTAAAGGTGGTCAAGCAAGTGATCCAGTGAAAATAAAAGATTATGTGGATGGCATCATGGACCCAATTATTTAGAGAGATAGTAGAAAAACTCTTAGAAAAGGGGCACATCAAAGGTGTCTATAGAGGGCCAGAGTAGGGTAATATGAAACATTTGCCATGAGAATATGGACTTCATAGTTGGCACAATTCATTATCACAGCTGTGCATCCATGCCCCAACCTGGTCGAACTATGTGCAGACTTGCTCCATGCACCTTCATGCACTATTAAATGAGCTCCATTCATGGTGCAAATCACATCACAAGCTATTAGGGATATGTTAGCCCTACATCATGATAGTACAGCTATGTTTCCCACTATCGCTAAAATAAAAAGAATGTGGGAAAACATCAACACTTAGTCAAGGTTCCTAAGATCTGAATTACAAATGGGTGATGATGACACTATAGTACCCACACTCCCTGCACCAAGAGCTCAATTCACCCAGGCTAGCCAAGACACATTGTCAATGATGGCTTTCATCTTTTGCATGAAAGATGATATGGTAGTTTATGCAAAACAAATGGGTATTCTCTTCAGGCTAAAGACTGTTGATAAAACCTAGGAGTATCAACTCAACTTTTATGAACAAATTACTTTCTCAATGGTCAAAACAACTGGCCCATTTTAGATCAAAAGGAGTGTTTAGGTATTATTCTTATTTATTCGACCTCATAATTTTTAGAACTCTAACCTTTTTGCCCAACATATGTATCTTAATATGTATGACCCAGATTTTGATCTCCAAAAGACCATCCCTATGTCTGCATGGACACACATTTTGTCAAAGACTAGTGACCTGTATGAATTATAGGAATTGTTTGTTACCCTAATTTTTTTCTACCTCAGCCTAAACCAATTATGAATAGATTATTCCCAAGTGTTTCAAATCTTCTGGCCAGTTTCCCCATTCCTTATGATTTCTATTTTGGATCCCACCATACCATTATAAGAGTCCATGGTTTTTGTGGGGAACTAATATTGCTACCTAAGATTTTGACTCTTAGGTTAGCATTCCTATAGGTCACCAAGCAGGTATCCATAGTTGACAATGAATTTGCTTTTGGGAAGAGAAAAAGAAAAATGTATGATCTTCCATGGATGTCAACAAGCATGGTTTTGGAAACTAGGGATGCAGAAGTTGTGTTGCTTAGAAAGCTATCCTTTCTAGGTTTCCTTCTAGTAGAAGACAAATGGGTTTATGACCCAAATGGTTTCATAGCCTCTTGGATAAGGACTCATAGGGTAGAAACCAGAATTGCACATAAAGGCTGCCCCTTTTGGGAGAATAGAAGAAATCCTAGGGAAGACACTTCGGGTTTTTATGTTGAGTTAACATACTTGCCCCTTCCACAAAATAGGCCATGGGAAAAATTTTATGTCAAACAAAGGGATTATGATCCTAAAGTTAGAATGACATCTGGCTTAAGAAGAAAATTAAAGAATAAAGATTGGGATGCTAAAAAAATAGAGGCTTATTAGAAATATAGGCAAGAAATTTGTCAAACAACCCATTCTTTAAGAAACATAGACACAGATAAAAGATGGGAAGAACTATGGGATGAGTGTCATCTCTCCCCTGTATCTAGCCTAGATAAAAGTAATTTACTAACACCAAGTGAAGAGTAGGAAGTTAGGGCTAGGTCAAGCCAAGAGTCACAAGCCTTAGAGCAAACTATAGCTATAGTAACTATATTATTTTGGCCCCAATCTCTCATCACCATAAAAATGCAAGCTTCCACCATCACAAGCTTCCCCATCAGTCTTGATTATAGATATTCCTAGTTCCCCATAAGCATCATTGAAAGGAGTAGAAATGCAGCCAGAAGAAGAGACACCCAAGAAATGAAAGAGGGTGCACTTTCAATTTGGTTCAGAAGAGGAGACAGAAACCACACAATGCTAATTATAGGGTACTGTAATCACTCCTCAAGTAAGTATTATTCCTCCCTCTCCTTCTCAATCTATTTCTTCTATTATTGGCATGATGATTTCATCTAACCAGATGACATCTCTTGCCACTTCTGCTATTCCCATTTCTCACTTTGCCCCATCTGTACCACCTCAAGATTTAACATTACCTCATTTCTCCCCTTTTGTTCCTAAGAAACTTTCCCCTCAGATTACCCATAGCCAATAATTGGCTATTCAATATGGTCTACCACAAGGACATCCTTTTGTAGGTGGGCACATTGCCTCTCCTTCTACCTTCCAAACCTAAGCAAATGCTACTAGGAAGGCAAGGGAAGTTCAAAGAGAGAAAAAGAAGATCAAGGAAAATAAAGCAATGGCTACACCCCATCTATGGTCACAATTTGACCCCATCTAGTAGTTATTGATAGTGACCCATTTATCACCAAATATAATAAAGCCAATGGAGTAGATGTAGCCACAAGATTACATGATGAATGCAGTGGCCATCGACATGTCCCTCTTCAAGCCACAGGACACAATTGAGCTGTTAACTAAATCCACTTCTATAGTTACTAAAGACTACTTGAAGATATCAAGAAGGCCACAAAAGATGGAAGCTGAGCTAGCCAAGGAAAAGGCAAACTATAACAGTTTGATCTTAGAGATCAATAGAAAAGATAATGAAATAGAGAATCTAAATAAATAGTTTCAAAATATTGTTTCTCTTTAGACTCACCAGTTAGTTCAGGCCCAAAATGATTCTTTAAAGACTGGTCTCACACAGGTAAAGGAAGTGGTTACGACCCTTAGGCACAAAAAAGTAGCATTGCAAGAAAAATGTGAAGAACACCTATTGCAAGTTACCCAATTGCAACAAAAGCTTCTAGCCAAATAGAATAATACTGTGGCCATACAAGCCCAATTTCACATAGAGCAATAGAGAGCAGCACAATTGACACTAGAGTTGGCCAATAGGCCAAGGAATGTCAGAGTATTAAGTCTGGTAAAGGAGCTATATGAATCCATGTGGAAGAGAATCTCTTTAGAGATTATTTAGCTCAGGAAATATCTCACCTTCTTGCTAAATTCATAGAAATTGTGAAAAAAGGTGGAGAGTTCAGTTGTAAATACTCTGGCTACGGTCTCTGAGAGAGTAATAGACTTGCAAACATTGCTGCAAAAGCTTTATGATGTAACAGATGCAACACTATCAGTAGCAAGAATCAATGATAGAATGGTCATTGCCAAGTGAGTAAATGAGGTTCTCAGTTGTAATTTCATAGCCAACAGCTACAGAGAGCTTCTAGATGTCATGAAGGAAGGAATAAATGAAATGAAATAGCATGTCAAATATCTAGTACAATTAGGTTTTCCTTCTCCATTTCCTGATGACAACATCGTGTTGATGGTAGAAGAAATTGAACCTATGCTATTGGCCAAATAGAATGATCAAAAAAAATTCTAGGATCTAAGGGATGATTCATCAGTCCCTGAAGTAGAAGTTGTCTTGGTTCCTATTTCCTAGCTTGAATTCAAATTGAAGGCTACAGTTCAAATTTTACAACATTTTTCACACAAGGATATTATTAACCTTTATTTATCTTTCAATAAATTGCAGAGTAAGCAAGGGTTATCTAATGATGAGTGGTCCACCTACCAGAAAACATTGCTAAAGTTGTGATTTTGAAATTTTGATCTAGCAGGAGTTGTGGTTTCTTTTTCAGCAGGCTCAAAAGTCCTTGGGGTCACCAGTAACTGTAGATTAAAAATTTACTCTACGTTTCATTCTATTTTTTAGTCATGTGCCACAAAATTTTGTCTTCACATACTGTGGTTTGAGATGGTGGAATTTTGAAATAGAGCATGGACTCTATTTTCCTTTTGATTCATTTTTGTCTAAGTGTTGGGCAAAAGTGAAAGCTGACAAGTGTCATCCTCTAAGGCATCCTTTCTCAAGTGGAAATTCCAAGTGTCATCATTCAAGGCACCTTTCATATTTTTGTGAGTTGGTCAGAATGTGCCATGTATCTCATAGTGACTCAGCAAAACATGCTAAGTGTTAACATTTGTAGTTTCATATCGACACCCACATTTCATCTCTTTTCAGTAAAATGTTTTAACAAGCTAAGTATCAGAATAAAGTAGAAAGTGCCAAGTGGCAGTCATGAAAGGTCTCAATTTGCTTTTCTAAAAGAAACAGAAGCTGCCACATACTCCAAAAAAAGAAAGCAAAAGCCACCATGTGTCACAGTCTGAATTATCTTCATCTTTGCTTCACTGATATAGCAAAGACTATGGTGGGTCCCAAGTTTTGTGTCTAAAGCAAGAGAAAGCTGCCAAGTGTCACTGTCTATGTAAATGAGAAATGAGACCCATTTGTTTCTATGGTATAAACAGAGTAAAGTGGAGATTGCCAAGTGCAATCTTCCACAACTTTCTAAAAAGGTAGCTAAAAGAAGTAGAGACCACCAAGTAACCCTAGATAAGTAAAGTGGAGATTGCCATGTGTCCTTTAATGAAGTAGCAAAGATCGACACCTATCCTTATGTCACTTTTAAAGTTACTCAGGTAAGAAATGTTTTGGGTCTTATTTTCTTTTAAGCTATTGAAGTTTTGAGGAAGCAAATTTTGACAAGTGTTAAAGGCGAAATGATCTTGAGCAAAGACACAAAAGAGTATAAGTTATGCTGAAAGTGCCATGTGTCTTCGATAGGTGCTGCAGAACATGCCAAGTGTCATCCTCCAATGTCTCCTAAAGTAGAAGGAAGGTTTTTAAGAAAATGGCTAAGTGTTACCTAGCATTTAAGAGAAGGAAGCATCTTACAATCTATTTTAGCCAATGAATTTCCAGAAGACAAAGCATTTCAGAATCTATAAAATATCTTCTGTTAGACACTTCCAATTTGGTTAGATTTTAGTTGGGCCATTAGATTGGGAACAAGTAGATAATCTAGTGTGAATCCAAGGCTATAAATAAGGGTGCAGAGATCACCAAAAAGGCATCATCATCAAATATCAGAGATAATTTTGAGGGTGATTTATTGTAAAGAGTTTAGACTTTCTAGAGATGTGACTAGTAATATCATTTAATTTTGTTCTATCTTCTCAAGTTGGAAGGTTTATGTAACTGTGTGTGTTTTTATGCCTCTTATGTGATTGGAGAATTAATGAGAAGATTAATTCATATGCCTTTGTTGATATTTACTATGCCATTTGCAAAAGTAGTCTAGGCTATAGACTTTCTAGAGTTGTGATTAGGAATGTCATTTTCTTTTGTCTCATTTTCTTGTGTTGAAAAGTTTATATAACTATATGTGTTTCTATGCCTCTTATAAGACTAGAAAATTCAAATAAGAATATTGAACCCTATTCCTTTGTTGACATTTTCTATATCACAGCAAAAGTGGTCTATGATGTGAGCCTCTATTTCTATTATTTCCATCTTTTACATTAATCTTGCACTTGTTTGCTCTTAAATGTAAATGGATCCTACATATAGTCTCACTAAGCTCAGGATTAAGGTTGAATTACATTTAGGTGCATCGCCATAGATTAGATTTCCTTTCTTGCATTTATGTTTTTGATTTAAATTCCTATCCCTTTTCCCAGTATCTACTTAATATAGAGAAGAACCAACTTCTTTAAAATCTAGAGGTTGTTTCAAGTCACGAGTCCCACATCTTGAAACTTCCCATTGTTGTTGATTAGAATCAAGCACAATTTTAAATCATCAACAGATAGATAATGAGGGATGATTAAGGAGTGATAAATAAAAATGATAAATAATGAAGATTGATGAGGGAGTGATTATGGATAATGAGGGATGATAATGGAGTGACTAGGGATGATGAGGGATTGATTAGGGATGATGAGGAGTGATTATGTATGATGAGGGAGAAAGAGTGTTAATGAGAGACAACTAGGACTAATTAGGTATGATGAGATAATATAAGGTTCGATTAGGGAATTATTAGGGATGATGAGGGATAATTAAGGATGATGGAGTGATTGTAGATGATGAGAAATGATGAGGGTTAATGGAGTGATTAGGTATGATGAGGTCCAAGGAGGGAGTGATTAGACAACTCATTAATGCATAGTGATAGACCCATTGATCAAAAATCCCACAAATGGTTTAGGACTTTGGCTCAAATCTACCTTCAATCCTTTTTCCTAATCATCCCTAGTCATTCCTTTATATATATATATATATATATATATATATATATATATATATATATATATATGTATATATGTTATAATTCCCCTTCCCTTTTAATAAATGGCTAGTCAATTCCCCCATCCTTTTTCTATACAGGTTATAATTATGCTCTCCTAATTTAGATTATCCCTTTATAATTCCCCTTTTTATTTATCCCTTGATTTGATAATTCCCCCTCTAATGGTTTTCAAGAATGATAATTACCCCTCTCTTTTCAAGATATGTCTTGGGTATCTAATTATTTATTTGGTATTCAAGATATAGATAAAGTAATATAGATACAATCATGATTAGATATGGGTATTCAAGATCATAAAATGAAATATAGGGTCTCTAAACCATAGGAGGTATTATGTGTGTATAAGTTCCTATAATCCCATTTAATGGGTGCTCATAATGTGATGGAGGAGGATTTACATTATATGCCATTTTATCTTTTGGATCCTTCTTAGAGTGATATTACAAAGGATTATTCAATATCTTATGGTTTTGATGGTCATTAGGTTGTGAAATTGAATCCTTTAGAGGATCATCAAAGGTATTATGTTAGTTATCAAGAAGGCCTTGGATCTTATGTTTCAAGGTATAAAACTTATTTTTAGAATGCCCATGGCCTTGGTGATAGTCAAAATATGCATTAACATCATATCCTTTTGGTAGAGGTTAACGCATATCAACCTCTATAAGAAGAGGGAGAGATATGATATGACACTCCATAAGATTCTTAAGTATAAAATTTGGAGGCTTGAGTAATCATGTAAATTATCTCTTAGGTGCATTGGATAAGAATATATGATTATGTTGTTGTGACACTGCATTAATGAAATTTGGTAGAAAATTTAACTAGTGTGTTTGATACATACTTAATCTTATTCAATGAAATAAGTTTTATTTATTTATCTCCAACAATATGGAATAAGCCATAAAAATATTTAAACTTCTTGAGAACAATAAACTCATGTAATAGGGAAATCAAATTTTTCTTAAAGATGTCTTGAAGATATTTATCTACCATTGGTTTTGTCATATTAATTAACATTATTTTGTATCTCAAAAAAAATTCATTGATAGGTTCATTGGTTCCTTGTTTTATCTTATAAATTTATGCATATGACATATTTTTAGTGATTTTGATAGAGAAATGTGTTAAAAAATAATCTTCTATGGGTTTGAATGCTTTCATTAATTGGATTGGTAAGACATGGAACCATATTAAATCATATTTATTTACACTTATTGGAAATATTTTGGTCAAAATTTTATAATTTGAATCATAACCAAGTCATGTTTCATTGAAAGATCAAAGATGTTATTTAGGATCACTCTTGCCATCATAAACTATGAATGTCGATGAAAACAAAACAATTCTTAAAGGGTGAAAATATATCTTAGATGATAAAGGACTATGTAATACATTTTATGAATCATTAACAAGAGTTAGTTTCAAAGCATTTTATTCAAAGTTGGTAACCTTAACTTCCAAAGTTTTTATAAAATAGAGAGGAAATTGCACTAAAGACCCATTAGGATTGATATTTGAGATTTGAGAAGCCACCAAATGGTATGGAAACACTACTTGTATTGTTTTAGGTATTTAAATTGGTAATTGAGTTTAAGAACTAACTATTCCCATGGGGGATGTATAAATAGTTCTTTCATCTAAGGGTTCACCATTATTGGATGTAGTTATACTAGCCTTGGCATGGTTATTGATTTCTTTTTGGGTAACATGTAAGAACACATTGATAAATTATTTATTTATATTTACATGGTTGACTAAGGATTATTTATCTTCCATTTTGAAATGATATTTCTTAAAATTATATGTATTTGATAAATGTAAATAAATTTTCCAAAAGAAAATGAAAAAAATATATTTATAGATTACTAAATGAAAAACCCTAGAATAAGCTAGGAGTTACATGAAAATATGGATTGATCAAGTTCATCAAAATTATAACCATTTTTATAATACATTTGGAGGGTTAAGGGGTTAGAATATCCTATACACAAGGAGGAATAAAACTACTCTAGAGCAATCCAATTTAATTGTAAACTCAGATAAATGAATATTATGAATTAAAGTGATAAGTTAGGTTAAATATTTAAATTACATTCAAAATAGTAGTTTAATTCCATAAACATGAATAATAGATAACACTTAGATTATCTACAAATTTTCAAGAAGACCTAAGAAGTACAGAGGTGGAAATAAACATGGGAAAGATCAAGATCTAATTGAAAGATTCTATAAATATTATTTTTAGAGGAATAGACACTTGCATCACTCTATGGACACTTGAATCAATGATTCTATCCTCATTTTGATAATATTCACTATTTTTTTAAATGATCACTTGGAGCCTTTTAGTTTTTTTATGTCTTTTTATTGATAAGTTTTATTCATGTGCACAAGATTTCAATGAAAGTGTATGGTTTAAACCCTAATTCTTCACCTTAGGTCTTTATATATTGCCAAAGATGGGTTAGTGGTCTCATAGGGTTGATTTGGAATCAATGACCCCTCTATCAATGAGCATTGCCTACATAGACAATACTCTAGAAAGGGCCTCAAACTTATATAGTTCACCCCTAGGCGTTGGCTTGTATGTAGACTAGGGTGAAATATACTATATTCAAAGGAATGTAATGATATATATTTTAACTTGAAAAATACTACTCATGGGTTATTATTTTAGTGTTTCTCACTTGATAAATGACTACTCCTATGACTAATATGAAAACAAGGAAGAATAGGGTGGCAAAACTCAATTATGTAATTGATTGATTGAGCTTGAATAGGTGATTGCCTAGTATTTGATAGATGAATAATGAGAAGGATTATATTTGTATTTATACCATACCTATTTAAAATATCTCACATGAAATAATACAAATGGGTTGAACCATGTGATTCAAAATATTTACAAATTAGATGACTTTTGAGGATTGAACACTTGCATTGAAACAAGTGTCCCTGTGTGGGACATAACTATCTAACAGGCTAGGAAGTTGTTAAGGGTTTGAAAGTGATAGTGAATAATATATATTATGTTTTAATATATATGTATAGTGCAATAAATTTAGTTCATGAAAAATGATTGGGTCAGACCATTAGATAAGTAGTTAGGTATGATGAGATGGTGAATGTGAGCTTTTCCACAATAAGAAGGTCTAGAATTAAAGGGTAGAGCCATGATAGGTATTTTTCAAGGATGAAAGATTGAGATGCTATATAAATTATATTTTAGTATCTACATTTTATCAATTTTTATTGAGATTAAGAATCACAAAGAGCATCTACCTTAGATTTATTGATATGAACTTTGATATGGATAATTTTAAAAGATTCACCTTTTTCTTGATCACCATTTTTATCCAAACATACCTTCTCTTGAAGGGAGGTAAAACACAACCTTTCATCCATATACAATATGTACCCATCCTCTTTTCCATGAATAGATCCCATATATTTATTCTTTTTCTTATTATTTAAAGGATGTTTCTCAAGATAAAACTTCCAAAAAGTCTCATAGGTATGACCATCAACATTAAAGTGACCATAAGTATCTATATATTCCTTATTAGAAATAGAATAATTATTAAATCCAACTTTACTTTTAGAACCATTTGAATGGAAGGTGAACCCTCATTTATGTCCATCTTGAGATAATGGGCTTGGTAATAAGTCTCATATATATTTTTAGGATTTATAGGTATAATGGGCCTCCTCAAGTGACTATGTAATCCTTAAACATAATTGAACAATATTTCATGATCAAATGTATCTCCCCCCGTTTAGACTACCATTTTTCAAAATTCATTAATATACTCCTGTACATGTTATCCTTGTTGTTTCCTTAGATATTTACAATAAATTTAAATTTCGTATTTATATGAAATAGGATATAATTATCTTTTTATCAAAACTTTAAACTCATCCCATTTACTAATCGGTGACATATTATTTACAACTATAGAATGAGGATAATTTTAAAACTAAGTTAAATCATGATTTGATAATTTAGACCTTAAAAATATATTTTTTGAATCTCACTAATATGATGTGATTTTTATTATACCTTAATTCGAGTCATTCAATGGTCTATCTTATCTAAAGTCACCTCTCCTTCATACATCTAAATTTAATTTTTTTGAATCAACATTGAATGAAGGTGAAGATTGGTTGGTATTGGCATTTTTATCATGATTGGTAACTTCCAAACCTTCATCTATCTTTGAATTTTCCAAATAAATTCCTTGTTTTTACATGAGAATCCCCATGATTAATTCAAAATTATCAAGTTTTCCCATGGAAATTAATTTAATAGAAACTTCTTCTTCCAACATGCATAACCATTATTTGGTTTCCTAGTATTCCTCTTCATCATAAAGGGTCATGCCTCTAACTTATATATTCCACTTCTTTGTGGAAATATCTTTCTAAAAAGGAACCAAGTCACCTTCCCCTATATAACTTGTCATTTGAGTGATGATTATAAAAGTGCACACATGTCACAAAAATTAAACACACACAATGGAGCATGAACCTACTCTGATACCAATTTGATCTATAATTTTCATGGATATTCCATAGTAAGATTCACTAACATGAATCTTATAAAAATTGAACATATACATGATTTTTTATTTATTTTTGTGCATTATATAATAAATATAATATATGTTTAACATGTTTCAAATTAAAGTACATAATATTATAATAAATAAGACTATAAATATAATGCATGTAAGTAAAACACAACAAAGTACAAGATACACTAGTTTGTGTTTGAGAAATACAATGTGGGAAAACCTACAATAGAGTGAAGATATGTTTTCTTGTTAAAAGTAAAATCACTAAGAGGGGGGTGAATTAGTGAGTCAAAATAATCCAAATTCAATTCTGATATTTACAAACACTTAATTAGTTACCACAATCATTCAATAAGCATACACATCATTCATAATAATGAGCGAGAAATACAATGCAAGATAAATCACATAACATATGACATATGTGGGAAACCCTCTCAGGGAATAAAACCCAATAAAACATTAATTGGAATACTATCCTAAAATAAAAACAACCAATTTATACCATATAAAAATTATCAAGGAACTACAATCCCTATTTAGTGAGACTACAATCCCACAAGGTGTTGCCATACATGTCTAGTTGAGCTACAACAACAGCCAGACGTTTAACAAGTTTTAACTTGTAAGGAGGTTGTAACCACCTTACATTTTGAGCTACCAAAACAAAACCTATTAAATTATACACCTATGAAATAATGTATTTAACACCTAATGATGGACCTTTACTTATCACTCTTCATATTCTCTCACACTCAATCTGTAAGAGCACTATTTTGCCAATAGAATTATGAACTATAGGTCATACAAATAATCCTCAAATTTTTATGCTTTTAAAATTATCCTCAAGGAACTATACCCCTCCTTAATTCATAATCACATACACACAATTCTCTCTCAAATAGATCCAAAATCTCTCACACATAGTCTAGAAATCACCATCTTTAATTTCACTATTTATAGAGAAATATTAATAATCAACACCTTGGTCAGCCATTAGGCATGACTTACATATTGAGGCAACTATCACATGAATACATGTCTCAAAATTATCTTCATATATTGGTCATATCATTTATGGGTTACCCTTAAGAAGCTACACCTTTTAATAAAGCCCTTATCACTCTTATAGGTCTCATGGAGACCTATTCACCCATTTAACACACCATCAAGAAAAATAAAAACACAAGACCATTTTTAAATACATGTTACCACTCTTTACGTCCCCTTAGATATCCTAAAATGATCATGGTCAACTTTACTCACCTATGGATATGTGAAATTAACTCAAATATAGACCTTATACATAGAAATACTATTACCAAACATACACTCAACTTCTTAAGCATTGTTCATACTCAAGATAGATTGATCACACCCCAAAAATAATAATAGAGCATACTAATGGATTCTAAAACACTCAAAAATATAAATTACAACATGAAACATTGAAACAACATTTACATAAGCTCAAACATCCTTCTTGGGTCACTTGCAGAATAAACACGAACACAGTCAAATTCTAGGCTCAATATATTTGATTTTACTGACTTCCAAATCTTAAAATCAAGTTTAATAAATGAACCATGGAGTCATATTCATTTTTTTTAAACACCAAAAATTCAAATTCTATCAAAAGATATGGATAAAATATATAGCTCTAGTTTTCCTTGTGTTAAATTCAAATATTTGAATTCAAATGGTCACTGTTAAACTTTGACCACATTTCAATCATCTGGTGTCCTCATTGTTCAGATCAAATATGTACCATTGATCTTTTCCAATATTTAACACATATTCCACCAAATAAATTTTTTAAAACTTATTCACTTTGACCTCATGTCATGCAATCTTGAAATGTTGACTCAATGCACTCCATCAATCTCTATAGATCAATCAGGTCTTTAACAATCAATGCTCATCATTTGATCAATCTATATGAACACCCACTCACCATTGGACCTTATCCTATACCTTTACTCATTCATTAAACATCATGAACCTATCCTCATCTCACTACTTCCTAACTTCTTGGAGCAACATGCATCATCGATCTTTCCTAAACTTTAACTTGTGTAGAAATGACTAAGTATGGGGACCTTACTTATCTACCTGAGTATCCATTTTTATCCTTAATAACTTCTTCTACGCTTCAACCCATGATCTCAAATTTGGACCAGATGATCTCCTCACATAGGAGAATTAAACCATGTGACACACTACTCCTGAATGCTTTACATGTGTGATATATATCACCACTAAAATGAATTCTCAAAGTATTCTATCATAGAGCCAACTATGTCAGAAACTTGCTTGGGAGACAAAGTTTGAAGAGGCATATCTTTTGATTCACTTCATTGCATGATCTAAATTTTAGAGTAAATTAACTAGGATTGAAACTAAACAAACCCATATGATCAATTTATCTTGACACCTTTACAATTCAAGATATAACATCAAAAAAATTGCTACTCAACTTTTCTTATCACACGCAAATTGAATATGGTAAAACATAGTCAAACTGCCTAGGAACCCAACTTTGCATATGTAAATATTTTAATGAACTTCATAAATTGATTTAAAATTTATTCAAAATAAAATAATATTGAAACTAAATAAACACATATGATCACCTTCTCTTGATACATACACATGTGTGATATATTCCATCATCAAATTACTTACTCAATTCTTTCTGGCCATATGCAAATTTGGCTTAGTATGGGAAAATAGTGAATTCTGACTGAGAATCCAACTTTGCACCCTCATAACTTTAACTTAAATTTGAGGTATGACTTGATATATATCACATAATAACAAGGGAATAATGTGATCAAAACCATATGACGAACTCCCCTTGACTCATTCTTATGTGGTAATGGTGATGTCATCAAACTACCTACTCATATTTTCTACCACTGGACCCAAAGGGTCTAGATGAAAACATGGACAACCAGATGAATTTTAGTTATGCACACAAGATATAAAAGTTTATAAAACATCTTAGGGACCTTTTTCACATGATTAATACTTCATACTCATCCTTGAACATCTCTAACTATGCCAAAATTGAAGATCAACCAATCATACTTCAATAATATAAGAACAAGCACATTACACACTTTATCATTGTCACATAGACTAATAAGGCTCTACATCCACTCACTAGGACACCATGATATCATTAGTAATACTCCAATAATCTCCCCCTTTTTCATTGATGTCAACAACCATCATAAATAGAAATATACATCTTACCTTCTTTCTCTTCAAGTACTCGCACAACATAAACTTTCCACAACAAGAATTTTCTCCCCCTTTAACATAATGACAAAGTGGGAAAAAAATAATCTTGAGAACATGAAAATACTATCAAATATTAAAGGACCATCTAAAAAATATGATTCAAACTCCCCTTTACCTTGAGCCTACTTTAGCTTACCTTGATAACATCCTCTTGCTCCATGCTAACAGTCTCTTCAATCAAGCACTACAAATAATGTAGAAATAACATATAAAACCACATAAATATGATGCAACACATCAAAAAACATTTGAGAGGGACTCTTCTAATAATTTTAATCAATTTCACCTTCTGATCATCTTCAAATCTCCAAACACCATGAAGAATCACCACATATGCTTACTAGCCTTCTCTCTCAAGCTACCATAAGGCCCACCAATAGAACTTCATGCCACTCAAAAAATAGTAAACATGCACTAAACCAAATTTATAGCTCACCTTGAAACACACATACCTTTCTCTTTTTTGGTGAATCTTAGCAAAAATCACTCTTCTTCAAACTAGGCATGTCAACCTCCTTATAACCCTACCTAGAACTTGTAGAGCCCATAATTTTAATAGACACATCTTTAGGACTTGAAACAAAATATCTATATCAATCTAATATTCCCCCTAAATCACACTAATTTTCATCATCAGGATCATCCTATGCAACATACTTCCTTCAAAAACCTACTAGCTAATTAGCCCTCCATATTGATAAAAACTTGAATAACTTGAGAGCCAAAAATATTCAAATCTCTTTGAAACTTTATTTAACCACCCATTTGGCCCATTAAATATATTAATAAGACTTGTACCTTAAATCATAAGGAAAACCACTTTTCTAGTATAGCCTAAAACCCTAGAATCTCAAAACAAATAGGATCAACAAACCTCCTTCTGGTCAATGCACACCTATAAAACTTATTTCAAACCTAGATACACCCATCACACACTTATAGACAAAAAATTAAGCCTTCAAACCTTTGGTAGCCTTGACTTCCTATAACCCATTTTAGGCATGTGTGCTCTTAAGCCAAAAACTGAGAAAAACTAAGAGCACTCAAAAATCTTCAATTGACACAAACATACCTTTAGACCTCAAAAAAACATGGATCACACTAAAAATAAGAGTATAGACCTTTTTGAGAATCAAACTATTCTCGACATTTGAATCAAACTTATTAAGCCACCTAGAACCTTTCATTCTGACTCTATATTATAACTCCTTCATAAACCAATGAAACAAGTTCATGGACTTGTTACTCCCCCTTAATAAAAGACCTTATCTGATTGGAATTATCATCTTGGGCACTTAAACATGCTTCTCCACTGAAAGGAGTCTCTTAATAAGCATAGATAGAGACCTACTATACACCATAATGCTCTACTATGGTGTGTAACTAGGAGCTACCCACAAATCCTTATATTCCTTCTCCTCCCTAGTCATTTGATACTTATAGTTCTTATTATTCTTATTATTTGGATTAGGAGAAACAACTTCTTCATCCTCTATAACATTCTCCTTTTCTTATATGATTGGATTGACAATACACAGAGACAACACAAATTCAATACATACCTTTTCATTTGAAGGATCCTAGTGTGACCCTAGAGTCACCTAAAGACACTCATAAACCTCAATCAACTAACATAGAAATATTTCATCTCTAACTTATGGAATTCCATACATAAGACATGGATATTATATTTATACTCAACACATGAAACTATGAATAAAGATGCATATTCTCTAACATAGACCTAGACACCTTGCACTCAACTCACCTACACTAATTACACCTATATAGACCCACTTTATTGATCAAAAGGAGATTATTAGGTCATAAGACCTTATTGGACTTATACATAGTCTTAAGGGTTTGTAACCCTACTTGCCCTATTTTTATGACATAAATTTCCTTAGGCCAATCATAACATCCAAACTAATGGTGATTTGGATACCCATTATGGGTCTATAAAACATACTCAAAGAACTCCTTAGGTCATTTTGAATGGAATATAAGTTTTGAGCTCTGAGTCAAGCCTAATTAGACCTTCAAAATCCCTATTTAGGTGGTTATATGGAGAATCAAGTGGATTTGTGGCTTGAAATAGGTATGGGGTGTCTAAATTAACATATTAAGACCTTTAAACATAATACTTGGTTAGTCATTACCCTGAATCATGAACAAAATCCCATTGTTCAGTCTTTGACAGGCCCATTGGGCTAGAATTAAGTCATAGATTAGGCAACTTAACAAATGAATCAGGTCTTTAAAATTGAAACATATAAAGTATACATAGATATCTCACAAACTTTAAAGAATCTTAATTTTCCACTATATAGATTCTCTATACTAGGAAGCCCTAGTTTGAGCTAGTTAGTAAACAATTTAGTCTACAAGGTAAACCATGGGCTTTCAAAACCTAAAAAATAATGAATTTACCTTGTTTCACCTTGCCCTATAGTATTAAGCACTCAAAGTGGTGGAAATAACACTTTAGGTTTGACTATCATACTTAAAGCTTGTTGTCATGTCAAACTTGTATAAATAGTCTATAGTAAAGTCCTCATAAAACACATAAAATGCAATAATTTCATTCCCAAAATTCTTTCTCACATCAAAATACATTATAATATCCTTCTTAGGTTGAAGGAATCACTCTAAAAAGAACTAATCCATACTTAGGTACCAAATCTCATAATCTAGCTTCATGCAAACTAACTCCAAGAATAGAGTTAACAACTCTTTCTATCTAAGAGAGATTCTCCTAGCCTATATCACATTCAACCAACCTAGGATGACATATTTTATGTCTTCTAAAACAAATTTTGATACCAGATCATACAAACTTGGCCTTTATACAATACTTAGGCTTTATTAAATACCAAAAGAGCATATTTTTAAATTTGAACATTTAAACACCCTAGTTTTGGATGGAAATTAAACTAGACATGTCTAAACAACCTAAAGCTCACTAAAAACAATGAAAACATTCCTATGCCATGAAGATGTTG
>JARHVA010007961.1:495000-579201 GCA_037957365.1 Torreya grandis | reverse complement strand
TATATGGATGGAAGTCATGTCTGAATTTGTTGACTAGTCATATGTGTGTTGATAATTTTCAAATTGTTGACTATATTAGATTGTGGCGTTGGGCTGAGTATAATTGCTTTGGGTTATAATTCAATTTCTTATCATGATCAAAAGGATTAATTTTATTTTATTATTATGGAATAATAATCCTTTAACTAGGCTTAAATAACTAAGTTGTATTTGTGTGCTTATAAGCATGGAATATAGATTGGTATCTAGGATGTTTAAGGCTGACCATATGCTTGGAGGTTTTCCAAGTTTGGTATTACCAAACATTATGGACATGGATTTGGTTTATATATCCATAGCTATGACTTTTGAATAGCATGTAATGGATTATCCCCACTTCTAATTTATAGAAATGTTGATTTCTTGGTTAATTTTATCTCATCTTGGGATGATGTTTTTGTTAGTCACTTTTCCTATTTTACATTCTATGTTGTGTTGAGTTGTCTAGTGGATTAGAAACCCTAAATTTCTTAGAATCCCTTTTTAAACCTAGTTTTCAAAACCATCATCTAGATAATGGATGTGGTGGTAATAGACACCAATGGTTAGGATCAAGGGTTTGGTTGGGAGGGTTTGTTTTTACTTGGTTACATGCTACTCACACTCTTGGATGATCTTGTGAATAGGTGTGACATATTTGGTAACATCTTGTTATATTTTATTCATATAATTCTTAGCATATTTATACTATCATTTTCATGTTTAATGGTTAGAAAGTATACTTGTAAAACTAATTACATTATTGTTATTGGTTTAGTTATGCTTGCAAGTTATTATACACTAAACTTTGTCTTGAAAAGGGATCACACTGAAAGTGGTGCACAAGGCTTTTATGTTGACATATGGTAAGATGATAAAGCTTCATTTATGTTTGCTTAATTAAAATAATTGATATATACCTAGTTTTTTTACCATAGGTTGTTATATTATATTCATTATTATGTTTATACTTCCAGCTGAATTTTAGTGCTAACATCTATTATGTTAATAAAATCTATAGTTGATCTTATGCATGATTTAGTGCAGTGTCAATATATTTATATGGTTTCATATAACCTTTATATAGTCTCTTGGTATGATCATTATATTATTAGAAGATCTAAGACTTATCAATGTATCTATATTATTTGGACATGAGATGTTTAGGCATTCATAAATATGCTAGTTTAGTTGGATATGATGTAAGAAGTTTATTTTGGAAAAGGATATTCATTGATGAACTATCCAAATATTTTCATAGGGTATATATACATTATGATTCTCTTTTTGTACATTGGTTTAACTATTGAGGTAGCATGAGTATGTGTAAATTCTCTTCAAGTTTTATTTCAAATTACATATGAAATATTAGAAATAAGGTTGAGTTATCTCTTGTTGTTAGCATATGAGGGAAGCATAAAAGGAATTTTTCTTTGCATTGTTGGTCATATATGGTTGTGTATAAAGGTACGTAGGTTTATTTTTGAACAACCTATTTTGTTTGGATTTCATTTCTTAGTTTCATTCCTAATTTCCTTGCTATAAATTAATAAAATTCTAAGTTTATTCATATACTAAGGGTTGCCCTAGGTACTTGCATAGATTTTATTGATTCCTAGAATGAATTATCAACCTGTAGATGGATGGTTAAAACTTCTTGGAATGTGATGATGAAAGAAAGTGATCATAAATTACTTATATTTTGAAATAGAATATGTTGATGTGGTATTCTTATATGATTGATATTTATACAAATGATATGAGGTCGAATACATATGTTGGAATTCATTCTTATGGGATGAGTATGCATATAACCTTCTTTCTTGATGTCTATAAATGATTGTATGATGCTATGTCATGGAATGTTCAATAATTTATGTTGAAAATTATTCTTAAAGGGAATTTTTTATTTGGGTGTTACTCATTTGATACATGGATATAAATTCTTGTTTGAGTGGAATACTTGCTAATAATATGAATATTAGACACTAAAGTCTTGTGAGAGAACTCTTGATGCTCCATATAAATTTTATACTTATTCATGTTGAAAATGTATCACTCGATTATTTATGATCATACTTTTGAATGATGTCATATGAATATGGATTATCCTTTAAGTGGAAATTCCTAATGTAGGAAAGGGTAACGAACTAGTTGTTAATATTCTTAATAGTTATATAAAATAATTTTATGGATGAAAATTTATTCTGTGTTATAATATTTCATGTATTATTGGCCTATGGATGGATATTAACTATAAATTAAGAGATCTGTATGGGATGAATTATTCCCTTAATTTAAATATCATGGTTTATTGAATAATGAATGTTAGAGTAATAAATACTTGGTTGTAAAAAGCTTTCTATATACTTTAATTCCTTCTTATTTTTAATTACAAATGAATTGGTTATTTGCCAATATTATATCATTAACACATATCCTAGTATGGGCTACCCACTATTTATTATCTAATAGATAATGGAGTTGATCATAAATCATATAATTACTCATCATTTAGATATTGATATTTATGCTTATTAAATTGGATAACTTGTGAACTTAAAATAATAAGTTGGAAATGGTGCAATGACCCTAATCCATGAAGAAGTTGATAACTATCTTAGCATAAAATTTTCACCCTTGGAGAGGGTTATTTAGGCTCTCTCCAATTAATCTACATAATGGGAACAACCTCAGGTTGTGGGTATCCTATAATGAAGTTGAACCTTTGAAGAAGGCCATCTTCCTCTTGATGGATCATATAAACTAATGTTATTGCTAAGAAAAGGGTTAGAAAGGGGTAAATAGGGCTCCTAAGAAAGATAACAAGGTGATGGACCAAATTTAAATAGGACACTCATATGATCAAAATCACACTAGATCAACATAAGATAATGTTATCTCACACAATATCACAAAACCAACTAATTGCATAAGTATTTCATGAACTATGATCACCAAGAAATCATTGAAGCAAAGAAGAATTATAAGACTCACAGTAAGAATCCATGAATGGAAACAAGAACATGAGTTTAGACATGCCAAATGAGCTTGAGCTTGAAAACACCTTAAAAGAGGCAAGTAGAAGGACAATGGCCTAGGAAAAATATCCTTCATAAGATCATCATGCACAAAATTTACTAAAACACTATTCAAAGGCAAGATATAGATAAAAATCATCTTATTGCATCAAGAGGTAGTTCTTACAAATTTGATAGTGGTTTAGCCTAGTCAAATGAGAGTCTCTTGCTCTTCTTTCCAAAATCAAAGAATCTATCTAAAATTAGAGAGAGTTACATTGTGGAAGAAAATAAGAGATATAAGAGAGAGGGGAGGGGGAGAGAGAGAGAGAGAGAGAGAGAGAGAGAGAGAGAGAGAGAGATGAGGAGAGAGAGAAGAGAGAGAGAGAGAGAGAGAGAGAGAGGAAGAGAGAGAGAGAGAGAGAGAGAGAGAGAGACGGAGAGAGAGAGAGAGAGAGGAGAGAGGAGAGAGAGAGAGAGAGATGAGAGAGAGAGAGAGAGAGAGAGAGAGAGGAGAGAGTGAGAGAGAGAGAGAATTAATGAGTTGCCACTAGTATTTAATGAATACTCAACCACATTTTGACCCAATTAGGACTAATCTATCATAGAAAAATTAACCTTCATTTATCCCAATGGCTTTCAAGATTTCTCATTACTTGAGAAATATGATAGAGGAACAAGAATGCATTTAGGATGATGATTCATGATCCTACTATGAATAAAAACCCTTAGAGACCCTAAATATCCATTAAATATTCAAACTACCCTCCAACCACTAGATCTCCTTCTTGGAACATTATGCCATCTTTCGCTTGGCTTCATTGCAAGGATAAAAATATTCATATCTCTTGATCTGACAAAGCCATAACTACATCTATTTTGAGTGGCTCTAGGTACCTATTTGTTGAGATCATGACTATGTTAGAATATAAGACACTCTTCCATATCTTGTTTATATTTTCCCCTAGTCTAAACCTAATCATAGGTTTACTATAGATTGAAACCAATCCATTTGTTGGTTTTCCTATAGTTATCATGTCAATGAAAATATGACAAGATGCATAGCCTTGTTCTTAAAGTATATAAGGTTTAAATAAACATATTCTACCTCTGAACCCTTTGGAAGTCAAGAACTCATTATATGCACATATCTTATTTAAAGATTGATGATCATAGTCACAAAACAATACTAAAACCCCAAAAAATGGGCCCTGTAAGTTCTAAATATTTAAACCAAAGGTCGATACTAAGATTTAATGGTGATGAAACTTCAACATTGGCAGTCTTAACTATATGACTATGTCTCATGCTTAATGGTACTTGACTAAACTCTAATGGTGGTATATGCTTTTTAAAATATTTGCCTAAGTTTGACTTGGGTGCTATTTATTCTTCATTGAAGTCTCATAGCTTAGAATTTTAATATTGACCATTGAACTTGATTTGGACTTCCCAAATTGTGCTACTTATTAGCTCCACATTCATTCCATGGGCCCCATTATTAGTCTTATTTAGTTCTTGCACTTATGCCATGTGGTGGCCTTGAGTGCATCTTGAGCTCATTGACTCTTTGATTTTGATCTATATCATTGATATGGTTTTTCATGGTTTAAACATGTACTATTTATTTTCTTAGGAGTTCACCATAATCATGACACTTGGTGGCTCCATGTTTATCCTTTAGATTCACTGACTTGTTGACCTCTTGCTTATCATTGATCCACATTTGTATGATGGATCACACATCATTGATTGGTTTGGACCCACTGACTTTAGTCTTTACCTACATGCCATTGATATTTATTCAAGCTCTTGAGATCATGACATTTGTCATATCCATGTTCATCCTAGGGATTATTTGAAATATTTGAATTTGAATGGTTACTTCTTGTGGCTTAAATTCAATGTCTTTGCATATGTCCCATTCTGATAGTTCACCTTTGAGGGCTTATATCTTGAGATAGAAAACTAATAAAGATATCAAAATTTTAGGGGAGATTCTTGGCACAAATAACATCATGTTTATATAGCATTTAAACTTTTAGAGTCCTCCCAAGTATTCTTAACAAATATATAACCAAACTAACCTTTTCATTTTTGTATGAAGTGATGTGATGGTCTGGTTTTTCTAAGCTTGTACATGTCATTTTATTTGATCCTTCAAGGATATAATAGATTTCTAAGACTATTTAAAACCTACTTCATGCTCTCTTGAATGCTTAAACACCATGGAGAACTAGTAGAATCCTATCTCTTACAATTCTAGACCTATTTCAAGGCTTACTCTTCAAAGATCAATAAATTGCACTTTAAGCTGGCTTAAAGTGTATCAAAAACTTTACAAAATTTCATGTGATCTTATCCTTTAATTATATGATCATTCCATTAATAATAACTATGCTCAATTGATCTATCTAGGCAAAATCTTTATATGTGGGCTAAAATTGGCCAACATTTCTACTGACATCCTAAGATCATATGTCTGCTATGCAATAGAATAGTATCCTTAAAATGTCCATTGGGAATGGAGTCTCAAGTATTTTCTCTTAGATAATCATGAAAATGATACAAGGCTGACTCTTAAAACAATAATGACTAAAAGGAAAAAAAATAATAGCTATGCCCTAGGCACTTATTGAAATGGAAATGCATAACTAAAAAGAATGTACATAAGGCACTTAGAGGAAAATATGAAAAAAACCACTCTAATATATACAATACTATACAAATGTATGAAAATTTATTCTAATTTCAAGGCTTTAAATGAATGCCATTGATTGGGATGGGTAATACCTCTCCATCTAGTTGGGTAAGATGAAAATCATTATGTTGTTTATGTGCTTGAATCAAATAAGGACCACTCCATAAACTATCAAACTTGGTATGTGTAGAGTAAAAAATACTCTATGTTTCATTTTTGATTTTTAGTCGCATGATCCAAATCATTGTCCTTGAACACTTTGGTTCGAGACATCAAAGTTTTTGACTCAAAGCGTGGGCTCAAATTTCTTTTTGCTCAATTTTGTCTTAGTGTCAAAATCGAGTGAAAGCTGCCAAGTGTCATTTTTTGAGGCACTTTTCATAATTTCAATAAGGCTACAGAACGTGCCATGTGTCCCATAGTAACTCAACAGAGTGAAACAAGTGTCAGCATCTATGTCTCATATGCATTTCAAAGGTTTATTTCCAACAAGCTAAGTATCAAGATCAGGCAAAGGGCACCAAGTGGCAATCATGGAAGGTTTCAATTTGCTTTTCTAAAAGTGATGGAAGACGCCACGTATCCCAGCTAAAGAGGGCAGAAGCCACCATGTGTCAACCTCTGAATTATCTTCATTTTGTTTCACCAATATAGAAAAGACTATGGTGGGTCTTAGGTTTTGTTTTTGAAGCAAGTGAAAGCCACCAAGTGTTGTTATTTGTGTAAATATGAAATGAGGCCCGATTGTTTCTATAATATAAACAGAGTGATGTAGAGACCAACACATGTCACCTTCCCTAGGTTTCTCAAAAAGGTGGCTAAAAGCAATGGAGATTACCATATATCCCTAGTTAAGTGAAGCAGATTGTGATAGGTTTCAAAGGTGGAACACTCCTGAGAAAAGACACAAAAAGAGTATAAGTTATGCAAAAAGTGCCGTGTGTCTTCGGTAAGTGCTGTGGAACATGCCAAGTGTCATTTTTTGGTGCATCCTAAATAAAGAGAAGGTTTTTAAGAGGAAAAGGGGAATCATCTAAGTTTCCTATCCCATTTGAAAGTGGGAAGTGTCTTGAGTATTTACTTCAGCCAATGAACTTGTAGAGAAATAGAACGTTTCAAATATAGGAAATATCTTGTGTTAGATACTTCTAGTTCAGTTAGAATTCAGTTGGGCCATTAGATTGAGAACATGTAGACAATCTAGAAGGAATCCAAGGCTATAAATAGGGGTGTGGAGATCACCAAAAGAGGGGAGATTAGAGGAGAATCTAGAGAGAATTTTTTGAGAGAATTATCATCAAGAGTTTTAGACTTTCTAGAGCTGTGATTAGGAATATCATTTGCCTTTGTTCTATTTTCTTAAGTTATAAAGTTTAAGTAACTGTGCATGTTTCTATGCCTCTTATGTGATTGGAGAATTAATAAGATTGAATCCTATGCCTTTATTGATATTTTTTGTGTCACTACAAAAGTAATCCAAGATGTGAGCCTTTATTTCTATTATTTTTCATCTTTTACATTGATCATGCCTTGTTTGCTCTTAAATGTAATTGAATCTTACATATAGTTTCACTGTGCTTAGATTAAGGGTCAAATTACATTCAGGCACATCACCATAGTTAGATTTTCTTTCTTTACATTTGTGTTTCTATTAAAATTCCTATCCCTTTTTCCAGTATATGCTTGATATAAAGAAGAGACTAGCTTCTTCAAAATCTGGAGGTTGTTTCAAGCTGAAAGTCCCACATTCTTGAAAATTCCCATTATTGGTGTTAGAAACAAATGCAATTTTAACCATCAACAGTTTTTGGCACGCTCGATGGGACACTATATTGAAGTTTTTTTTTTCAAGACCATATGAACCAGAGAGCTATGAGAAGTTAGAGCTGTGAACCAGTAACCAAATCTTAGTCTACTATAAATCTAGGCATTCTTTTTCCACCTTTGGTAACTAATCCTAGAAGAAGAGTCAATCAATTTATACCAATACCAAGAGCAACTATGGGAGCCCCTATAGCCCCAAGAAATTATGCAAGTTGGAACACTAATAGTCCTTTGATTCTCCCAATACCACCAGCCACTTGGGATCCTATCCTAGTGAATGCCCTAAAATCTCTACCCAAATTCAGTGGGCAAGACTTCAAAACACCTGAAGAACATCTGCAGGATGTATCAGATGTCTGTACTATACATGTTATCACACAGCAAAATGTGGCCATAAGGTTATTAGCAGCTTCTTTTAAAGGGAAGGCTATAGAATGGTATTGGTCCTTAACCCCAAATACCATATCTACATGGGATCAGCTCATAGATCTTTTCTTTGAAATATTTAAAGAGAAGGGTGATAAGTCTTCCTAATTACAACAATTGATTACCATTTAAAGGGCACCACAAGAAGTAATGATTGACTTCAATTCAAGATTTCAAAAGACTTGGGAAAGAATTCCTACTATAGCTAGACCATTACCAGGTATGGCTATAGTATTTTATCTTAAATATTTGAATTTAGATATATCTATTATGATTCAGTCACTTGGAGGTCAGACTCTGCCAGAGGCTTATGACTATGTAGTCAGAGCTGAAAATAATTTGATAGATGCTAGAAAGTTGTCTCCAAGGCCTCCCATGCCCATGTTTCCAAAAATTACGTTGCCATTACTTCAAGAAGCCCCTAAATCCATAGCCCCACCTATGTCTATGCATCAATATCCTCAACCACTTGCTAAAGAAGTTGTCCTTGCTCAGTCATCTGAGATGGATGATATCAAGAATATCTTAAGGACATTTTTCATTGAGGTGATTAATATAAAAAGATAACAAAATCCTTATACCTAAACCCCAATATCAAGGATATCAAGGAGATAGATTTCCATCATAGCCAAACCAATATCAAGGTCCTCAAAGGCAAAATAACCCTCAGCCAACAAACCAATTAGTTGCAGTCCTTACACCTTCATAGACTATTCCTCCCAATTCAAATAGGGAGATTATTCTAGCACAAAATAATTATGTAGATAGCACCAATGCCTAGTGTTTCCCTTGTAATAATGCTCATACTCTTAGATATTTTCCCATGGGTAATCTACAACAAAAGGCAGCAAAGCAAAGAAGGATGAATGGGCAGTTTGCAAGTTCTAGTGACAATCAAGCCTACCAATCTTTTGATATGCAAAATTTTGTCCTAATGGCTCAGATGCAAGGGATGTATTTGAAAAAATAAGAATAAAAACCCTAGAATATGCTTTGTTTTCATGGGTTTAAGATGAAGAATCAGTATTCTTGAATGAAGTTTCTACTTCCAAGAAACCAGTGGTGCAATCAAACTACTATACTAGATCAAAGAGAAGAATGATGGAACACCCTGAAGTTGTAAATAATGAAGTTATGGAGAATCCTTCATTTCAATGTCATCAAAACATAGTTGTTAGACAAGACGTGCTTCAGCTAGTGCAGAATCAAGAAGTTCTTGGACAAGTTCAAGAAAAGGTAAGGTATCCTAATTTTCCAAGAATTCAAACTTTGGGATTAATGAATGTGGTGGATCAACTGAAGATGACTCCAACACAAGTATCAATTTGGGACATATTAGCTATTCCTAAACAAAAGACACTGGTACAAGAATCTCTTTAAGGCCAAGTAATGCCCAAATGTACTGGTATCAAAGAAGGACCTACTGATGAAAGAAAGCTCAAAGACACAGTGCATCTGCAGACAACAACCTTAGTGAACAATGCACCAGAGGTAAGCAAATCCAAACCGGATCCCTTCTATTTAACTTTGATAGTTGGCAAGAAACTACTGCATAATGCAATGATAGATTCAGAGGCTAGTAATATAGTAATGACAAAGCAAATAGCAGATGCTTTAAAGATAAAATATGAGCCACTCACTAAAGGAGTTATGTAGCTAAAAGGCAAATCAGTGTAAATAATAGGGAGAATTAAATAACTTCCATTGAAATTATATACTTGTCCAAATATAATTGTAAATCAAGATGTATTAGTCATAGATATACCTCTTGTATTTGGCCTATGCTTATCCAAAGACTTTACAGCCAAGATATGAGGAAATATGTCTCTTGATTGGTCTCACTTAATTCTAAGAACTAAATATGGTTCAAAGATGATAATTCTATCTAAACCACTATCAAATGATCATATCACCAATGAACCAACATCAAAATTAGAGTCAGATCATGCTATGATAAATAAGGAAGAAAGGGTTTTTGTTGAAGGGTTAGGTGACTGGACTAAGCATGATCAAGAAAAAGAAAATAACCAGTTGTTAGCTATGATGCAAAGTGACCCATATGGAAATTATGACTCTACTGGTCTAGGCACTTATGTTATTTTTGATGAAGACCATGAAATCCCAAATGTTTTAAGAGAAAAAATGCCAACTAATCAAGAATCTCAAAAAGATTTAGAAATCTAGACCTTAAATTTTGATGGGGATAGAAGTAAAAATGGTGTTGGAGTAGGAATTTATCTTAATGCTCCAAATGGTTAAAAAATAATAAGGGCTATCCATTTTCAATTTGCTTATACTAATAATGATGTCGAGTATGAGTTTTTAATACATGGGCTCCTGTTAGCCAAGAAAAAGGGAATAAAGAATCTAATAGTAAAAGGAGATTCATAACTGGTAGTAAAGCAAATTAGAGAAAAGGCAATAGCAAAGAATGTAAGGATGAAATCCTATAAGCATAAAATTTGGGACTTAATAGAAGATTTTGAAGCTTTAAATATCGAGGTAGTCCCTAGGATTCAAAATTTTGAAGCTGATAGGATGGCACAGATTGGCTCACAGTTTGATCTAGCAACTAGCCTATTAGTTAACAATGAATCAATAAAGGTTATAGTAAGGCCAACTATCCCAAATAATGATGAGAATTGACAATTATTTAAGAATGATTTTTAGGTACTCTCATTCTTGCGACAATCAGGGGAATTTTTTGATCAATTACAACCAAAGATTGAAGAGGCATATGGGGATCAAATTATACAATTAAAGAATAATAAGCTTCCCAAAGGTTTAATCACTTTAGAAAACCTTTTTGAATTAGAAGATGTGAGCCTGGAGAAGAAAAGCTTCCAAACAAATATAGTAGATTATTCTAAAATAGAGATGAGTAAAGGAAAAAAATTAAAAGTTGGAAATTTTGCAACTCAAGTAGAAAAGGAAAGGCTAATTGAATTATGAAAAAAATATGACAGAGTCATAGCTTGGAGCTATGAAGACCTTCATGAATATAATAGAGACATTATTTAGCACACAGTAGAACTTAATGAAGGATCTAAGCCTATCAAACAGAAATAGAGGCCAGTGAATCCAAGGATTGAGCCTCTAACGGTGGATGATTTGTACAAACTTTTAGATTCTAAAATAATTTTTCCAATCAAACACTCAACTTGGGTATCAAATCTAGTACCAGTTAGGAAAAAGAATGGTGATATAAGACTTTGTGTGGATTTTAGAGACCTAAATAGAACATCTCTAAGATATCACTATCCTTTGCCCTCCATGGAATAGATTTTACAAAATGTGGTTGGATCTAAGAGGTTTTCTTTGCTAGATGATTTCTCTGGATACAATCAGATTTGGTTAGATAATGAAGACCAATACAAGACTACTTTTAATACCAAATAGGGAACATTTGCATATGCTAAGATGCCATTTAGCCTGTCAAATGCTGGGGCCACTTTTCAAAGAACTATAGATGTAGCATTTGGGGAACTTATAAATAAAATCATCTTGATTTATCTTGATGATCTTACTATTTTTTCAAAGAATGTTGTTGATCATTTTGATCATTTAGAATCTGTGTTTAAAAAATGTCAAGAATTTGGAATATCCTTGAATCCTAAGAAATGTATCTTTGTTGTCCCTCAAGACAAATTATTGGGACATATAGTTTCTAAAGAAGGAGTCTCCATAGACCTAGAAAGAGTGGTAGCTATAATGAACTTACCTCTTTTAGTAAATAAGAAAGGAATTCAATCTTTCTTGGGAAAGATTAATTTTGTCAGTCGGTTTATATCTAACTTTGCAGGCTTAGTAAGACCAATGACACTCTTGCTAAAAAAGACCTGATTTTCAAGTGGACTAAGAAAGGAAGGAAAGCCTTTGAAAAGGTCAAGAAAGCTATCTCAATAGCTCCAGTACTTAGAAACCCAAACTTTTATAAGCCTTTTGTAATGTATGTATATGGAGGAGAGCTCAGTATTGCTGTTGTCCTAACATAGAAGGATGATAGACAGGAGGGAGAGCATCTAATAGCATTTTCTCAAAGACTCTTAGGGAATATGAAACCATATATAACTTTGTGGAAAAACAAGCATATGCTATGGTAAAAGCCCTCAAAAAGTTCAGGCATATAGTATTAGGAAGTAAAATATTGATACTTGTAGCTCATCCAAGTGTCAGAGAATACATCATGGAGGGTGAAATTATTGAAAAAAGAGAAAACTAGATAACCAAGATCTTTGAATATGACGTAGAGGTCAAACCCACTAAGTTAGTCAGAGGTAGGGGTTTGTGCCAATATATGACTCAAGAGCTTGAAAAGATGATACCTGAAGAGACAAATTCAGAAATAGAAGAGGAAATTGTATTGAGGATATAAGAAGTTGATCAGGAATCCTGGGTCATAAGCAAGATTCATTTTATGAAAAATGAGATTTACTCAAGGGAACTCCCTCCAAATAAGAGAAGATACTATAGGATGCAAGGATTTCATTTTGTTTTAATTGAACATGTTCTTTTCAGAAGAAATTTTGATGGCAAATTGTTAAGATGTGTAAAAAAGGCTGAGGCTAAGAAAATACTACATGAAATGCATCATGGAGTATCAGGTGGACATTTTTCTACAAAGACCACAGCTATAAAGATAAGTGAGGTAGGTTATTTCTGGCCTACTTTATTTATAGATTGTTATCAGTTGGTTAAAAAATGTCAATCTTGTCAATATTATGTGGGGATGAGAAGGAATGCAACAATGCCTCTTAGTCCTATAATTGTGGGTGAATCTTTTGCTTAATGGGGTCTTGACTTCATTGAAATGATAAATCTAGTGTCTATTATGGGTCACAAATGGATCTTAATAGCCACATATTATTTCACCAGATGAATCAAGGCAGTGCCACTCAAAGAAGCAATGGAAAATGTGATCCTAGATTTTCTAGGGAGTATCACTACTCATTTTGGGGCTCCTCGCACCATAATTTTAGATAATGTTAAAGAATTTTTAGGGTATAAATTATCTAACTTTGCATTAAATCATGGAATATATCTAAAAACTTCCTCTAATTATTACCCTTAGGGTAATGGTTTGACAGAATCAACTAATAAGAACCTAATTAGACTCATCAAAAGAATAGGGGCTGATCATCACAAAGAGTGGCATAAAGTGCTTAATTTAGCACTGTGGGCTGATAGAATCACACCTAAATAGGTGATCAAAATGTCCCCATATGAATTGGTCTATGGAAAGCCTATTTTAATACCCCTTAGCTTGGAAATTCTTGCTCTCTAACTGATCAAGCAAATTGAAATTGAGGAAAATGACCCCATGCAGGTCAGACTCATGGAACTTCTAGAAGTTTAAGAAAAGAGGGATGCAACACATGATTCATTGGTAAATCATTAGAAAATAATTAAAGACTATTTTGATAAAAGGACTTCAAATGCCCATTTCAAAATAGGCTCAATTATTTTGAAATGGGATGTAAGAGCTGATAAGCCAGGTCAACACACTAAATTTGAACCATTATCGACTAGCCCTTATAAAATTTGTGCGTGTAAACAAAAAAATTCATTTGAGCTAGAAACGATGGAAGGTAGACCTGAAGAGATTCCTATGAATGAAATCTATTTGAAAAAATTTAGTTAAACTATGTTGTTTTAGCAATTTTTGATCATGCAGGAGTTGAAGATTCTTTTTGAGTAGGCTCAAAAGTCCTTGGGGTTGCCAATAATTGTAGAGTAAAAAATAATATACATTTCATTTTTGATTTTTAGTCACATGATCCAAATCACTATCCCTAAACACTTTGGTTCGAGACATCAAAGTTTTTGACTCAGAGCGTGGGCTCAAATTTCTTTTTGCTCAATTTTGTCTAAGTGTCAAAATCAAGCAGAAGCTACCAAGTGTCATTTTCTAAAGAACTTTTCATAATTTCAATAAGGCTATAGAATGTGCCATGTGTCCCATAATAACTCAGCAGAGCACAACAAGTGTTAGCATATGTACCTCATATGCATTTCAAAGGTTTCTTTCTAATAAGCTAAGTATCAGGATCAGGCGGAGGGTGCCAAGTGGTAATCGTGGAAGGTTTCAATTTGCTTTTCTAAATGTGACGAAAGATGCCACGTATCCCAGTTGAAGAGGATGGAAGCCACCACATGCCAATCTTTGAATTATCTTCATTTTGTTTCACTGATATAGTAAAGACTTTGGTGGGTCTCAGGTTTTGTTTTTGAAGCAAGCGGAAGTTGCCAAGTGTCGCTGTCCATGTAAATATGAAATGAGGCCTGATTGTTTTTATAATATAAACATAGCGATGCGAAGACTAGCATGTGTCACCTTCCACAAATTTCTCAAAAAGGTGGCTAAAATTAGTGGAGATTGCCACATATCTCTAGTTAAGTGAAGCAGATTGTGACAGGTGTCAAAGGTGGAACACTCCTGAGCAAAGACACAAAAAGAGTATAAGTTACATGGAAAGTGTTGTGTGTCTTTGGTAAGTGTTGTAGAACATACCAAGTGTCATTTTTCGGTGCATCCTAAATAAAGAGAAGGTTTTCAAGAGGAAAAGGGGAATCATCTAAGTGTCCTCTCCCATTTGAAAGTGGGAAGCATCCTAAGTATTTACTTCAACCAATGAACTTATAGAGAAATAGAATGTTTCAAATATAGGAAATATCTTATGTTAGATACTTCTAGTTCAGTTAGAGTTCAGTTGGGCCATTAGATTGAGAACATGCAAACAATCTAGAAGGAATCCAAGGCTATAAATAGGGGTGTGGAGATCACCAGAAGAGGGGAGATCAGAGGAGAATCTAGAGAGAATTTTTTGAGAGAATTATTGTTAAGAGTTTTAGACTTTCTAGAGTTGTGATTAGGAATATCATTTGCCTTTATTCTATTTTCTTAAGTTGTAAAGCTTATGTAATTGTGCCTCTTATGTGACTGGAGAATTAATAAGAAGATTAAATCCTGTGCCTTTGTTGATATTTTTTATGTCACTGCAAAAGTAGTCTAAACTGTGAGCCTCTGTTTCTATTGTTTTTCATCTTTTACATTGATCATGCCTTGTTTGCTCTTAAATGTAATTGAATCTTACATATAGTTTCATTGTGCTTAGATTAAGGGTTTAATTACATTTAGGTGCATCACCATAGTTAGATTTTCTTTCTTTACATTTGTGTTTTTGTTAAAATTCCTATCCCTTTTCCCAATATATGCTCGATATAAAGAAGAGACCAGCTTCTTAAAAATCTAGAGATTGTTTCAAGTTGCAAGTCCCACATTCTTGAAACTTCCCATTGTTGGTGTTAGAAACAAATGCAATTTTAACCATCAATAGTATGGTTACCTAGTCTGGCCTTATCTGAATCCCACTTAAAGAATATATACCCTTATTTGAAGTCCCTTTCTGTGGATCTCCTATCAAAATATTTCTTAACCTGATCTTGATGTGATTTTAGTATCTTTATTGTAAGGTCCTTAGTTTCTTTAGGTTCCATGAGCTCTACCATCTTCATTCTCATAGCTTCACTCTCCATCAGCTTAAGTTGATGTGATAACTCCAAGGTAGATAGTTCAAGAGAAATGGTTAACTTAGACTCCATTCATATACAAGGACATATGGTGAATTACCAATGGTAAATTTGGGAGTTACTTTATCAGCTTATAAGGTTGTCCTTATCTTTATGTGACACATTCTTTAGTTCTCTTATATAGTCGTCTTGATGATCCTTATCAAGTTCTTGTTTGTGGATGATACCAATCCATTGCCTTGGGGGTAGTAATTGGAGGATATGCTAAAGTATATGACTAAATAAATTTCCCATTCACTTATTCTCACCAACAAATTCTAAGGCATTATCTAAAATTATTATGGATGGGACACCAAACCTAGTTAATATGCTATCATATAGGTCTAATACTACTATTTTATTAGCTTCTTTAAGGTAAATTGCTTCCATCCACTTGGTAAACTATTTAGTAGCAATGATCACCCATTTGTGTCCTCCACTAGAAGGTAGATTGATCATTCCTATGAAGTCTAAACCCTACTTTATGATGAACTGCTCCACCTAGATTGGGTTGATAAGAAGGGCTACCAATCTTTGTTTTCTTGCAAAGAGAGCACACTTTTGACATTTCCCAACCAATTCATAGGCATATTTGAAAAGACTAGGCTAATAATAACCATCTCTCATCACTTTTTTGATGTAATCCTTGTGGAAAAATGGCCTCCTGTAGGTCCATCATGGAATTTCTCTAAGAACTTTGTCACTTGATTATCATAAATACATCTAATAAACACTCTATTGAGGTCCTTTATAAATAAAAACCTATCAACCAATGCATAAGGTATGGACAAGAGTCTAAAATACCTTCTCTTTACTCTATCCATTCTTTGAGGGTACTCACCTATTATTAAGAAATGTGACATATCTTGAAGCCAACTTGTATAATCTGGAGGTACACCTATTTGTGAGTAATCTTGTGTCACTAACATAGCTTCTTTATCTTCATATAGGTCATCAACCATATGATCAAATAAGCCTTTACCTCTCACTTGCTTAATGACTTTGATCTCCACATCATACTCCATGACTTTGGTAATCCACCCAAATCTTTTCTCATTCATGTCTTTGTTGAGAAGGAAGTCCCTCACCCTAGAATGAGACACCATAAGATGAATATTGATATTGGAGAGAATTGGTCTAAACTTCTTGAGGATTATCAAAGCTATAAGAACTTGCATCTATACAAAAGTGTATCTTACCTCATATATTTTTAGTCCTAGACTAAAAAATTCAATTTGGTTGCTCAAGTCCTTCACCATTCTTTTGCATCAACATAGCTAATATAATATCAACATTGGCAAAGGCATACAATATAAAATATCTTGAGAAGTCATGATTCATGACTGAGGTGACTTGGGAAATGGCCTTATTAATGGCCTCAAAAGATTCTTTACCTTCATTCAACCAAGTGAACACTTGGTTATTCTTTAGTATGGAAGTGATAGGTTTGACCAAATTTGTAAAACCAGGGATAAACCTTCTCACAAAGTTTATTTTCCCAAAGAAGCTATAGAGTCCTTCCTTGTGCTTGGGTAAGGATAGTGATAAGATGGAACTTATTCTATCAAGGTCTATGGCCAACCCTTACTTTAAGATAATATTTCCCAAGAGTTTGCCTTCATGAACAAAAAACACACATTTCTTAGGATTTAAATAGATACCAAATTATCTACATCTTTCAAAGATCAATCTTAGGTGATCTAGGTATTTAATAGCATTCTTAGAGAAAACTATGATGTCATCCAAGTAGACCAACAACATATGATTTATCAATCCTTGGAAAGCCATACCCATTTCTCTTTGAAAGGATGCCCTGGCATTTGACAAGCCAAAAGGCATCTTCTAATAAGCATACACACCCTAATTTATGGTGAAGGCTATCTTATATTGATCTTCTTCTCTTACCAGCACTTGGTTTTATCTTGAGTACCCATCCAAGAGAGAGAAACATTCTAAACCAACAACTATCTAAAGGAGTTTCTCCATGGATGGTAAAGGATAGTGATCTTTCAAAGAGACTCTATTCAAATCCTTGAAGTCAACACACAATCTAATCTTCTCATTCTTCTTCCTTAAAGGTACTATGTTTGTTACCCATGAGGAGTATTTTATGGGAAAGATGATCTTATACTCAATCAATTTATTCAATTATTTCCTTATAAGCTCTTCACTTTTGGGGTTAATGGGCCTTTACTTCTACTTTACAGGCTTGACATTAGCCTCTAATTCTATAGTCTGTTGGGCTAGCTTGGTATCAAAGCCTCTCAAGTCACTATACTCACAAGAAAAGATGTTTGTATATTCTTTAGAAAGATCAATGAAGTCATGCCTTTCAAACTTAGTGCTTACCTTTCAAAGCTTGAGAATATTGTCCTTAAGGATAATGACTCTTTCATAGTTATCTTCATTGGTTAACATCATTTATTTATCTTTTCTCATATGGTATCCTTCATGGAAGAGACCTTCAAGGGTAACCAAACCTTTAATAAGCTTGTTAGACCTCAATTGAATAATTTGATCTTCATACTAATGTTAAAATTTATCTTGGTTTGATGAGGAAAACTTTGCTTCCTACTACAAAAAATAAGCAATCTTCCTATCAGCTGAACAATTTGATCTTCATACTAATGTTAAAATTTATCTTGGTTTGATGAGGAAAACTTTCCTTCTTGCTATAAGAAATAAGCAATCTGCCTGTCATTATCAAAGACCTGCCAATGAGCTTCATGTTCTGGCACTAATGGTCTTACTACCACTCTAACATGTGGTACACTTTGTATTTTTTTAACTCATTTGGGAGGTTGAATTGAGCTCCCATAGCTACCAACCTATCAACATGCTGATTTTGGTTCCCTGACACTACTTAGATGTTGAAATCCTTAAAGTCCTCAAGAATATCCCATGCTCTATGTTTGTAGGATCTCATCAATATATTATTTGTGATATTTTAGCCTCTAACCTAGTTCACTATCAGCTCACTATCTCCATGTTCTTATAACTACTTGATTCCTCTCTTAATAGTCCAATAAAGGCTATAGATAAGGCCCTCATACTCTGCTACATTACAAGAAAAACTAAATTTAAAATTGTAAGAAGATAAATACTTGTCATTAGAGGGAGATACTATAATTACACCTGCACCTACCCCATGTTTGCTTCTTGAGCCATCAATGAATAATTACCACAAGTCCTTGGTATTTTCTTGACATCTGGTGAGGGATTGCATGGATTCAACCTCCTCATACAAGTAGTAAAATCCCATGTCTCTTTATTCAACACCTTCCAAAGGAATGATTAGATGATTTTCACTCCATAACTCATCTATAAACATGTCAGGTATCTCCTCAGGATGAATAATTATATCTTGACCAATAAGGTGTTCATCTTCATTGAGGATAGTGTAGTTTATGTTTGAGTTATCTGGCCCATAAGGTTCTATGTGAAATTATGTAATAATCTCAACCTTAATGGATACCTTGGTACCATACCTTATCCTAAATGCCATGTAAGACTAATCTATAACTAGATAACCCCCATTTTTTTTTGTGAAATATCTAGATAAACATAGGGAAAAATAAGGAGGCACATCTAAGATCAACACATCTTGAGCCACTGAACCACTAGGATAAGCATGTAGGGTCAAATTGAGACCTTTGATGATTCCAACTAGTTTGGTGGTAGATCCATCAAGTGATAGAAATCTTTTAGATTGGGGCTCATACTTCAAGTCGAGATGATTTATAATTGACTTTGGCATCACTGTAGTGCGTGCTCCACTATCTTCATGAAATTTTATACCAAAGAGTCACCAATAATCATATAAATGTAGAAGGAAGGAGTCTTAACCACCTTATTATATTTCCCTTTATTATGTCCTTTGGTTACATTGGTGAGAAACGTATTTTATTTGCCTAGTAGCTTGTCTAAAACATTGATCTTTGACAATCCTTCTTGGAGGATATCCACCTAACCAAGCATTGACATGATGTCCCACATTGGAACACTCACATTGAATTTGTTCATTTATTCCAAAATATTGATGGGTGAACCACTAGATTTTGGTTGTAATTTGAGATCCACCACTATACTTTGAACTTGTGAGTTTAGGGGCATAAAGGTAGTCCCTTGATTCTGATTCTTTGGAGATATTAGAACCTTTTGTATAGTAGTAAGTTCTTTTAACATTGATAGTAAAGGAGTAATGGTAGGAATCTCTTTGACTACTTTATTACCATCCATGTTCTTTCTTTTATATTTTATATTGGTAGCCACTAAAATCTATGCTTAGATAGAACTATCCTATTGATTGGATGCATAACATTCTTCTTGTTAATAATTAACCATGGTAGCATCCAACTAATTTGATCCCTCATTATACCCCTAGAATTTTTGAAGTTCTTTTAGTGTTTTCATCATGGGTACCTCTATGTTTTGAGTTATAAGAGCTTGATTATATTCATAGCTAGCACCTTGGTGCCATTGCTCATTGAAATCTTGGTTGAACTCAATGTTTAGGATAATGGATTGACCAAAATATTGATTCCAAGGCATTGCAACTTATACTTCTTGATTGATGTTGTTCTAAATAGGGACCAAAGTAGTAGAGGTACTTGTAGTATTTGGATTATAGTTGTTTTGGCTAACATAGTTAGGTTGCCCTTATCCTTGGCTTTGTTGTTGGCCTATTTGCTTGACAAGATTGATATTGAGGATGATATGCATCTTGATAAGGTATATTGAATTGGGTTTGATGCCTCTTCACATTTAAAAATTCATTTCCCAAGGATTGGAACATGTTCTTAAGCTCTTAAAAATTCTTGTTTTCTTAGGAGTCACTAGACTGACTAGTGGATGCATTTTATTGATTTGGTGTAGGTATGACAACAAGTGTTGGCATATGAGGAATGATATAAAGTGGAGGAATAGAAACAAGGAGTTGTTTTATCTCAGGGAAAAAAGGCATTGGTGGTTTAGGAGTAAGCTTGCCAACCTATACTAGAAAATTTTCTACCTTGATTACTACCTCATAGGCATTTGGTAGTGTGTTCCCTCCCATAGACTAATTCATCACTATAGTGTCACTTTTTATATTTTTAAAATAGTAAGGGAAAGTAAAGTTTGGATTAAGTCTAACAGAGACTATGATTCTATAGGTTTTTTGAAACCTTATATTGAAGTCTTGAATAACTTCATGAGGATCCCTCTTGATTATGGTTAACTATTTTATAAGTGACAAATGGTCACTTTTATCTTTAAATATATTACACAATGCATCTCCTAATTGGTCCCATGATATTATAAAATTGGAATTAAGGTTTTTATACTAGTCTAAAGATTTACCCTTGAAAGAGATGGCTAATAACCTAATAGCCACGTTTTCTTCAGTTATATCATGAATATTATAGAAGTTGGCTATATCTCTAAGGTGTTCAAAAGGGGTTGTAGATTGGTCTCCTATGAAATAGGGGACACTTTTAAGATTTGATACTAGAATAATATCATATTGTTGGAGGTCCAAAGGACTTTGACCATTAAAAGACATAAAAGGGAAATCTCTAAGGGCTACCATGGCTATGAAAGGATTTAACAAAGATCTTGTAGAGGTAGGTTTTGAAATTGGTCTAGGAATAAAGTTACCTTTATATGGATGTGTATTAGCAAATCTTAACCTTTTTATTAAAATTAAAGGCAATTCAACAAATTCAAAAGGAATACCTCTAGAAGTTAATCTTGTAGTCACTTTTGGCATGAGAGAGTAGGTATTGCTTTGCTACCAAACTATTGAATTTCATTTGAAGTTGCTAGATACTGATGATTAGGCACTTAGAATATTTATACCAACTGATGAATACTTGGAGTCACCATTGATGTTTGAACATATGACTCTAAAAGTTGATTGGATGAAGAGGACATCAAAATTATTCCTTTAGTGCATAATAAAATGAGTCCCATCGAGTGTGCCATAAACTATTGTAGCATCAATTTACACACTGAAGAGGGTTCTTCATAATCTCTCCAATTGAGATACAAAATGGGAACAACCCTAGGGTGTGGGTATCCTTTAGTGAGGTTGAACCTCTAGAAAAGCCCAAATTCTTCTTGATGGATCACTTAAGCTAATTTCATTGCTAATAAAAAGGTTACAAATGGGGAAATAGGGATCCTAACAAAGATAAAAAGGTGATCCACCAAATTTAAAGGATACACTCATGTGTTTGAACCCACACTAGATCTACATAAGATAATGTTAGCTCACACAATTTCATAAACTAGCTAATTGCATAAGTATTTCATGAATTAGGTTCAACAAGCAATCAATGAAGAAAAGAGAAATTCTAAGACTCACACTAAGAATCCATGAATGGTAACAGGAACACAAGTTCGGACTTGTAAATTAGCTTGAAAACACCTTAAAAGAGGTAAGTAGAAGGACAATGGCTTAGGAAGAATCTCCTTCACAATATCATCATGCACAAACTTATTGAAACACTATTTAAAGGTAAGAGATAGGTAAAAATATTCTTATTACATCAAGAGGTAGTTCTTAAATTTTTTGATAGCGTTTAGCCTAGTCAAATGAGGGTCACTTGATCTTCTTTCCAAAATCAAAGAATCTATCTAAAATTAGAAAGAGTTATAATATACAAGAAAATAAGAGATATATGAAAAAAGGGAAGAGAGAGAGAACACCATCAAAGACAAATTAATGAGATGCCACTAGTCTTTAATGAATGCTCAACCACATTTTGATCTAATCAAGACAAATCCATCATAGACATATCAACCTTCATTTGTTTCAATGGATTTTAAGCTTTCTCATTGGCTGAGAAATATGCTATAGGATGAGAATGTGTTTAGGTTGATGAGTCATGATCTTGCTATGAAGAAAAAACCTTCAATCCCCTGAATATACATTAAATGATCTAACTAATTTCTCTAACCACCAAATCTCCTTCTTGGAACTTTATGCCATATTTCACTTGGATTCATTACAAGGAAAAAATCCTCCTATCTCTTAATTTGATAGAGTCATGATTACATCTATTTTGAGTTGTTATAGGTACCTGTTTGGAAAGAACATGACTATGTTGGAAGATAAGACACTCTTCCATATATTGTTTATATTTTCCCCTACTCCAAACTTGATCATAGGTTTATTGTAGATTGAAACCAATCCATTTATTGGTTTTCCTATAGTTATCATGTCAATTAAAAGCATATAGGATACATAGCCTTATTATTGAAATATATTATGTTTAAATAAAACTGTTCTACCTCTAAACCCTATGAAATTTGATAAATCATTATATGCATGGATCTTCTTTAAAGAGCATGAACATAGTTGCAAAATAATACTAAAACCCCAAAAAATGGGCACTATAAGTCCTAAATCTTCAAAATATAGGTCAAGACTAATATTTAATGGTGATGAAACTTAAACATTAGAAATTCTAACTATATGAATATGTCTTTTGCTTAATGGTGCTCAACTAAACTCTAATGGTGGCATATGCTCTTTGAAATATTTTCCCAGGTTTGACCTAGGTGGTATTTTTTCTTCACTAAAGTCTCTTGGCTTTGACTTCTAATATCAGCCATTGATCTTAATCTAGGATTCCTAAATTATGATACTTGTTAGTTTTGTATTCATTCCATGGGTCCTATTATTAGTATTTCCTACACTTGCACCATGTGGTGCCCTCACATGCATCTTGAGCTCATTGAATCTTTGACTTTGATCTAAATCATTGATATGATTTTGCATAGTTTGAATGCATACCATAGATTTGGTCAGGAGTTCACCATAATTGCTACACTTGGTAGATCCACATTTTCCTCTAGATTCACTAACTTGTTGACCTCTTGCTCACCATCAATCCATATTTGTATGATGGATCACCCACCATTGATCTATTTGGACCCAATGACTTCAGTATTCGCTCACGTGCCATTGATATTTATTTGGGATCTTGAGATCATGACATTTTTTATCTTTACATTCATTCTCAAGATTATTTTCTATATTTAAATTCGAATGGATACTTCTTGTGGCTTAAATTTGACATCCCCATGCACGTCCCATTTTACTATTTCAATTTTAAGAGCTTATATCTTGAGATAAAAAACTCATCAAGATATCAAATTTGTAAGGGACATTCTTGGCATAAATAACATCATGTCTATATAATCTTTAAACATTGAGAGATCTCCCAAGTATAATTAACAAATATATAACCAAGCTGACCTTTTCATTTTTGTATGAAGTGTTATGATGGTCTAGTTTTTCTAGGCTTGTGTAAGTCATTTTATTTGATCCTTCAAGGCTCTGATAGACTTTTAAGACCTGTGCAAACCTGATTCATGATCTCTTGAATGCTTGAACACCATGGAGACCTATTAGAATCATATCTCTTTAAATTTTAGACCTATTTTAAGGCTTGCTCTTTAAAGATGAATAAATTACACTTTAAGCTTGATTAAAGTGTTTCAAAATCTTTTCAAAATTTCATGTGATCTTCTCCTTTCACTATTTGATCATTCCATTAATATTAACTTTGCCCAGCTGATCTATCTAAGTAAAAGATTTGTATGTGGGCCAAAATTGGCCAACAATAACCTCAATTGGTTGTACTCGAATAATTGCTTACGATGCTCTAGTTTCCATTCTTTTTCATGATTGTAATCTCTTTTATGAAATGATAAAATCTTTATGCTTATGGAATTGGGTATTATTCTACATGTGTTTTAATTAATTTTTGGTTGTGTGTTCTTGAGTGCCTTAAAGGATCATTTCTTGCATCAACAAGCAATGCCTTGGGCCATGGACATTGTCCAAAGCATACTTTGATAATTCAATTCCAAATTTTTTTGGGGGTTGTTTCACCTCCTTAGCCTACTTCTTCACCTTTCTCCACACTCATAACACTTCATCATATCACTTTATCTTCCTCCACCCTTATAATTCCACCATAAACCACTTCATCCACAACCACTCTGACCTCTTCCCAAACTCTCCTAAAGACTCCTACCTATGTATAGAATATGCAATTAGTACCATTATCTAGGTAGGTTCTAGAGATTATTAAGGAACCAAGATTAAAATTAGAGTATAATCTAGAATAAACAAAGCTTAAAAGGGTGAGGAAAATAACTATTATTATTGTAGGGAAGCCTTTATAATTTGTGTTAGATGAAGAATTATTCTCACTAACAGAGAAAAGAAATTCATGAAGATGATCAAATTCAAGAAGACCCCATTTCAATGGTAGATGTTACTGGGGGAATACTAGAGATTTTTTTTTTGTCTTCAATATATCAAGAAAATATTATATACATAGAGCCAAATAGATCCCCCAAAATACATAGTATAAAATGTTCATGGTTCAGATAAAACCCTCTATGACAATATATACTTTATTTGGGGTTTAGAGGTTAGTCACAACCACAATGGAACAATGTGGCAAATTTAGATGAAGTATTAAATAATTTGGATGTCAAGATACATTTTATTGAGGAATACTCTAGATAAAAGCAATACTTGTACCCTAACTTGTGACAACTCCCATATATTGCTTTGGCCCAAAATTTTATAATGGCTAAGAGATCTCAACTCATGGAATGGAATGAACAAATGCAAGAATTAGTTGATCAAATGACTAGATAGGAGCAAAAGTCAGTCTGGTCCTTGGTGGCATGTGCATAATTGGTATATACACTCCATAGGGGGATGTGGTCACCAAACATTTCTTTGACAACTTATTGATAAATGCTTCTAATAGTTTCAAAATAAATGTTCAGAGCACATTTTTTGGTAGTAATGAAAAGGAAATATAGTTAATTATCTTTACCAAAGATAAGGTAGAACATTATGAAGCATTAATTAATTATTTCAAGGCTTTGATGAAGATACATAGGAATTTGATGGACAATATTCCCATATTATTTAAAAGGTATGTCATCAATTTTGAATCCATTGAGCTCAAATTTGAACATTTGTAATTGAGTATGAAAGACTATATCAAAAAAAGTGGTCAACTACTCAGGTAGGAGATTCATGTGCACATGCTCAAGTTTTGAAAAATAAGTATTCTTTTCATAAGCTATAATATTTTACACTCCCACTAGGCTAGTAATGGTGATTGTACCTCCCATACCCAATCCTTTACATGTACAACCATGACAAACTATAGTGATGACTTTAAGGAATTAAATCATGACTATAATGTAAGGATTGACTACATCAATGTTCCTTATTTTTGGTATTTTGAGGATATCAACCTCAACTACAAATCAATCAAATTATAAAATAGTTTCAACTACTAGTACCACCCAAACTCTATGACTGGTAATTGGAGTTTATTTTTGATCGAGTCAATTATGTATTTATGCATGAGAAAATAATTAAGATAAGTTTATTTGATTTACTATAAAATATATAGATTTTGCTTGACCTGATAGTATTTTTTTATAATTTAGACAAGTTTTGAGGAGGATCTCATTAAGGAATTATATATGCATGTCTTGTATCTATTATTTTTGAAGTTTTATTTTTAATTAAAGTGAATAAGAAATTTTGAGTATTGTTCTACAAGTTTATCTTGATGTATGTTTCTCTTCAAAATATTTTGTCTCATTGAGGGAATTCCATCATACTGGAATTATAGTTTTTGATTTGTGTAGAAGTGATTTTAATACAGTTATTTAAATTGTTCTATACTTAATTTGAGTGATCTTTTTTATTAATCATAATATCCATTTGATAGGGCATGTGCAATAATAATCCTACATTAGGATAAACCTTTAGTTATGAACATCTATGTTTATTGTATTTATTTCCTTTGAATCTTAACTATGTTTATGTGTTTTTTATACCAATAGAAACTTACAGTGAGCATTAGTTTTTTCCACTTGTCCAACCCATATCATAAGGAGCAATTTTGAAGGGTTTCATCTACCTTTGAGTCATAAACCTTCTTTCTTGCACTTCCTTTCCCTATTTTTTTATAATTTTTGATCAATCCACCTTATATTACTCCCATCCATTGAGATCAAGCATATTTTTGGTTTATTTTATATCCCATCACATCAAAAAAATATTAGTTAAATAACCCATTACTCACCACTATTCCACCATGTGGTTGTTTATGAGATTGAATACCCTGTAATTCATTCCTTAGAGTGAGATTATTCATTGATCCTAAAATTTTAGAGCCTCCTCATAAAATTTTGTGGTGCACATAAAACCCATATCAAAATTTGGTTGACACTAATCAATAAATGAACAATTATATTTGAGATAATTCAAATCATTCAAGAACCTTTCCTAGATTACCTATCATATCCTCATTTGTGTTTGTATTGTGTACTTAATCACTAGTTACATTATATATGATAAATTGATTATTATTTTAAATAATTTTAATTTTATTGTACTCAAAATTTATTGGATATATCATGGATAGAAAATATTCTAGATTCTATTTTCTTATTATCAAATTGAATGGACAAATAGAAATAAGCAAAACCTATTGAGTATGATGCCAATTTTTCCACTTGGTTCTTGGTGTTAGATTTATTTTATTTCATTTTTATGTATTTATAAAGTTTAGTTAATTAATTTATGTCCTAAATATTTTTTTTGGTCAATATTATACACTTTCAAGGAATTTCTAAAAAAATAGTTGAAACTACCAATTAAGTCCAATTCATTGACTAAGAGATCAAGTGAGTTTCCAAGAAGTGGGATAATTTTTTTAGGATTAGTTAACATAAAATAAATTTTATTTAAGTTAATTTATATTTTATATTGTATTAGGATGCCATAGTTGAGTAGGTTGCATGAGTTAACTACTTGTTGAACAAGACTTCTTACATGTTGACCTTGTCTTGACTGTAAGTAAACTTTGTTTATTTTAGTATTTTATTTCGTCTATTTTTAGTTGTATTAGAGTCTAATTTTATAAGTATAATTATAGATTACTTATTTTTCAATTAAATTTATTTATTTATTTATTTTTTAATTTATGTTTTTATTTAAATAACTTGGCATACAAATTATATTGTATTAAACTTGTTTTATCAAAATTTTATTAATAAGAATTATCCACAAGAAATCATGGTATTATTACAATTGGGAAACCTTTTTTCATAATAAATATCTTATTTTATTTCAATTATATAGTAATTAAGACTATAAATTAGTTATTTTTCAGATTTGAATTTAATATGCATAGTTTTTGGTCAATAATATCACTTATAACACTGCTAGATTAACAACTAATAATTCTAAGACATATTGGTTGATACATAGCTTCAATTTTAGATTAATTAATAATTTATTTTCACTCCCTAAATACATTAAAATATTTACAACCTTATTTAATATGATTATATGGATGATTTTTATATCAATAACATGGATACATATAAACCATTTGAATCTGAAACATTTCATTGTATCTTTATCCCAGAGGAGTAAGATGCACCTTTTACTTCATCTTTAGAGCATATTTTAGACACATTTCTATGTAATTATTTGGATTTACCTTTTATTATACCTTTATATTACCCTTTGGATTTTTTATATTTTCCTCTTTAGTTTTACATTTAATCATATCACTAGATACCTCTTTAAATTATATCCTATATAACTCTACAAAATTCCCTTTGATCACCCCTATAGATTTTTCTTTGGATTATAATTTAGAATACTCTTTAGATACACCTATATATTCCTCTTGAATATATCAATTATACATCCCTTTGGGTATCTCTTTTTATCCTAATTTTATATAACCTATAGATTCCTCTCTGAATTCTCCTCTAGAGTCTTCTTTTACACCTTTAGATTCCTCTTTAGTGCATACCTTAGACACCCTTTTGTGTTTATATTTTGATTATTATTTGGTCACAACTATAAATTTATCTCAAACTTTCAATGTGGATGAACACTTTAATTTTGATCATACCCTTATGTTGCCTACTTATTTAAAATCCAATTTAAAGCATAAGGTGACTGCTAGTTCTGATTATCTACTCTTATATATTGTCACTTACTCCTATGAATGAAGTTATTTATGAATAATATGATTTAAATTATTTACATGAGGCTCAACAAACACTTATTATTTATGATACCATATCTCATTATTTACATCTTATAGCTAGTATACTTACATGTCATAGTTATCCTATTCCCATCTTGCCACCTACAATAGAAAGTAATAATATGCCTATTTATATTCACTGTGACAATACAAACTATAGTGATTATGATTAATATTGGTATGATGATAATTAAGTTTATAGTGGTGATGATCCTATTCATCCTAATCATAATCTTAAACTTCTACACTATCCTCTCATAGTGATGAAATATTACATACACATTGTTATGATATTTCTCATTCTCCCTTACAAATTAAAATATGTGAACAAGAGCATTATAGTACTCAAAACTATGTTAACATATAATGAATATTCACAATCAACCATATCTAAGGAAGGATATATTCCTAGGCATACTTATTTTATTCATAATAGTATAGAAATGGATAAGATTAAAATCATCATTCAACCCTTAAATGAACCTCTTAAAGATATTAATATACCTTACCAAGAGATCATTTACTTAATGAATTTCATAGGTGATTTTCAATATAAATTACACAATTTAACCTTAATATTTGATGGAAGTGGTGACCCTTACTTGCACCTCAAAGAATTTTGTGACACTATGAGTAGATATAATGGTAGCCATTTATTATTAAAATTATTACCAAAAACCCTAGAGGGATGTGCACTTTATTGGTTTGAATCTCTTCCTAGTGGATCCTTATCTAATTATCTTGAGCTAGAATAAGACTTTTTAATTCAATATATTCAATAAAATGGACCTATGGTTTCTTATGAAAATCTAACCTCTTTACACCAAGGTAAAAAAGAGAAATTTTGTGATTGCATCTTACCATTTATAAATTGTATGTATACATGAATCTCTTCCCTATTTAGCCAAAGATAACTCAAGTTGTGTGTAAGTTACCATGTCAAAATTTAATATGGATACCAAGCTAATCCATCACAACAACCTACCAAACCTCCTATTGAGATTTACACCTCCATCTCTCTTTTCCTATACAAGGAGGGGAGTAGGAGGTGAAAGGGGATCAATCAATCCATTCATCCAAGGGTCCAACAATCAAGAAATCAAGCTATCAACCAACAGTCATCAAGAGCTATCAAACTTATTTATAGGTTCTCCCTTTAGCAAGTAAGCAACTATGATAGAGACCTAAATGTCTACCAAAATTATTCTCTAGGTAAAGTACTATTACTCTACCAAAATTACTCTAGGATCAGCCACTAACCATCAAGAAACCATTTAAGTATATTTCTAGTTTTTAAGTTTTGATTACTCAATTTTTGACCCATACCCTTTAGCATTATATATTTTGACCTCTTGACCGTAACCAAATCCCTAGAATACTTAATGAACCCTTTCTAAAACTTGAACTATACCCTTTTTTGAACACTTTTAGAATGTACAACAACTATCGATGGTCACCTTGACCACCGATGTTCACCTTCAACTATCGATGGTCACCTAACCGCTAATGGTCAACATAATCACCAATGGTCACCTTGATCATCAATGGTTACTATGGTAAGAAATAACAAGTTATTTCTACCTACCTACCCTCAATCAAATCCCACTTTATGTGTCCCTACTTATTCATAGATACCCCACCTATTTTTTGAACCTAACTTGACTCATTTAGTATTAGTATTGACCCATTATTTGCTATAATTAGTCTATTTTTATTTATCAAGCATTTTTTTCTTCTTGTATTTTCTATCATTAGATGAAAGTAATTCATATTTATTTCTTTTGACTTAACTATTTTAAGAGTGTGGATTGATAGCCTCTTACTAAGCTCATGCTTCTTGGATCTATCTCATGCTAATCAATCCACCTTATTACCCATCTAACAACCCCTTTGCATTAGTGTTTTATTATCTATAGGTCATTATTTGCAAGACAAAGAGGAGCTCTTCACAATCATCTAGATCACACACATACAAATAAATAAGTTCTTCTACCACACCCTTATTTCTAGTTTCTTACGTCTTCTTTAAATAGAAATGAACAAAAAATGAGATAAACATTTTGGCACACCCGGTGGGACCTAGTAGCATCTAGGTTCCATTTTATTCCTTATTCTATGCTCATATAAGTAAATCAAAATTTATTTTGGGTATAAAATAAACTTCACATACATTGATTTCTTGCATTTTTAGCTCATGTAGTTAAAATTAAAGGTAAATTAATTCAATCATAGTTTCACTTCTTTATCACAAACTATACCAAACCACTTAAATCAATAAAAAATCATAATAATTGAAATAATGCTTGACCAGGGTTTCATCTCCTTGTAGATCATCTTCACCCTTTGGCTATCTTACTTGGAGGTCATTACCAAGAAGAAAAACTAAAACTCAGCTCTCTGGTTGAGTCTAAACTCTGGAAATTGGTATATAGTCGCTAAGCACCCAACACCCTTATAGTTGTAGTGTGTGAAGTGAGGGGGTAGGCCACAATACCAAGCCATTTATTGATTTCCAACATAGATATTTTTGAGAGCCTTACACACCTAAAACCAACCATAGACTTCTTTTCTAGTACCTATTCTACAAACTAAGCTCTTCTTCACACTTTTCAACCAAGGCATAAGCCAAAATCAAGATAAAAGGTACCCTAAGATTTTAAATGCACTCTAGTGTATGTTTTGATTACCTTAAGATATTTTTATTTTATTTTATTTGTGTTTGAGTTGTGAGCTTTCCTTTATTCTTTTCTATTTTCTCATATGGTTTTTACTAGACAATTGTTGAGAAATCAAACCAACCAAGAATAACCTTCCTCTTCCTCTTCCTCCATAGAGTATACATCAAATGTTGAGGGTTTTACCAATATTTATACCCATTACCATGCCTTAGATATTTTCCTAAGGTGAAGTATATTTCACCACCTTCCTTGATAACAACCCCGTGACCCTCCAATATTACCTCAACACATTATCTCACTGCACCCCTATTTTGGTTCCTCCTAGTGATCCACATTATGGGATGCCTCCCCATATTATGGTTTCCACTACCTCTACATAATCCATGACCACTTACATATCTTCCTTCACCAATAATCCACCTACTACATCCACCCAAACTCAATCAAACAACCCAACCAATAACCAAACACCCTTACACCAACTAAAAACTCCTCTAACATAGGGGAAACCTTACCTTTAGTTACGCAAACCCCATACACCATGGGGATACCATCTACCCATATTTCCATTATTCCCCTCATCACTACCAACCTACTAATCTCCAATGCACTTCAAAGTGTGGTGCTTTCTATACCTTCTATTATTCCACCTATCAGTCTCAGAGTTACCACTCACCCCCAACCAATTAACCATCCATACTTCCTACCCAATCCATATCAATTCACTAATATACCAGTTTGATCATACCTCCCAATAAACATACATCAATCCTTCAAAAAATACCCATGACACTCTACCCATGCTATGTTCCTAATCCACAAGGATACATAACTCCATCTTCCACCTAACCTCTTATACCCATTAACTCTTATGTGGCATCATCCCAACCTTCAATGACCAAATACCAATATGTGTAATTATATCAACCTTCTACCAGCTATCCATATATTACATCCACCTAACCTTAATAAAACTTACCATATAATTATGGAACTACTCAACCCCAAATAGATTTGGTAAAAATGATGATGGACAAAATGACCAACCTAGAGTCATCTATCTCTAGGGCTCAAAACTTCTTATCTTATGACCAAATATGTAATGAAAATTTTCACCCATCCATCCCTATCCAACCTTACCCTCCTCAATGGGAACTACCCAAATTTTCTAAATTTTAAAATAAGGAGGACCCCCAACAATACCTAAGAGCATTTTGGCATTCTTGGTAATTAATCACCTATGATGATGCTCTTCTCCTTTGCACCTTTCCTATGTATTTATTTGAACCAACATTAGTTTGGTAAAGTGATCTCACTAATCACTCCATGTTTTCCTTTTCCCAACTCACCCAAACCTTTTAGACCACTTTTTAATAAATATATCTTAGAAGGTCTCTATCATCAACCTCTACTCCATTAGGAAATTTGATGAGGAATCAATTGTTGATTTTCTATCTCGATGGAGGGGTCTTATCAACCAACTCTCTTTCTCTTTTCCCCAACCTTATTTGATTTATCTTTTCTTTCAAGCTCATGCCCAACATATTTCCCCTACTCTACAACTTAAAACCTTTAAAACTTTTGATGAACTTTTCACTATGACATGTAAACTAGAAATCAGAGACATCAATGATGGGAAGTTGAAACTAAGAAATAAAACCTCTATCTTCAAATCCAATTACCCTTACCAATCTAAAACCACCAACCAATATAACTACCCTGACACCAAACTAGAGGTAGCCAGAAACACAATTATCCTTAAAACCACTCTACCTTTAGTTGTTAACCCACCCAATCAAACCACCTCCTCTAACTCCTCCAATAAACAAACTTGAAATCAAAATTGGATATGCCAAAATAATATAATTCATTAGGGGAATCATATGCTTTAGTTTTGGACAGATTTCTCAAATCCAACATCATACATCTTCCCCCCATCAAACCTCCTCAACAATTCGATGCTTCTCCCCCTATACCCAGCTGGTACAATGAGAATGATCTATGTGATTTGTTCCAATTCATTGGATATGACATTAGTAAGAGTAACACATTCAAAAATATTGTCAAAAACTTGATTGATAAATAATAACTTACATTAGAGAATCCCAATGCAACCCTAAATTAGTCACTCAACATCTTTTGACAACCTTTTCCCAATCACGCCCCTTCTACCAACCATGATGATAGCAAACCAAAATCATCTCATGATCATGAGGTGCATACGGTCAATGTAATTATTAGTTAACCCATCATTAAGGAAACTATTGTCTCAAATACCTCTTCCTCCACTTCACTTATTGAAGTGGTGGAATCATCCTCCATTCCTTTGGATACCAAAACAAAAGAAACAACCCCCTCCACTCCTCCACTTGATGAGATAATGGACTTACCCACATCTCCTTTGATATAAATACCAAAGGAGGAAACCATCACCATCACACCTTCCTCTCCCATCAGGGAATCACCTACTCTCTCTTTGGAAACCATTCCACATGGAGAGATTACTTTACCTACTCCCTTCATGGAGGAAACATTGTCCCAAATCTTTTAAACTTTCATCAAGGACAAGGGTGAAGAAACAATTCCATCACCTAAACCTATGGGCCTAATTTTTGAATCTGATACCTAAGGAACCAAACCAATTTACAAACCTTTCTCTAGACTAGTCCAAAGCCTATAATTCTCATCTCAACCTGATTTGGATCCAGCCACATTTTGACATTGTCTTGGGCTCCCTTATCAAAATAATAATGAAAATTTAACCTAATTTTAATCCACCATTAAACATATCATCACCTCAATCCCATCATCAAACACCTCTCCCTACAAACCTATGGAAGAACCATCCAAACCATCTCCATCCAAAATTATCAAAACACCTTACACCTCTCTAATCAAACCTATCAAGAACCTAGGGGTACTTCCTAATCCTATCCTTACCCATAAATATTTTAAGTTGGACTTAACCCCATCTAGTATACCAAATAAAACCTTAACCAAACCAACCAAGAAGGTGGGACCACCCAAAATCCCACCTAGAACTAGAACTATACCACCCACTTTTCTCTTACCTTCCATCTTGGGATCCCATCCTTCTTCCATCTTATGGTCCCATCCTTCTATCAATAAGCTCAACCCTCCAAAAACTACCCAAATTAAACATCCTCCTTTCATTTTATGTTTACCTACCCCCTCTAAAACATCAAACTCCCCATAATTTTTAGATAAACTATCTACCTCCACCTACCCACCTATCTCTAAACCTTCATCATCTCAATCACCCACCTCCAAATATTTCACCTTTAAACCTTCCACCTCAAATCCACCCAACACCAAACAACCCCAACCAAACCCACCTACCAAAACCATTCTACCACCCATAACCCCCACAGTGAAGCCTACTTCTAAGAAGGCTCCTACCTTGAAAACCAAAAGCCATCACCCTTAACACCTTTGCTTGAATCTTATTCAACCATTTTATAATTTTTTTTTAAAAATTCTTCCTTAAGCCACCACCTATCAAAAAATTTGACCCTTCAAGTCCCAAACCATCTTGGTTTGATGACAATTTAATCTGCTCATACCACAGGACATCTAGACATGACATGAAAAACTATAAAGATCTCTAAGCACTTGCCCATAACTTATGGGATGAGGATGATATATTATCTGATGAACCTATCTCAATCCCATTATCAACTAAACCACCAAACAAACTTATCCAACACTTACCCACTCCCACACTCTCATCCAAGAGTGAGGAGGAACTGAAGTAACCTTCTAGCTCAATGCCTCCCCTCATCCACACTATCTATATGGTTACCTAATCTCAATCCCATAAAAAGGATAAAGGGAATGATAAAAGTGTCCATTCCATGGACATATCCTTCCAACCATCAACCTTATAACTAAACTTTAACAAGTTCACCTTCACCAAAACACAAAATATTCATTTTGGGTACCACTCCCTCCAACCCTTGTAAATCTATCCAACAAGTAGTTTTGAAATAGCTTCACCAAACACTGATGAAGATGAGCCTATATGTATTTATAAACACATTACCCCATTACCACTAAGAATTGATAGAGGCACTACAATCTATATAGGTCCAACCTGAAGACCCTCAACCACTTGTAGCCTTTATTAGAGCTCTTCATCTTTCCACCCTTGTCACATTTAAGGATTTAGAAATACCTACTATTCATCTTGAAGATATTGATCCTCCCCTTTTCTTGATGTCATACATCAATCAAACCTACATCAAAAGGGTGATGATTAATGGGGGATCTAGTATTAATATTATCTCCTCTCATTCTTATGATCAACTCTAGTTATCCAAGAATATCTTGTTAGAAACCTCAGTGGTCCTTCATTTCTTTAATGACACTATGACCACCACCTTAGGGATAGTCATCCTCCACATCCTATTGGGACCTCTCATGATTCTATAACTCTTCTACACAAATAAGACAAGTAATAATATAATGTCTTACTTGGATGCCCTTGGAGGTGCCATGAGTTGTGTCCCATCCACCTTACATCGATGTGTCAAGTTTGAACACAAGGTTCAAGTCACCACTATACAAGTTGACCTTAGTCCTTTTGTATCTTGTAACATGACATATCAACCCAATGATGTGTTTTTTCCTCACTTATCCACCTCACCACTAGCCAAAAATAACTCCACCCCTACCATCTATGAATCTTCAACCATCTCATCTACCTTTTCTTCTAAGATCCCCATAGAGGATCCCTTAGAATCCACATTTCAACATCTCTCACTAGGATACTATCATCTTTTGGCATTGGATGCATTCCCTACTCCTTAAGAGTATGGGAACCTTAACCATGATCCTACTTATGATCCCAATATTAGGACCATCATTCCTTTCAGGCTTCCCAACCACCAAAATAACTTCATCTATGAGGGACTTAATCATCCACTTTTCTCTTCCTCCACCATCTCTTCTATCTGACCATTTGCCTTTGATTTCTCCTATTTATACAAACTAGAATTTATCAAATTATACCTTCACTAGTGTGACTAAAAAGGATTTAGCCTCAACCATTATGAACATGGACCCCATGAGATACCTTTGATCAAAACCCAAAAACCTTATGAGTTATTTATCCTTGAGTTTATCCCACTAGAAGAACCCACTAATTCACCTAAACCCATCACCAGCATTAAGGAAAACATTACATCCTCACCAAATCCATCTCTTTAGAAGTCTAAGGATTTCAAAACCATCCCCTCTAAAATTTTTTTTAGTTAAGACCATTAGTTTGGCCCCCCTAACCTATCAAAAGGGTGGACAAACTAAAACCTTTCCTTTGATTCTCCTACCATACACACCATCCAACATCAGGATTATGATTCCATTCTCACCTATCTTGGCATGGGGTATTCTTTTATCCATAAATACCTTACTCCTGAGAACCAAACCATGTTTAAAAAAATCCACTATCAATGTCAATATGGGTAATTAGGATAACTCTCACATTGTAATTATTGGTCAATCCTTAGATTCTATGGAGTGACAGGATTACCCTTCCTTCCTTCATGACTGAAGCATATCATTTGCTTGGTCTTATTAGGATATGCCCAAAACTTATCCTTTTATAGCTCTCCATAACATTATCATCCATCCTAATGCTAATCCTATTAGGTAAAAGCTTCGTAGGATGCACCCTTGCATCATCCTTCTAGTCAAACAAGAGCTTTAACATCTCTTATCTATCAATTTCATTCAACCCATTGACTATCCCCAATGGGTTTCTAACATCGTTCCCATCACCAAACCCATAAGGGGATTTCACATTTGTATTTAATTTTGTGACCTCAACCTTACTTGTCTAAAGGATGACTTCCCTTTGCCTAGCATTGACCAACTTGTTGATTTTATAGCTGACCATGAGATGTTATCTCTCATGGATGGTTTCTTAGGATATAATGAGATTTGATCTCCCTTTAATATTAGAATAAAACTTCCTTATTCACCCCATAAGGAACTTTATATTATAGGGTCATTCCATTTGGTTTAAATAATACCAAAGTTGCCTACCAACATGCGATGACCTATATCTTCCATGATCTCATCCAAAAAATCATAGAGGACTATGTAGATGATCTCTTTAGGAAATCTAAATCTTTCAAGTATCATCTCAATGTTTAAAAAATTATCTTTGAATCCCTAATTCATTTCCATGTCTAGCTCAACCCCCAAAAATGTGTTTTTTGGGGTCCTATCTAGAAAGCTTATTGGCTTTATTGTCTCTTTTCGAGGAATCAAAGTAGACCTTGACAAATTCAAAGTGATCCTCAGCATCCTACCTCTAACCCACCTTAAGTAACTCCACATTATATTGGGGAAGCTCCAATCCATCTATCACTTCATATCTCAATTATCAGATAGATGTCAACCCTTTCACCATCTTCTAAAGAAAGACCTATCTTTTAAGTGGACTAAAGAATGTCAACAAGCCTTTGATTTACTCAAAGAGTACCTTATTTCTCCACCCATTCTTACCCCTCTTAAAGAGGACCAACACTTCTACCTTTATATCTCTACCACTGACCATTCCTTAGGGGAAATGATTGATCACCATGATGAATAAAACAAAGATCAAGATGTTGACTATATAAGTCAAACACTTGTAGAGTATGAGACTCAGTATACCAATACCAAGAAAATTTGCCTCACCTTAGTATTTATGGATTTTAAAATTCATCATTACCTCCTTAATCATAAAACCTTTATCATCACTAACATCAACCCACTCAAGTACATGTGCTCCAAACCATACCAAAACTAGTGTATGGCTAAGTGGCTCATGCTCCTAACTAAGTTTAACCTTAAGTGTTTCACTAAATTTGGACTCTATTTAATGTTTAAGGAGAAATAGAGATGAAAGGTAGGGATTAGAGATTAGAGAGAACCTAGATATGTTGCATTTCATATTTAAATGATATTGAGCACTCATCTTTGGCTAGGGATGACTACCTATAAATAAGAAAGTACTACCACCAAAAATATTTGTTAGCAGATATATCAGTGGGTTGTCAAGCTACCCACTTGTTCCTAGAAGTGTTAAACTTCCTTAGGGATGATAGTCTAATTTTTGAAACAAAATTGGTAATGAATAACAAAATGAAAAGGAGAGTAAGAGAGAGATATTCATACCATTATTATTGTCTAAGTGTAGTAGAGAGTGACACAGTGTAGGTAATGTGAGTTATTGATGTTTTTGGAGGTGGTTGAGGTAGGATCAGGGAGGTTAGTAGAAATACATAGTTATCAATGTCATTTAGGCCACTAATGTCAATAAGGAGATATGGCTAATGTTGGTTATATGATTGATTTCAGCTATGTGACTAATGTTGGTAGGGTCAGCAGGTCTTAAGGGGTTGTAAGAGAGTTTTTTGAGCTAGGAGGTGGATGATGGTCATGTTTATGAGGTTGGGAAGGGTCTTAAGGGAGTATGTAAGACTCAGGTAGGTCTAAATAGAAGGTTAGTATGTTTAGAGTAGGGAAAAATAGGTGAAGTATTTTTACAACTCCTTCATAGGGAAAGTCAAGACATTCATGAAATGAAAAATAGTACAATGTAAAGTAACTATAAAATGACTATTAAAGGAATTACCAAAACTCAAAAATATACTTAGATGATGAAACAGATGAGCTATGGGTGTTAGATAGATTGCTATAGTGAGGTGTGATTCAAGTAATAGGTGAACAAAAAGAAAACCATGTGCTACTAGTCTAGAAGAATCAAAGCATTATGTAGTATATCAATTCCTGATCTAGACTAATTTATGTAGAGTAACAGTAAGCCTAAATGTAGAAATTTGAATGTTAAAAGCTTGTATGTGAATAATTGAGTTTTCTTGATTTCTATTAACCTAAAAATTAGTTTGAAGTTTGGCTTAAGTAACTAATATTGGTGATCCCATCAACATCAGCCATGTGTTGACTAATGTCGGTGGCATGAGTATAGGTAAAAGGGATAGTTTTAGCCTATTTTCTATTCTTTCTCATACCAAGTGTGGTATCCATTAGGAAATGGTAGAAATATGAAGTTAAGAAGGATGTAGTTGGTTAGGAATTAATTTTTTGGGTGATAACAAGTCATGGGTAATTAGGATTAGGGGACTAAGTCTTGAGGTGACTAAGAGGGTAATAATTAGTCTTAGGATGAAGTGGCTAGGTAAAGTGGCATAAGTAGTGTTTAGTTAACTTAATTAAATATTTTAAATTAATTAAATGTGTAAGGGGTAAAATCATGGGTTAAGAAGGATAATTATTAAAAAGGGGCTCACGTGGGGTTTCAACATAGGGAGTTACGCATGTGTGTGACATAATTTTGGTGTCTACATTTGCCCCTTTTTGTCTTGTAATTTGTATTGACAAGTTACAAGACAAAAATAGGAATTGGATGCTCCAAGTATTAGATGAGGTATCCAAGAAAAGTTTCACTAAATTTTGAATCTATTTAATGTTTAAGGAGAAATAGAGATGAAAGGTAAGGATTAGAGATTAGAGACAACCCTGACTAGTTGCATACCGTATCTAGATGATGTTGAGCACTCCTCTCTAGTTGGGGAGGACTACCTGTGAATAAGAAATTACTACCACCAAAAATATTTTTTAGTAGATATATGAGTGTGTTTCCAAGATATGAACTTGTTCTTGGAAGTGTCAAAATTATTTAGGAATGACAGTCCACTTTTTGAAACAAAATTGGTAATGAATAAAAAAATGAAAGAGAGAGTAAGAGAGAGATATTCATACCATTCTTATAGCCTGAGTGTAATAGAGAGTGACATAGTGCATGTAATGCAAGTTGTTGATGTTTTTAGAGGTGGTTGAGGTAGGCTTAAGGAGGTTAGATAAAATCCATAGTCACTAATGTTGGTTAAGCCATTATTGTTAGTAAGGAGATATGATTGATGTTAGTTATATGATTGATGTCAGTTATGTGACCAATGTTGATAGGGGTAGCAAGTCCTAAGGGGTTATAGGAGAGTTTTTTGAGCTAGGAGGTGGATGTTGGTTAGGTTTATGAGGTTAGGAAGAATTGTAAGGGAGTGTATAAGACTTAGGTGGGTCTAAATACAAAGTTGGTATGTTTGGAGTAGAGAAAAATAGGTGAAAGAGTTTTATAACTCCTCTACAAGGAGAGTCTAAACGTTCATGAAATAATAAATAGTACAATGTAAAATAACTATAAAATGACTATTAAAGGAATTACCAGAACTTAGAGATATACTTAGCTGATGAAATGGATGAACTATGGGTGCCAGATAGATGGCTCTAGTGAGGTGTGTTGAAGCAATAGGTGAATAAAAGATAAGCATGTGATACTAGTTTAAAAGAATCTAAGCTCTATGCAATATATCAATTCTTAATCTAGATTGATTTACATAGAGTAATAGTAAGCCTAAATGTAGAAAGTTGAATGCCAAAAGCATGTATGTGAATAATTGAGTTTTCTTAATTTTTACTAACCTAAACATCAGTTTGGAATTTAGCTTAAGTAAATGATGTCGATGATCCCACCGGCATTGATCATGGGTTGACTAATGTAGATGGCATGAAAATAGGTAAAAGGGTTATTTTTAGCTTATTTTTTATTCTTTCTCATACCAAGTGTGGTATCTATTAGGAAATAGTAGAAATTCAATGTTAAGGACATAGTTAGTTAAGAATTTATTTTTAGGGTGAGAATAAGTCATGGGTAGTTAGGATTAGGGGACTAAGTCTTGAGGTGACTCAGAGCATAAGAATTAGTCTTAGGATGAGGTGGCTAGGTAAGGTGGCATAAGTAGTGTTTAATTAACTTAATTAAATATTTTAAATTAATTAAATGTGTGTGGGGTAAAATCATGGGTTAGGAAGGATAATTATTAAAAAGGGGCTTAAGGGGGGTTTCAACATAGAGAGTTATGCACATGTGTGACATAATTTTGGTGTCTATATTTTCCCCTTTTTGTCTTGTAATTTGTATTGACAAGTTGCAAGACAAAAATAAGAGTTAGATGCTCTAAGTATTGGATGAGGTATCCCCCCTCAAAATGGGAACTGATAGAGGATAAACTAGAATTATGTACCAATTTGATAAGAAGTAAATTGGGTGAGTGGATGTTGAGTGAGAATGTGGTATCATGGCTAGCACATATACTACTATGAGTTATATTATATAAAATCAAGAATAAGTAAAGTTGAGGAGGACTCAAATAGAAATAAGCAAATCATAGCTTGTAAGTGATAGCTAATAAGGTCAAAATGATCAAAGTTGTAGCTCCAATGGTTCATGTGTGCCAAGTATCTAAGGTAAGAAGTGCCCCTAGTAAACACAAAAGGTTTCAGGTGAAAAGAATAGCTTGTTCATGATCTAAAACACTTTATATACATGTGTGTATAATATCCAACTATAGTGAGGTAGCATAAACAATCAAGATAAGTAATGCAAGGTTAGTTTAAAAGGGTCAATGATCAAGGATATATTCATGATCTCTGATCAAAGTCATGATGGGTGGAGATTTAAACAAATCTCTAAGGTTTGTTTTTGTGGTTGGGGAGATATATGTAATCTCCAAGTTAGTTGTCATGGTTAAAGAGATATATGTGATCTCTAATTTACCCCAAATTAGGGGTAGAGTCTAAAGGGTTGTGGTTGGTGTTGGAAACTCTAATTTAATGGTGCTAATATTAGTTATATTTCCAATATCGATAGGAAATATTACTAACATCGATGGCTTAGGTCAAGGATGCTGAAATCAAAGGGCGACCAAACCTAATAAAAAGGGGTTTGATATCCCACCAAAACTCATTTTCAACATTTGATTAGAGAGAAAAAAGATATAAGTGCTAGTAAGAGGGGACCTAATGGGAGGCATGCCACCACAAGGACTAACTATTCTAGACTGAAGGAGATAAAGAGATGAGGTAAGAGACTCTATGAGTTAAATTTGAATTTAAGTTTGTTAATTTGTGTTTTTAGACTAAATTTAAAATTTGGGCAAAAAAAATGTGTTGAGGGGGGTAAGAAATGGGGTGGTTTAGGTCTAGGTTAATTTGGGAGGGATTTAGGGGTAATTTATAGAAAAAAATAAAAAGTGGGGATGGGTTATTCGACCCTAAGGCCAAACCAGTCTTTGATGTCAGCTAGGTTAACCAATGTCAGCTAACATGGTGCTGATGTCAATTGGGTCTGATGATGTTAGTCGACACTAAGCATTGATATCAGCATATAAAATCAATGTCAATGACCTTAATAAACCCAAAATAGGAGAAAAGGCTAATTTTAGATCCCTAATTAAAGTAGTCAACTAGCCTAATAGATAATCTAGCCTTAGAAGACTCTGTGTCAACTGAGTGCTACCTATATAGCCCAATTGAGGGTCTCATGCCAATGTAGTTCTCCTAATACATAGGGAAACATATCAAAGGTATGGTTAAAAGTGTCTTAAGGGAAATGGTTAAGAAAATGTAGGTTGAAATAGGTCATGGGATCTAGGGCTTAAAAGATAGGTCATAAGGTCGAGGGTTTGGGATAAAACTATGGGGCCTAGATTTGTGATAGGTAGTTGGGCCTAGGGTGGAGAGATAGGTAGTGAGGCCTAGGGTGGAGATAGCAGAGCAAGTTAGATATTTAGGTGGGTAAATGGATAAACTAGCCTCAAAAGACCCCATGTCAATTGAGTGCTACCTACATATCTTGAATGAGGGCCTTAGGCTAATGTAGTTCTCCTAGAGAGAAGGGAAAAATGGTGATAGTTTATATTTGAAAGTATGTGACTTGAGGTTTGTGTGTATGGATGTAAGCTAGGTAGGAGTTAATGCTATGAGATTGACAATCGATGCTACTAACATAGATGAGGAGGGATGTCACCCTAGATGAGTGGGAGCACATGGAATTCATAGGGTTAGGAGGAGTGTGATGATGTTTTAGAGTTGTATAGGATGTTAGTTTGATGATAGCATTAATAGATAGGTGTGATCACACTACCAATACCTTCCATTTGTTGATTAGAGAGTTGATAGTGACACAAGAGGATGTGTACAAGATTTTATGGTTATTAATCTAGGGTGAGTATCTCTTCTCATGTTTGAGAGAGGAACAAGATATTCAAATGGTTACATTGTTTGGAAAGTATGTGAGCAAGGGGACCTATCACTTAGTGAGCTTTGCCTACAAGCCATTATACACTACTAATGAGGAGCAGGATTAGTTGAGCATCTTAATGATGATAGGGATTATAGTATATACACTACTAAATGCAGATGGTGGGAGTTTTATTATTGCATTGATAGGTGTTCTGGAATAGCTAGTTGAGTAGTGGACTATATTTACATGGGGACTATCTTTTTTGGCACAATTATATAAAGAGTATTAGGGGTTAAGGATACGATGATGGTATATTTTATGTGTCAAGAATTCACTCCATTATTGGGCATATGAGCACATCATGGTGACATGACCATTGGGGTTACCCACCATGATTGTAGATGGGTTTAGGGTCAATTTCAAATGAGGAGAGATGGTATGGCCCAAACATGAGTAGATGACATAGTGTGAGATATTGATAATTATATGTGCATGATAGAGGGATTTATTCCCATATATATATTTTTAAAGGCCATAATTGACATACCCTACATTTAGAGGATAGGAAGAGTAGTTTGTTAGGTTATAGAGCATATTATGGGTCAAAGGGAGATGAGCCAAAGAGCTAGAGATGATACTCATGGCATGGGCCAAGAGATAGTTTGGCTTGTTATAGGATGTACCTCTTACCTTTTGTCAATGTAAGAGGGATGATATAGAGGCACCCCTACCCTTGTCCCAGGAGAAAAATGGGCTAGATTTTGAGGAGCTACTAGTAGGCCTAGTGTAGTAGATCCTGGATGCATAGTAGCATATCTTGTATGGTGGATAGGTTTGCATCCCATGGTTCAGGTTAGAAGGCCACCACTAGATTTATAGTGAGTGATAAGAGAGAGAGAGAGAGATGCAACCATATAGTCTTAGAATGTAATGGTACATGCACAAGATGGAGTAGTATAGGCCTGAGATGTGGTAGTGTAGGCCTAATATGTAGCTCAGGCATAGGTATTGGTCTTATAGGGACATGTTATGAAATTGCAAGGATAGGTTAGGGCATTAAAGGGATAGGTTAGTGCATTATAGGGTTAGGTTATTACATTGATAGTAGAGAGGGATAGTTTGAGAGTAGTAAGACATGCTACTCCTCCTCTACAAGGACCAACATAGGGGCCTTTAATAGGTGTGATGGGTCTATCGTAGACTATATCTCTAGCAAGCTACAACATTTCCCTTGATGAGATTTCTTATTATGATAGGTCCATCAAGGAGTTCCCATAGATTTAGAGGTGTTTGAAGTTTAGAGAGTAGGAGAGATCAGTGACACATGCCACAACTTTTAGCTCACATAGATGTAGATAGGCAAAGAGTGGTGATGATATTACTTCTTCATGACCATGAGTATAGCCTCAAGGATTCTTAGTGCTAGATTTTGTTATTGTTATATATGTTATATACACATTAGTCTATGATTTAAAGATGAGAGATGTATATTTTGAGGGAGAGATGATACTTTTATGATCTATTAATGTACATTCATGTTTAGCATATATATATATATATATATATGTATATATATATATATGTATATATATATGTGTGTGTGTGTGTGTGTGTGTGTGTGTGTGTATGTATATACACATGTGTATGTATATGTATATATATACATACATACATATATATATACATATATATACATATACACATATATATACATACATACATATATATATATATATATACATACATACATACATATATATATATATATATACATACATACATATATATATATATATATATACATACATATATATATATATACATATATATATATATATATGTATGTATATATATATATGTATATATACATATATATATATGTATGTATATATATATATATATATATGTATATATATGTATATATGTATAATCTCAAAATAACGCATCTCATATATATGTGTATATATGTATGTATGTATGTATGTATGTATATACATACATACATACATACATATATACACATATATATGAGATGCGTTATTTTGAGATGCATTTATTGTAATAGTGATGATGATGTTGATGTGGATGTTTATATTATGTTAATGTTGAGCATGTTAGTTGAGTTAGACTAACATTTCCCATATGTGTGATGGTATATGCATAGTTGATTTGTTAGCTTCATCCTAGCTTTTTTCCATATTTGTGATGGTGTATGCTTAAAATGGATAGGTTGGTTATGTTATTTTATTTTAGAATTTTTCCATATTTTTGATGGTGTATGATTTAAAATAAATGGATGAGGCTTGATAGTGTTTGTATGAATTTTTCATCTTAGCAGAGAAATTGACATGTGATTGGGATGGGAAATAAAGAGGTAGGATGCTCGTGTATTGGTAAAGATCATAATCATAACATAAATAGGCTCAAGAATATGATCCTATTTCATGATTTGCATCATTTGACCATTTTTTTGTTAGAGAATCATTGTACTCATCTTCTGCTAAGTGAGTTAAAAGTCCCTTGAACGAGTATGAAGGGAAAAGGGTAAAATTAGTGAGAGTGTTTGTGTAGCAAAACCTTTTAAGTGGGGATGGTATGCCCCTTCTATGGGTGACCTAAGAGCTACTATAGGTAAGTCCATGATTTAATTTTTTTTAGTGCAATCTAATCAATATGGGAAGCCTACAATGGGATTTTGTTTGTGTTGAGACCATATGAAGCTAATCAATACAAGAAGATTTTTTAAATCATTATTTCCCTTGATAACAAAGCTTGGCCTAGCCATCCTTTGAGGGAATCATCTAAGCATTTGTTTTTGAGTTTTAATATATGTCCTTCAAGGGAGTAGTCTATTTAAAGTATTAAAGAGAAGGTACATAACTATCCTTCAAGGGAGAAGTCTATGTTGAGAATCATGACTTGAGATATTATAATTTTTCTACATATCCCATTTTTTTAAACTTTTAGTCATAGACAAGATTGTAGAGGCTTAGGGGTTTTCTACTTTGAGGGTAAAACCATAGCACTTTATATGTTAACTAAGTGTGTAGGAGTAAGGGTTTATAGGAAGGGAGATGAATGTAATAGGGTTTCTCAAGGGATGAGATCAAGTTAAACACAAGGTGAAGCATCACTTGATTAATAAAATAATGGTCATAGGTGCAAAGCATTTAAAGGTTGAGGTTTTGGATTTCCTTCAAGAGAAGAAAAGTGATAAGTTCTTGAGCCATACTTGTGAGTTATGATGTAGAGTACAAGCCAATTAGGAGTAAACTTACCTCATTTTCTTTACTCCATGTTTGTCACACGTTGATTTTCCTTTAAGATAAGATCTTCGATATTGAAATATCACTTCTTGAGGTTTTTATTGTAAGCACATTTGATATGCTCTTAATAGATTTGGAGGTGGTTGAGGGCTATGAGATAGAGTTCATCAAGAAACTTGAGTTGAACCAAATGTTCTTGGTGAAAGTCATCATTAGTATGTCTTGTAGAGAGATGTGAACAAAAGGAATTTGGACCTCAAGAGGAAAAATAGCCTCCATCCCATAGACCAAAGAAAAAGGTGTATCGCCTATATGGGTTTGAATACTAGTGCAGTAAACCCATAAATCAAAGGGACTGTGCATGTGCCAATCCTTTCAAGTATCATTGACTACCTTCATGAGGATTTTGGTCCATGTTTTGTTAGAAGCTTTTACCTGTCCATTTGATTATGGATAGTGTGGTGATGAGAAGCTTAATTTGATTCCAAAGGTGTCATAAATATTTTGGATAATCTTGTTTTTAAAAGATTTCATGTTATCTATTATAATTTTATGGGAGACACCAAAACAATAGATGATATAATGGTTAATAAATTCAACAATTTTTTCAACCTTAGTGGAGATGAGAGGAATGGCTTTGACCCACTTGGTGAAATATTCAGTGGCAGTAATGATAGAATGGTGATGGAGGGATGAATGAGGGTTAATCTCACTGATTAGATCCAAGCCCCATTGGGAAAAGGGCTAGAAGTATTTGGTGACTTTTAATGCATGACTTATACCATAAATGAGGTTAGCATGTTTTTGACATTTGATGCAATGTTGAATGTAATCATTACAGTCTTGATGGAGTGTTGGCTAATAATACCCAAGTCAAAGGATATGCTTGGAAACTACATGACCATTGAAATTTCCACCACAAATCCCATCATGGACTTCTTTAATAGCAAAGGGGGTCTTAGTACTAGTGAGGCATCTAAGGAGGATACCATCAAAACATCACTTTTAGAGAAGTCCCCCTATCATAGTGTAATGAGCAACACATTTCATGAAGGCATGTCTCCCATTATTGGAGAGATTAAAAGGGGTAATATAAAAGGAAAGGTAATCTATGAGTTGATTGTACCATAAGTCATGTGGGTTGTGTGTTACATTTTTGATAAAAAGAATGTTAGTTGATACATAAGAGGGCAATGTTAAACAATGCATAGTGACATATATTTTCAAGGAAGAGGGTGAAGAGGGTATGTGTGAAGCAAGTGAAGCCATTATATCAGGAAGCTTGTTTATAGGTCAAGGAATAGTTTTTAAGAGGTAGGAGTCAAATGATCCAAATAGCATATCTACATGATGTTTATATCACTAAAAATTTTAATTTTTACATAGGTAGGAACCATTAACCTAACTAAGCACTAGTTGAGAGTCACTAAAAATGGTTATTGATTTGATACCCAAGAAAATAGCCATTTGAAGCCCTAAGATCAAATCCTCATATTTGGCCATATTTTTAGTACATTCAAAATATAGTTTAAATGACAAAGGCATAGGCTCACCATCAAGAGGAATAAGAATGAACCTCTTACCCCCACCATGTTGACATTTAGACCCATAAAAGAATATCATCATTTGATAGGAAATGTCATCAATAGAGAGCATTGTGATAGATTCATAAAGGAACTTGAGGTTTGAAGGTTGGTTGTAAATGAAAAGGGTAGAAGCTAAAAAATCAGTGATCATTTGCCCCTTGATACACTTTTATTTATTATACTCTAATTCAAATTTAGAAAAAAGCATGAGCCACTGAGCTACACATTGGTTATTCTTCAGACCAAAAGGCATGACCTAATAATAGAAATTCCTAGATGGAGTAATGAAATTTGTCTTGTGTTGATCCTTGGGAGTAACTAGGATTTGATTATATCTTGAGAACCCATCCATAAGTGATACCATCTCATGGCCAATTGTTAGATCAACAAGTTGGTTGAAACTTGGCAAAGGGAAGTCATCTTTTAGACAAGCAAGGTTTAAGTCATGGTAGTTGGTGTAGATGAAGATTTATCTAATCATTTTTGTGATAGGAACAATATTAGAAACCCATTATAGGTAGTCAATGGGTTGGATAAAGTTAACAAAAAGGAGGCATTGGAGATCTTCTTTGACAAGGAGAGTAATACAAGGATGCATTTTGCAAAGCTTTTACATAACAAGTTTATCATCTCAATTGGTGACAATGTTATGGGTAATGATAGAGGGGTCGATACTTGGCATGTCATTATAAGACCAAGAAAAGGATTTGTTATGGTTATCAATATACGTGGCATAATTAGCTTTCTCAAAGAAATCCAAAGATTGGCCAATCTTGAGGATGCAGGGTTTATTATGAGAGGGAAAATTGATGTCAATGGTTAATTAATTTAACATAGCTTGTGTTTTATATGGGAGTGATAATTGGATATAAGAATCATCTTCACCCTTGTATGTGATAATATCATCATCATCTTGACATTGGATAGTGTTGATAGTGGGGGAGTCTTCATCAATCATTTCAAGATGAATGAGAGGAAGGGACCTTGTTTCCTTACCCTAATGATAGGTGAGAGGCCCCAAATGGATGGCATTTATTAAAAAAAAGGAGGTATAAACACCTCTAATTTGGAAAGTGATGGTGGAAAAGGAGAGACTAACTCTTCAATAATTGGTATATGAGAAGTTTTGGTGAGTTTAGTTGGTTCATCATAACCAACTCCATGCTTCTTTTGGGTATTTTCAATGGTTTTACTAGTGGGATAATTAATGGGTGTATGAACACATTGCTTGTAATAACTCAAACTAAATCCTTTCTAGGCACACCTATAAAGATAAGTGTGAGTTAAACTAGGCTTGCTTAGGAAAGAGAAGTTAAAAGTAAATGGTTATGGTGAAGATGGATTTCCAACTGTGGGATCCTAATCAATTCCCCTATATGTGAAATTAGTTTGAAGGTTAGGGGGTCCATAAGGGATGACCATCCCAATACAAGGATCATAATTTGGGTGCATATGTAGCTTTCCATACTCTTATGGAGTATGGAACATGTTGAGCACAAAAAAAATGATATTCTTTGAGTGACAAATGCTTGAAAGTTTCCTTTATGGGATCTTTGTCAAGAATTTAGGTCACCGATATCTATGTAACTGAGTTAGTGGAGCTTGTGGAAGATTCAAAAGTGTCATGCAGAGAAGATGATGCATTTAATGGAATGAGAACATCATTGGGACTATAAGCCATGTTGCATGTTTTAAATGGAGATAAGTTAATGGGTATAATATACACTTACCAATTGTGCTCAAACTTGACACAATGGTGTAAAGTTAAGGGCACACATGCTATAACATGCATCCAAGGTCATCCAAGTAGTATGTTATATTATAACTCTCCTTATACAACATAGAAGAGCTCAATAATTATGTGAAGACCTACATGGACATGTAAGTCAACAATGCCCACCATAGTAGTTGTGATATCATCAAAGAAGTGAAGCATTGTGTTAGTTTGAGATATGTAATTATCAGGAAGAGCTAGCTATTTGTAGGCATGGGTAGAGATAAAGTTAATACTAGATCCCCCATAGATCATGAATCTTTTGACAAGAGTTTGATTGATATATGCAGTGATAAAAAGGGTATAATCCTAATCTTTAGTGTGTTGAAGTGAAATTTTTGAATCAATAAAAGAAATCAAGGAAATGGAGTTAAGAGAGCTGACCAAAGCTATAAGAGGTTTGAGATCATTAGGTTGTACCTCAACCACTTAGAAGGTACTAATCAAAGTTTGATAGTGTTGGGGTGAGTTTTGGATTAACTCGTATAAGGACATTTTCACAAGAGTTTGGTGAAGTTGTTTCACCATTGAGCTTTGAATAACTTTTGAAGATGTTGGTTTCAAGACACCCAAGATGGAAATATTGGGATTGAAAAGAGGAGTGTCTTTAGAGAAGGGATGAACCCAAGGAGCAATGACTTGTTTCTTATTTTATCCTTTTGATTTTGTGACCGCATGGCCACATTAACTATGTTGATCTGAAACATAGGTGAAGGAGGTGACAAAGGGGGTATGACACATCTTTGGGTTTGAATTTAGGTGAAATAGTATGAGGAATTGTGGATGCTAGAGGTGGAATAATAGGAAGGTTAATGGGAGTATCAATAAAGAGAGTGTCGACATCAAAGTGTTACCAAATGACTGCTATGAGAGCTTTACAACTCTCAGTATCCTATCTAGATGAATGATGATATATACACACTTGTGTATCATTAAACCAAGATGGCTTTGATCCAAGAGGGTTATAAGGCTTAATGGGAGGAAGAGTTATTGTGGAAGATTATACCAACTGATGTAGGAAAAAGATCTAAGAGCCTATGAGTGAGCTAACACTTATTATGGTAATAGGAGTGGATGCCTTCTTTTATTTAGGAGTCATAGGGGTGATTTTGTGTGGTACCTTTTTAGGTGGTGGTGGAGTTACATGTTTTACTAACACTTTCTTGGTGTTAGGTATCATGGTGTAAGATGTGAAAGTCCTACCAGGTGGTAGAGGTAGTAGTGGAGGTAACTTAGCCTTTTGTTTTGCTTGGATTGGTGATACTCCAACTAAAATAGAGTGGCACAATCCTAAAATTGATGGCAAAGTTGAGGGTTGAAGAGGGAAGGGTTGGAGAGATCTAAAAAACTTAACATTTTTTTATAGTTTATGTTGCAAAACTCCAACTTGTGGTTGGAAATTCAGATCTAATTTCACTTATGGATGAATTAGATTAGAGATAAGATGTATGCCTAAAGACCTAATCTACTTTAATGTGGTGGATGCCTAAGAGGGTGAGGGCTCTGACATGGATGGATGAGCTTATGGTGATTTCAATGAATAAGCTCTAACTTTGTCAAAGACCTTAGGGTAAAGGGTAGTGAGAGGGTTTGTGGTAAATATTGACACTCATTGTGTAGGATAATGAGTTTTAAGTCGGTCCTAAAATGCTGCATGATCTAGCTTCATGGAGTTAAGAAATTTTAAACTTTTTACTAACCATGAGAAGGGTTTAGATGATGTTGATGTAGTCTTTATGGTTACTTATTTAGAAGGCTAATGTGATTGAGAAAGAGGGAAATTGTTGGTCTCTACTACCTTGAGCCAAAGATGAGAAAGAGCTATAATAGAGTCTTCTTTGATAGAGACAGGAGAAGAGGCATGGTCTTCCATGGGTGGAGGAGAGGTAGGCATAAAGGGTTCCTCAAGGGGGTAGAGCATAGGTATAATTACTCCCTTAACATGTGGGTGAGGAATAGATAAAGTATGATCCTCCATAGGTTAAATAAGTGGCAAAATTGGTGGAATCAGAGTAGGCACAATAGGTCTCTCATCTAATGTAGGAGTAGATAACACTGACTCTTCTAAGTGTAAAGGTACAGTGGATGGGATACTACTTTCTATTAGTGGAGGAGAAGCAGATGAAGAGGGTTCCTTAAGAGGGTATAACATAGGAATGATGTTCCCCTCAACATGTGGTTGTGGAATGGGTAACGCATAGTCCTTAAGTGGTAAGAGGATACGTAACATTGGTGCAAAATGAATTGGCAATATAGGCTCCTCTGGTAGAAAAAGGAGTGGTAAAGGAGGCTCTTACTCATGTGAGAGTGGAATGGGTGAAGTAGGCTATACTATCTAAGGAGGAAGAATGGGAAAAACAAATTTCATGGACTGTGGGGGAGGAGTAGGTAAAATGAGTGCCTCCTGTTGTGGGAGAGGTTGAACTAGAGGTAAAGGAAAGACCATATTAACCATATGGATATTATGATCACATGAGTTATTAGTTATGGTCTAAATAATATTTTGATTGGGTGAATGGTTAGGAAAAGTGTGTTTGAATGCATCCATACTTTGATTAGCAAACACATTAGGATTATCCAAGATGAGATCACCCCTATCAATCATGTCTTAAACAATGTTCTTGAATGTTTTATAGTTATTATAATTATGACCTATGAATTGATGGTAGCCACAAAACTCATCCTTCTTTTACCAAGTTGGAATATGATGGGAGGGGTCAAATTGTATAAGAGTCTTGATTTGAGGAAGGGATATGGCTCCTTGTTGCAATAGTTTTTTCAAAATGAAAGTATATGACTCCCCAATGGGAGTGTATTATCTTTGTTCATACTATTGTTGGAATTACTTAGTCAGATTTTGGGAAGTCAAGGAATTAGGTTAGTTTATGCTTGTGTAAGAAGCTGATTTAATGACCACCACATTGGTGGGGCATTTATATTTTTGGTTAGAAGAAGTTTTAGATGAATAAGAGTCATTATATTTATAATTGGCATTCTTACTATGCAACTTGACTATGCTTTCATCTATAGCCTGAATCTCAAGTTTATGTGCCATTGTAAAGGCTTCATCAAATGTGTAGAAAGTTTATACTCAGAGTGTGCATGAAATGTGCTTAGCACATTCCCTCAAGATGAGCTCAATAAGCTTAGGTTGGGGTAAAGATAAGGAGAGTTGATTGATTAAGAATCTCTAGTGAGCGACAAAATCTATAATAGACTCATCATTCAATTATCTAATATAATAAAGGTCTGTAATAGAAACTTTTTTAGAAATGTTAATAGAGAAATGGTCTAGGAATATTTGTGTGAGTTGGGTAAATGAGAAAAGGGAGTGACAAGTTATAGAGCTATACTAATCTAGGGCAAAACTCGAAGAGACATAACGAAAGTGTGAAGTAATAATGCATCATCATGCCCTATTAAATAACAAGCATGTATACATGCTCACAAATGCTATTGTGGATCCTCTTTACTCTAGAGATGAGTAAATTTTGGGAGTTAACATTGGCTTGGATAAGGGAGAATAGGTACAAAAGCATGGATGGGTTCATTGAATATCTTATCATAATATAACACATTCTTTGAACCTAACACAAATGTCTCTAGATTAGACATCTTGTCCATCAACATCTTAATGAGGTCTAGAGGGGGATTGGTTTGAGAGATACCCCCTAAGTTATATGGAACCTAATAGGAATTAGAGGGAGCATATGACATAGCTTTCTAAGTTTGTGTTGACACAACATAGGGATAATGAGTCATAGGTTTAGGGGTAAAAATAAAAATGGCTTGTCTCATTGGGTTAGAGACTATACTCTGGTTGGATGTTGTTATTGTAGGTTGGGTTATTAGCATGGTTATACTGGGTGAAGGGTGAGTCATAACTTAGGTAATTATAGGTGTAAGAGTAGATTGGATAGGTACCACCAAATTTTGAAATGGGGTGAGACTTGATTGAACTATTTGTAGTTGTGAAAGTAGGGAAGTCATGCCAGGGTTTAGGTAGGATTGGGTAGTTGGAGATGCTAAACTTTGGACATTTTTTATGGTTGGGTTACTTGTCGAAGCAGTGGTTTGAGTAACCATGGGGAAAATAGTGGAGATAGTTGAAACTGAAGTTGTCTCCATCAGAGAAGTTGGCATACCATATAGTGGGTCACCCAAAGAATTATAGGTTTGGCTCATGGTAAGGTAATGCTTAAGGGATACCACATTGCGATCAAAAAATTTAGCAAAATTTTGATCTCTTTTAGGCACAATGGGAATTTGGTTAGGGATAGGTGTATGCTTTGTACCTAAAGTATTCTCCATGATAGAATTAGCAACAAGAGGTGAAGGTGGAAGTGGTTACTAGCTTGTGTAATCAACAAGAATTTTAGCTTGGGCTCACGTCAATACCATGAAAGAAGTATAAATAATTTTAATACTTTGTATCAATGATAAAATAAAGAAAAATTAGATTTTGGTGTAGGTAAGTAGGTTATTTTAGTTTGCTATTTTAAGCAAACTAAAATTACACATTCATCGATGTTGATCACTTGACCAATATTGGTAGTTAAAATCTATCGATGTTGGTAGGCTACAGTCTATCAATGTCAGTGGGATTAAATGATGTTGGTCACTGTGATATCCTAGGAGATGGAAAATCCAACATTTTAGAAACCTAAAGGTAGAATCTAGATAAAATATAGGATGCAAGAGATCTGTGTAAGGATAATGAACACTTAGAAAACTTGATATAATAGGTTATACAACCTGAGTATTATACATGGTGCTGATTTTGTAAATCAATGGGAAAACACCCTTACCAACTCTAAAATATAGAAGGTAATATAAAATCAAAAAAAGAACATATAGCCACTAATTATTAACTCCTAGAGATTAATTTTAGTCTTGTGTTGGCTTATGCTTCAATTAGATAGTGAGAAGAGAATTTGGTTATCGAAGGCACTAGAAAGTAATCTAGAGCCTGTTTTAGGTTAGTTTTAGTACTCAAGAGGAAATATGTGTTAGACTAGGTACATGGCTTGTTATAAGAGCTTTCTCCCCACACTTCATAGACCTAAAGCCAAGCTAGGCCACTTATCCAAAATATACCTTCTGCTTAGAGTTTGTACTCCACCAGAGAATGGAGTGGGTTCTCCCCTTGGTGGTAAAATCCAAGTAGGATAGCCAAGTAGGGTAAGGTGAGCCACCAAGTGATGAAATCCTAATGGGCCTTGTCTCAGGTGAGTTTAAATGTTTATTTTTATGAGTATGATCTAGTTTTATAACATAGGTGTACTACAATTCATTCATAATACTTGTAATTATATATGTGAGCTAATATGCAACAAGCAAACAATGAAGTGTAGTAAGTTTTAAACCCAAATCTGAAGTGTTTATATTTAAATGCAAACAATGATGAAATAGGAGAAGATAATGAAATTCACTATCCTAATGTACATGTAATAAATAATTAAAGAAGATATTCTTTTAACTTGTAAGAAAAATGATAAGTTGTTTTTATAGGCAAAAGGAAGAGAATAGTGGCAAGGAAGAAGAAATTTGTGTTTATTTCCCTTAAATAGATAATGAAATGTTGAATATTTTTCTTTGAGGGAGAAAAGAAGGAGAAAGTTTAAGGAATAAAATTATCTATATAATGTACCTATATGAATGCTTAAAATAATAAATGAACCCAAGGAAAACTCCAATGTCCCACTAAGTGTGCCACAAATGTTTCACTAAAATTTGAATTTATTTGATGCTTAAGGAGAAATAGAGATGAAAGGTAGGGATTAGAGATTAGAGATAACTTAGAATTATGGCACACCATATCCAAATGATGTTGAGCACTCCTCTTTGGCTAGGGAGGACTACCTATGAATAATAAAGTACTACCACCAAAAATATTTGTTAACAAATATATGAGTGGGTTACCAAGCTATGTGCTTGTTCCTGGAAGTGTTAAAATTTAGGAATGATAGTCTACTTTTTGAAAAAAAAATTTAATGAATAAAAAAATGAAAGAGAGAGTAAGAGAGAGATATTTATACTATTCTTGTAGTCTGAGTACATTAGAGAGTGGCATAGTGCAGGTAATATGAGTTGTTGATGTTTTTGGAAGTGGATAAGGTAGGCTCAGGGAGGTTAGTGGAAATCCATAGTCACCAATGTTGGTTAGGCCATTGATGTTGATAAGGATATATGGATTATTTTGGTTATATTATTGACATTAGTTATGTGACTGATGTAGGTAGGGGCAACAGGTCCTAGGGGGTTGTAAGAAAGTTTTCTAGGCTGGGAGGTGGATATTGGTCATGTTTATGAGGCTGGGAAGAGTCATAAGGGAGTGTGTAAGACTCAAGTGGGTCTAAATATAAGGTTGGTATGTTTGGAGTAGATAAAAATAGGTGAAGGAGTTTTATAACTCCTCCATAGGGAGAGTCGAGATGTTCATGAAATGATAAATAGTATAATGTAAATCAGCTATAAAATGACTACTAAAGGAATTACCAAAACTTAGAGATATACTTATCTGATGAAATGGATGAACTATGGGTGAAATATAGATGGCTCTAGTGATTCATATTTAAGTAATATGTGAACAAAAATATGATCATGTGATGTTGATTCAAAAGAATCCAAGCTCTGTGTAGTATATTAGTTCTTGATTTGGACTAATTTGTGTAGAGTAACAATAAGCCTAGATGTAGAAAGTTGAATGCCAAAAGATTGTATGCAAACAATTGATTTTTCTTGATTTATATTAACCTAAACATCATTTTAGAGTTTGTCTTAAGTAATTAACATCGATGATCCCATTAATGTTGATCATGGGTTGATCGACATTAGTGGCATGAGAATAGGTAAAAGGGATATTTTATCTTGTTTTCTATATTTTCCCATACCAAGTGTGGTATCCATTAGGAAATGGTAGAAATGTGAGGTTAATAAGGATGTAGTTGGTTAGGAATTTATTTTTGAGGTGAGAACAAGTCACGGGTAGTTAAGATTAGTGTACTAAATCTTGAGGTGACACAGAGGGTAAGAATTAGTCTTAGGATAAGGTGGCTAGGTAAGGTGGCATAAGTAGTGTTTAATTAACTTAATTAAATATTTTAAATTAATTAAATGTGTGGGGTAAAACATGGGTTAGGAAGGTTAATTATTAAAAAGGTCCTCTAGTGGGGTTTTGACATAGGGAGTTACGCACGTGTGTGACATAATTTTTGTGTCTACATTGAGTTCCTCCAGTAGAAGTCAATTAAAGGGAAAGTCATTACCATCCTATTATCCAAATCTCTTTTACCAGACAAACAAACAATTCCTCTTACATTTATGGATGTGTCCATCATGAATATTTCTCTAGAGGGAATCACCTACCAAATGACCATGTTCTTTAATGGCTCAAAATGCCAACGTGGTGGGGGTACCAATGTTATTCTCATTCCCCTCTATGGTTAACCTCTTCCTCTTTCTTTAAAACTTAATTTTGAGTGTACCAACAACATGGATGAGTATGAATCCCTAGTAATGGGTCTCTAAACTACTCTAGCCTTGGGAATTAAGATGATCAGTGCCTTTGGCATTTCCTAACTTGTGTTCAACTAGATCTATGGATACTACCAATGTAAGAATGATTTCTTACAATAGTAAAAACTAGTAAATGTGATTTTAACATCATTTGATCATTTCCTCATCTAATCTATTCTATGATCTACCAATAAATTCATGGATACAATGACTTACCTTGCCTCCCAAATCCCATCTCAGCCTACCAATTCCAAGCTCTTTGTCACCATTCATCATTTTATCATGCCCTATTATATCCAATCTAACCTTCATACCATTTATAGTGTCGAGGAATCTCTATTAAACACTTGGTATGAGAAAGCCTTTGACTACCTTAACCTTGACATCATTCCTTCCAACCTCTCTAGCCATGCCTAAAGTGCCTTTGTTGAATGTACCACTTGTTATAAAATACTAGGGGGAATCCTTTACTAACATGGTTTTGATAGCCTCCTTCTTTATTGTATACACATTAATTAAGCTTCCCATGATATCGAATAAATACATGATAAGATATGTGGGGGACACTTTAATGGTTTAGCTATCACTAAATGTATCCTTCACCTTGGCTACTATTGGCCCACCCTCAACCAGGACTATTACAATTATGTGAAGAAGTGTGTTAAATGTCAACAACACACTAACCTACATCATGCACTAGTCCATGGCCTTCAAGTATCCAAAGAATTTTATCCCTTACCATAATGGGGATTAGACCTAATCGAGGAAATTAATCCTCACTATTCATAGTGGCACCACTCCATCATCACCACCACTGAGTATTTCACCAAGTGGGTGGAGGCGCTGATAAGATTATCAGCTTCATAAATCATCATATCATCTATAATTTTAGTGTTCCCCATAAGATCATCATCAATAATGGAAAATATTTTAAAAATAATCAAGTCTAAGGTCTTTGTGACACATTCAACATCACGTTAAGCTTTTCCTTGCCTTATTATCCATAAGCAAATGGATAGGTAGAAGCCTCTAACAAAATTATCAACAAGATGTTAACCAAAGTGGTCAATGATTCTAGTAAAAATTGGTATTTTCACATCCCTTTTGCTTTATTTGCCTATTGCACTAGCATTCAAACCTCTATGGGTACTACCCCTTTCTCTCTGGTCTTCGGAGCAGAGATAGTCCTGCCTCTTGAAGTCCAAATTACCTCTCTTCACATATCTTTGTAGGACATAATTTTTGAGAGCAAATATAATAAAGAGTTCCTAAAATGACTTGAACTTCTTTATGAGCACCACTTAACTGGGCTTAACCATCTTTGTGTCTATCAAGAGTGAATCAATCATGCCTATAACAAGCACCTAAAATAATGAGAATTCAACACCGAAGACCTCATCCTGAAAGAAAACCAACATGTGACCCATATGGAGAAAATCAAGTGAGGCAAGTTTTATTTCAATTGTCTTGGACCCTACATCATAAACCATAAGTATAGATCATGAACTTACCATTTATCCTCTCTTGAAGGTAAACCAGAACTTGAGCCTCGCAATGCTTTACATTTATATCTTTTCTTTTCTTAAACAAGGATTAAACTCACCTTGTATCTAACTTAATCTCATCCCTTTATTTATGATATTTTATCCCTCCTCACACCATCCTATCTCTTTTGAGGAAAACTGATTACAACATAGAACCATGTGATTAACCATCACAATCATGCACTAATCCTAAATATGGGTACCATGGCTCTACCCATGGGATGGTTTTCATGGATAATTTTTGTCCCTAATTGGGTAGAATCCCATCATCTTTGTCCTTCAAAACCACTCATTTTATTTATCATTAACCTATTGTGCTCTAATATTTTCCCTCATAAAGGTAAACCTCTAAGCCTAAGTAGACTTCTCCATGTCTAACCTAGCATTAAAATAATATGGGATACCAAAATATCACTTGGGTAAAATATATATAGCATGAAAACTACTCCCTTAAAGGACATCTACCCAAAATTCAAAATTGCTTAAAAGGATAGACTACTCTTTTGAATGATAGCTATCAAAATGAACAAGACCAAACATAGACCACTCCCTTAAAGGATGGCTAAGTCAAATTTGTCAAAAAAATCATTTAAATTTTCTCACATCGATCAGCTTCAAAAACCTATCAACTCAAACACTAAAATACCCTATATCAAAATCAGAACAAGCTATCCCAAGAAAGCTACAATCAGCTTTGATATATAGCACTAGTAGACTTCCTACATTGATCAGTCTACACCTTAATTTAAAACATGGACTTGTCTATTATGGTTCTCATGTCACCTATAGAAGGGGAAAACTAGCCCTCAATAAGTTACACTACCCTTCACACCACCTATAACCTATCTACCCTTTGTACCATCTACACAATCAAGGGATTCTAAGCTTACTCGACATGATGTGATCAAGACATTGTTTTATCAACTAATGCATGCTAATGTAAACCATTTTAAGGGCTTATATTCCTTAAGAAAATATAACTTTGGGTTTTGTTTAGTCTTGTGACAACAAAGAAGCATCATGCCTCTTTTCATATCCTCTCATAATTGGTTCATGTATTCACTTAGACCTAGGTCTCATGCATCTTCTCTCTTTTTTGACATCTAGTTTTGTTATCTAACTTACTTTATGTGTTATCATCAATAAAATAACCATAATAAAAACATCACCATAAGTATCACATATCCATGATCATAAACCACATCATCATAACATCACATTATTATCACATCCATAAATCAAAGCATCATACCTATATATAAAACTATGTTCATAATCATAAACCACATCACATATGTATAATCAAAACATCATAACCATATATGAAACCATAATCATAAAAATTATAACCATGCATAAAACAAACCATCACATCATCATAACATATAACCATGTATAGAAAAATACCCATGACTCATAAATCATAACATAACATCCATGATCATAACCATAATAAAATAATCATAACTATCAAAAATCAACAAAATAAAGCACATCACATCTCCATGATCACACCATAAATCACAACATCATAACCATATATAAAATAAAACATCACATCCACAATCATCACATGCCTAATCTAGTGAGTCTACATCTCATGAGCATAATCATAAACAAATTATAAACATCCGAAACCAAGAACCATAAAATCATATCTATATAGCAATCATCATATCATATACATCATGTCTCATCAACATCCAATAGTACATATAAATCACATGCATCTCTCTCTCTCTCAAGAAAAAAATATACATCTCATTACATCAACTCATAGGTTGGTATCAAAATCATATACATCTATACATATCATATCATATCTTATGCCCATAGGGCACCACTTCCATCTGGTGCCTACATATCCACCCACCAAAGTATCCCATTCACTTGAAATTGCTACACCTATACCATTTGCTAAGCTAGATCTATACTCACCCCATTGGGGATCCTGTAGAGACTATGGCCTCATAATAACACAAATACTCAATGGTGTCCAAGTATTGTTCCATATTTATGTTACCTAGTGGTCTTGTTGGTGTTGTAAGTGTTCCTCTTCTTTGTCTCAAAGTGTCCCTCTTTTGGGTCACCAAGCCTAGTAAAGTCCTAGCCTGGTCCCTCTCACCCATCATAGTGGTAACCTAGCCCTATAATGTCATAACATGGCCCAATAATGTGGCTACCTACCCCTATAAAGATATGATCTATGCCTATGTAGTGGTTAATGCTGCTCTTCCCTGTCTATTGGGGCCACCTCCTTGTACTTGTACCTATGGACCCCTACTAGTTGGATCCACATCCATGAGTTGCCTACCTCCATCATCCCATCCAAAATATACTATTGTATATAAGGCTTAATAACATGATATGTATCCATCAATAAACCTACATCATTAATCTCTACTCTAGCAAGAAGCTCCTCATGATCAAGCACTATCTCCATTGGTTGTGGCATTAGAAGTAAAAACTCAAAATCCTTCTATTTGTACCTCAAGAATGGACCTAGAATTCCTTATACCAGGTTAAACTACCTATGAACTCTATCAAAAGGGATGATCTTAGTCTCACCCTCTCTCCTCCCAAAAATCTACCTATAACTCTACATCGGCAAAATATGTTGAGTATAATGGGCCCACCTTAGAAAGCTAACATATAACCTCTAAACACCAAGGCCTCTAGTGCCCCTTGAAACCAATCAATGTCTTTCACACCTCCTCTAGATCCTATGAGTTCATAATCACTCCACCACATGAAGCCCACCCTAGAATCCATTTGGGTGTATCCCTCCCATAGTAGCCCCATTGGCCTTAAAACTCATATATGCTCATAGGCCCAATAATGTAACACAAACCCCACACTGATGCCATATCTCTAATGAGATATAAACCCACATAGCTCCTTATATATTTATACCAAAAAAATAGGTACCCACCCAAAAACTATCTGACCCAATAACATCTCCACCAAAACACCTAGAAATAAATATGGAAATCACCCACTACTCAAATCTGGTAATGTAAAACATGAAATTTCCATCATTATCATCATCAACCTCTGATCATATATATCCCTTTGATACAATGTCCTATAGTTGAACCATCCAACATGCCACTTGGTGAAGGCTTGATCCTCACCATATAGGAACTCCATATGCTTGTCTCTCTCCTCCCTCTCTATGTGATATATCAACTCCCACCAAATGGGTATTTGTGTGATTCTATGTACATCCTCTATTAGGATGGTCATCTCACCCATCAGTAGGAGAAATGTGTTCATGGATGGATCCCATACATTAATGAGTACCATGATCATCACCACATCTTGTGACACATGATGGAAGTGCATCATCACATTGAGGCCATCCTCCTCTATATGCATCTAATCATCATCAATCATCCTATCATGGATCTTACTCTTGTATATGGATCTGATTCTATGCCTACAAAATTTGTTATAAAACACACTTTAACTACTTTGCCCATATATTTCACCCTTTTTCACCTCACTCATCATACCTAAGAACACCTATTTCACCCAACTTAAACTACATCAAACTCTTTTTTACACTAACCTCATATCAAAACTTCCCTTAGCATTCTAAATGCTAAAACACATTCCACATCAAAAAATTTCCTTATCTTTTTTATCAAAACCCCTTGACCATTTGTTCAACTACCAATGGTCACCATGACCATCAATGGTCAGTTACCCCTTTGGTCTATGGTCTTTGATCATCGACAATCGATTATGACTATCAATGATTAGGTCTAACCACTATTCATTACTATGTGTGATTGCTAATGGAAAATACCCAACCCTATCTACCTAAAAACCTACCCAAACACTGCTTTCCCATACCTAATTACCCTCATTTTATCCTCTACCCTACCCCCAACCTACCTACCTTCCCAATTATAATTTTCACTTGCTAATTCAAATAAAATAAACACCAACCTAAACCTAGGTCAAAACCCAAACCCTTCCCCAAACCAGCCATAAATTTAATAAAAATTCAACCAAAATAACTAAATTCAAACTAATTTAATAATTCAATGTATTACCTACCTCATTACTCAACCATTGTCAAGGAGGGATATTAGGTCCCATTACCTAGCCATGCCCCTATTCACCCTACATCCTTAGTCTACCTCAGTATTTAACCACTCAACACAAATCTCACTATCAACCACTCAATAACCACCTCATCAACACTCTCACATAAAATTCCAAAGTCACCAATTATAGAAGAGTCAAAGAGCCAAAAACCAATAGTGAAAATGAGATCTCTTTTTCACTTTTTATCCTCCACACTTTTATGGTTTCCCCCTGACCATCGACAGTTAGGGTGAACATCGATGGTCAATTTGGATACCCCTAATCATTGATAGTTAGGATATCCTCTTTTGTAAACTTTTGGAACCAAATACCTTAGTGCCACCTTTTAGAGACAAACTTCTCCACTTACCATACCAACCTCATCTACCTTGATGTTGACCATTTTGTCCCAAACTATCACATATTTTGTGATGACCTTGTCTTTGTCCTTTTGACCACACCAACCAACCTTGGCATGCTAAAAATTTGAATTTTTACCATCGAGTACATAAACATTTGTGTTTTTACTAGGAGCACTTCCTACTTCAAATACCTATGAAAAAACCAATCCTATCTAGGAGACTTGATAGGAATAACCCAATAAACTATGCTTAATGTTATGGCCTATTTACCCTGTCACCAATCCTTCTAGAATCAACCTTATTTTTACCAATAGTGGAAACTTATTCTATGCATGATCTCAAATATATCACTTAGTCACATTTCGTGCACATTTTTGTGCTTCAAATGCCAACCACCATTGTCACCAACCTCATAATTCACCATAAACTACTCATCAAACCCACACCTAATTTGATTTCACCTCATCAACTCTCAGTTTGAGGGGGAATACCTCTTCCCATGCTTAGCGAAACTAAACCTTTAACCTGTAATTCATTTTTGTTTTACAACTTTCTAACATAAATTGTATAATAAAAAGGGGTAAAATGTAGACACTAAAAAGCCATACATGATGGTTCTATATGTCAAAACACCCATGATTAGACCATTACCTAGCCTTCAACCATGACCCTGAGTTAGTTTAGCTAAGTAACTAAACCCAACTCACTAACCTACCCTTTTACCCCACTTAACTTTCAACCCTTGACCATCAATGGTCACCTTGACCATCAATGGTCACCTTGACCATTAATGGTCACACTAACCATCAACAGTTAGGTATCTTCTCTGTATAGATAAAGATAACTCCAGTTATGTGTAATCTAACACATCTAAATTTAATATAGATGATAAACTAATGCATCACAACAACCCACCAAACCTCCTATGAAACTTTACACCTCCATCTCTCTTTGCCTATAAAAGGAGGGGAGTAGGAGGTGAAAGGGGATCAATCAATCCATTCATCTAAGCATCTAGCAATCAGTCGATCAAGATATCAACCAATAGTCATCAAGAGCTATCAAACTTCTTTACAGGTTCTCCCTTTAGAAAATAAGCAACTAAGACAAAGACCCAAACCTCTATCAAAATTATTCTCCAAGCAAATTACCATTACTCTACCAAAATTACTCTAGGATCAACCATCAGCCATCAAGCAACTAATTAAGTATATTTCTAGTTTTCAAGTTCTAATTATTCAATTTTTGACCTAGGCCCCTTAGCATTATATCTTCTAACCTCTTGACCTTAGCTAAATCCCTAAAACACTTACTGAACACTCTTTTTAACTTTAAGTTGAACCTTTTTTAAACAATTTCATAACCCAAAACAACTATCGATAGTCACTTTGATTGTATATAGTCACCTTTAATCATTGATAGTCACCCAAGAATTAACAGTCAGCATAATCATCAATGGTCACCTTGACCATCAATGGTAATTATGGTAAGAAATAATAGAAAGTAATTTCTACCTACCTACCATTAACAAAATCCCACTTTCTGTGCCCTTGTAATTCATAGAGACCCCACCTATTTTATGAACCTAACCTGATTCAGTTAGCATTAGTATTGACCTACTATTTTCTATAATTAGTCTATTTTTTTTGTCAAGCATTTTTTTCTTCTTTTATTAAATTTTAGTCTTTTCTATCATTAGATGTAGGTACTTCATCTTTATTTCTTTTGACTTAACTATTTAAGAGTGTGGATTGATAGCCTCCTAGTACGCTCACACTTCTTAGATCTAGCTCACACTAGGCAATCCACCTTGCTACCCATTTAATAACCCTTTGTATTAGTTTTGTTATCTACAAGTCATTATTCCCAAGACAAAGAGGAGCTCTTCAAAATCATCTAGATCACACACACACAAATAAATAGTTTCTTCTACCACACCCATATTAATATTTTCTTACTTATTTAAATAGAACTGAATAAAAATTGAGAAAAATAAAATCAAATAATGCAATTTCAAGTATTAAAATGCTAAATCCATATGATGTATTTATATATCCATCTAGTTGGAAATTTACTCAAATATAATAGAGTTCAAAAGATAAAAAAATCAATAAATCAATAAAATAACATTTCAAATTTGTATATTTCATATAAAATGTTTATACATATAAAAAATAGTCATATAAAAATATCAGTCTACAATCAACACTTGGTTGCTAATAACTAAAGATTAATCAACATCTATATTAACAACATCAACCAAAGGTGCATGAGAGTTAGATGCCCCTGATTCATCACATGACTTATATCATTATTTACATCGGGCCTCATAACTACCCTATCTCTCCTGAATTGTAGTATACTCCTCTTGAAAATGAACATAATCCAAAAATATGTTCCTACTCAACTCTGAATGTGCCACTAGTGGAGGTATATGCTACCAAGAAAACTCAACTTGTAATGGATCTCACTCAATCACTAATGCATCTCACTCTATTTAGATATCCTACACTCTACTTTTGCAAACTTGACACCACTTTCATGACCTGTCATATACTAATTAACATCACCAATATTGACTCCTATATCTACCATAACTTAGATAATAACTAAATTGTAATAAATGCAAAAAATTCTTCAATTTCATGGTCATCTCTACCATACACAATGAAAAGGTACATGCCTAAACCCACCACTCTACTAATGCAGTCATCATATGCATATCTAAGGCATGAGATCTATCTAGCCAGTATCATAGATTGCATTGATATTAATAATCACAATCTTAGCCTATGATAAAGGTAAGCCTGGAATAATCTATATACCATGTTTGTGATGAAACTATCAAGCTCTCATATCAGTCTACAAGTAAAATAAAATTTCAATATCACAATCTAAGTCATTAATCAATAGCTAAATATAAAATTGAGTTCTATTTCAAAATTAGACGTGCCCATATTTATATGGACACTAGGGCAAGAAACATCATATTTTTTGGACACTAGCAAATACAAGTTTGCAATAGTCTAGATAGGTATGTGATGACTCTAGACAGGACTAACAATGAATAGACAACAATGAAAAATCCCAAAAAAATACATAAAAATATGAAATTAAATGAAAATGAAAATTAATATTAATTATGAGTTGTATACTCACCAAGCCTAATTTCAATTTTGTCTCTGTTGTATTATGAACTCACTCAAATTGGGTTGGAAGTGTTCATCTCCTTTATGTAATTTTCATGATTTTTTAGTAAAACCTTAAAATATTTACTATGGGTTTAAAATGAAATTATTATTTTTTAAACATATCTATACTCTTAGTTTTTATCCTAAGGTGACCCATGGATCACATGTAAGTCTACTTAATTGGTCACTACTCTAACTACAATTAGATATATCTTGTACGACACTTGTCTAAAACACATATCATTAGATCCATTAAAATAATAAAAATATATATTTATGCTTCATATTAATTATGATATATTTTTACCACTTTAAAAATGATCAATAATTTACAAATATCATTATCATAAATCACACTTTAGAAATCTATTGTATCCTTTTGAAGTAAAAATCTTATTTATCTCACCCTTAACCTCAAAATAGGGGGGGAAAAATCAATATATACACACTCAAAATTATTTCTATCCCTAAATAAAATATGATACTTTTAAAATAAAATAATCACAATAAAGCAGGAAAAAAATTATAAGATCTTTGGGGCACATGGCTTCCCTTTCAAAATTATTCTATCTAAATATCAAAACACTCAATATAAGCTTAACAAAGTACATTTTTTTAGGGGAATCAATTTGGTTCATGTTCTCCCTCTTACTATAAAAAACACTACAAAATTTTCAAATAATAAAATTATCAAAGTTTTAAACAATTAGTACTCTATACAAAATATGAGACATGATTCTGGTTAGTGTATTCCCCTCTTTTATATTTTCCAATAAAAAAGTTTCAAGAAGTTACATATTGAATCTATATATTTTTTATAGTATTGTGATTGATATTTTTTCAAGTGGGTCACATTTGAGCTTAGTGACACTCCATGTCTTGGTTGTACTTTAGTGAAACATGTACTAGTTGTCACTTTAATTTTTCCTTTTTCGATTAGAGTTTAGTGAGACTAGATTCTTATCATTTTATAATCTAGAGTATTCCTCACAAGTGAAATCATATTTTTATTGAAATCAAAATATTTACTCTTCAAAACTTGATCACTCTCAATATCATTTTGTGAGTTAGTAGAACTATGATTTAGTGATAACCAATGATTTACCAACTCAACCTCTTACCACTTTAAAAATTTCTTGTTTCCTCTAGATAGGAGGCACAAGAATTTTAAAACACCCTATCTCCACTTAGGTTAGTTAGTCACCTATGATATCTAGCATGACATATTAATACAAAGTGTAATTCCACACTCAAGGTTTTCCTGCTACTCTAGTAATTTTATGCATAACTAGAATAAATTGAGGGAAAATGTATACAACCACATTTGGCATAAAATTATCCAAAATACACAGCTCTACTTATTTGGATTATTATTAATGAATGAATGGATCATTAACATGTGGTGTCTCAAGTCTTATTGTTTCCTCTCTTATCATATTATTAAAGTCTCTCTATGTTACCATTATGTATTCTCATATTCTATCTAGGGTATCCACTAATTGTCTTCTATGTTTTTCTATATCCATTTCACATCTTTTTGAGAAGTTTATATTACATGGACAAAGGATGCATTATCGATTTGTCCTATAGCACAAAATTATCCTAGAGTAACTCATGGAATGTTTTTAAGTCTTTATGTCAACAACAATATTTTTTATGATTTTTTTTTTTTTTTGAGTTGTTTCATTCATGTGATAACAAGCCCTAAAATTCAAATACAATTATCTATATAAATGTGTGTTTTAAAGTAAAACTTACTCTTAAGGATTAAAATCTATATAAATTTTTATTCATGATGAATAACTATTTTTTATATAGATTCTAAGCTAAACATATCACCTACTTACTTACACCAAGGGTATTCATAGTCAAAATAACATATATTCTATCACTCAAAATTTCACACACACATTTATTAGGAATAACTACATCGATCTGAGCCTATTCAAATCATGTAGGAATAAATCATTTACAAAGGGATTTTTGAGACCATATCGACTATTCCATTAACCCTACATCCCATTTTTCACATTTAATGCCCATTTTGTTTATGTGCATGAATTATAATTTTGATTTTATACATAATTCACATATAAAATTAGGGTTCATGCAAAGATAGGTCATACATACTTAGGAAAATAAACCCATATCTTCAAATCTAGTGCATAGTTTTCTAAGAAAAAAACACATTAGGTAGAAAATATTGCATTGTGTCCCTATCCCTATTTCATGGACTTTTGCCTATGTATTTTTAATATTTGTTATCAGTAGTGACACATATGTAGATATTTAATATCTAATATCTGATCTTAAGATAACTTTCATATTCAACAAATTAGTAACTAAGCTAAGTACACATTCCCATTTTGTAATTCATTATTTATAAATTACTTAGAATATCCTACTATATTTTATTTTACATCATTATATATCATTTCTAATAGTTTATTTATATTTAATTGATTAAGTATAATTTAAAATATAGTAAATATTTATTAAAGTTTTGATCAGGAGGCCCATTTATATTTTATGGTGTCAGAGGTGGTAGGTATGGGTTTTGTACATGTTACACAACACTTGAATTTATTGTTAATAGTGGTGGAGTAGGTAATTTTGGTTGTTTTTATGTTGTGGTAACTCTAGATTGAATATATTTTAGATCCTCTAATGTTTCTACTCTAAGGAAAAAAAATTAGTATTTTCTAAATTTTACACATCATAAAATATCTCAATTGATTTATAGGGGGATCTACTTCCATTAATGGGCACATGTGCTGATTATGTTAGTCATATATTCTAAAAATTACACATCATATCCTATCATTTACAATGAGTTGTTGGAATAGGGGTGCCATCCCTATAGGGTTGGCTTAAGCTAACACCACCCTTTGAATATTTTTAGCATATGGGAACTCTATTTTACTATGCCCTTGTTGAAACACATTGCACACCATAATTTAGGTCATGTTGTTAAATCTATGGATGATTTATCTATTATTTATAATTTCATTTGTATTTACTATCTCAATCCATGTTATGATAGTTATTTATTCATTTTCTCAAGCATTTTTTCATAAGTGTATCCTTCTCTCTCCTCCATGTTTGTGCTTCTATTAAATCCACCATTAATAAGGCTTCAGTAAATGTTTGAAATTCTTTACCTTTAAAGTCTAATTTTAGGTGGAGTAATAACCCAGATATAAAGCAATCAATATTATACTTTTTTGTTAAAGTTGATATTAATTTTCATGCTACCTCTTTAAACAATTTATCAAATTATTTTATTGTTTCTTTATCTGCTTAAATAAATTATCTCATCTTGGTTACACTTTATGTGGGAGTATATAAATAATAGAAATCAATTTTAAAGGAATATTTGATGTCATCCCATGTTTTAATATGAGTAGGGATGACTTTCATATACAGTTTTAGTGTATCATCTTTCAGTGTTCCCAAAAATTCAAACAATTTAACTTGATTGTCTGTAATATTATGAATTCCATAGTATGCATCTAGTGCAAATAGATGTGCATCCACCTCTTTTTTTATCTTTCCCAAATATGGTTAATTAATTTTTTTGATCCATTTTAGATTGATTATAACCTATCTTTCCTCTTAATAGATTAATATTATTTTGTTTCATAATTTGTTGCTTTTTCTCCTTTTTCTCTTTTTTTATTGGTGGTACTATTGTTTCCATAAAATTTTATATATGTATTTATCTTATGTAAATTCTATCTCAAAGTAATTTATTCATAACATTTATTCATTCTCTATCACTATTCCTTATTGAAGTTTTTTTATATATTTTTCTCTTAATTATTCTCCTCTATATACTTTTCTTCAAATGATGTTTCTCTCAATTTTTGAATTGGCACATGGGATGATGTTTTGTTCAATGGGATCATATCCTCAAATAATATCTTCCATCATGGGGAGATGAATCTCCTCATATCTCATTTAATTTTCCTATTTATCTTTTTTCTTCCCCATTATCATTAATTAATATGTCTTCACTATATTCATCTCTACTTTTTACTTCTTATATTCCAATCCTTTTTCTTATAATATTATTTCCTTTTTATTATTTTAAATAACTTTTTCTATTATATTTTAAACCAACCTTTCCAAATCTACTTCTTTTCATTTTTTATGTTTGCCTTCTCCTTCTATTATTTCATCTTCATCCTTTATATCACTACTATCTTCTTCGTTGTTGTATATACTTTCTTATTTCTCTTACTATTTCCAACCAATTAGTATTATACTTGTTAAGGATTCTATTCAAGATTTTACTTCTAAATATTCTTTTGAGTATTTCATCTATTTTTTTTAATCATGGATTTTAGTGATTTTATTTATGCATTTGTCTATTCTACCATGTTTGTGTGCATAGCATGTGACTCTTTTATTCAATTCCTATGATATCCAATATTTATTGCATTAGTATTATTGGTTTTAGTGATATCATTGTTAATTATATGTTTTGATTTAATTTTGACTATTATTTACTTTTTTCTTTTATTTCTGCTTGTTCTTCCCATTTTTTAGTGGCATCTTCACTTGATGTCACATTCATATTTTCTCTTTTAAAATTTAATTTTATCATTATTTCATCTCTTCATAATCTATGTTTTTCCATCTTATCTTCTAATTGTTTCATTTATTTCTTTAATCTCATTTTCTCTTCTACTTTTCCCATTACTATTTCTTTATATGTCTAAATTTTATCTTTAGTTATATGTAATATTTTTTATTTTCTCTACTTTCTCATTGTTTCTTTCCCCTCTTTTTCCTCCTCTTTATTTCTTATCTTATTTCTTTCTTTATTTATACATTTTATCTTCTACTTTCTTTCTTTTTTAATATTTTTTACTCTTTTTCTTTCTTGCCTTATTTATTTTCTTTCTATTATCTCATCAAATTTCATTATTATCACTAATCCATCCTCTAATTTTTTTTAATTTATTCCATTATTTTTTAGTATATTTATTACCCCCCAAAGCTATTATGTATTTTATCTTTCAAGAGTCATATCTCATCAGATCCCCCCTCTTACCTTCTATCATCCTCTAGGTTTATGTCACCTATAAAAATGTTTTACCACTGCTTATCAATACACCTTCAATCAATATTATTTAGATTAATGTTTGCACTTTTTCAACAAATATTCCTATTTGAGCTTCTAATAATTTTGATTTATTTGTATCAAAACTTATCCACCATGATATTTCCCAAGGTATTATAAATGAGTCTAATGTGGTTTAAAACTAATAGTTTACCACTTGTGTCCATGGTTCATCTACTTATTCAAGTATTTATTATTTATTATTCATCCACTAAATAGGTTTATTGATGTGTAACCTTGATCCTTTTATTATATATACTATCCTTAGGATCCAAGTCCATAATAGATCTATTAACATCACCCAAAAATCATTTTCTTATGGTCGATATAATTCAACTTCCACTTGATCAATGGTGATTTATTTTATTTTAACCTCTTGTTTAGTAAATTATTTTTTCCTTGTATCCCAACAATTTTTTATCACCTTGATTTATGGATTCTATAACTCCAATGGATTTTTTTCCCTAGACATTAGTTTATATTAAACCTAGGCTTAGACACCAAATGTTGAGATGACAACTATGTCAAACTATGAATTCATAGTTTGATGTTTTATATGTTATTGGTGTCATAAGTATATTTCATGTATTAATATAATATATTTCCTTAGTTAAACATATTTAAAATAACACCAAAAATATATAATAAAGATAATTATGTGTAACTCAATTTTTATTAATTCATAAATATTGAATACAAAATGTATAAATCATAATATATTTTCAAGTCTAAATTTTTTCCTTATGATTCATTATTAAGACTAAATATAATGCAAAAGATCAAAAGGTACATCATTGCCTCATTATTATACATTTATCTCTATTTTCTTGTAATGTCACAAAGTAAAATCAATGATATGAAATATGTATTTATATATCTGATGTTTGGGTATGAGCATAAGATTCTATAGTTTTAACTTTATGTTTTATAATTTAATGAAAAATCTCACCAACAAATGCTAATGACTCACATGTAAGTAGTGAGGATAAATAAGGACTATAAATTAATGCATAGAAGGACTTGCATAATGGTTTGAAAAGGAGTTAGACTTATGGAAGGCACAAATTTATTTCATTAAGGGTTTGTTACACAAGTAATAAAATTTTATATTTATAAAATCAAGCTACTAATAGGAAGAGAATGTGATAAAGAATTGAGATGTGCACAAATGGCATGAAGATTGATAAAGGTCAGTAAATGATGTCTAAGGAACATGGTAAATATAATGGCACATATGGAGGATCTTATGAGGTATGAGAGTCCATAATATAGGTGAAAATTATCAATCATAAAATAAAAGGATGAGGAAGATAATTGGATGACTATTCAATGGCAATGACTAACACTTAGAATTTTATGGTTTAGGAGGGCATACTCATTGATATAATAATGAAGAAGGATATTAAATGATATATTATAACATGGATATAATTTTTATATTTTAATATATGCATTTCTTGAGATTCATATAAGTTTAATCTACCTATAGTGTAATCCTATAGATTAACCAAGAGTCCCATTAGATAAAACTATCAGCCTGTGCTTGGTGGACATGACATTCACTAAGAACCAAAAATAATATAAAAGGATGGGATTATAAAACATTAAATAACTATAATAATGGTTAGACATATTGATGAAATTATCTTAAAATATAGATGTAAAGATAGAGAGTCAAGAGCTCATGTAAGGCTCGTAACCTTGACATGTGTAAGGGTATTAAAGACTCCATAGTTATAGAGAGACATATAATCCATTGTAAAGGTGAGAATATAATAATATTTATAACCTTATCTTATTAATAAAATAATTTTTTCAATCCACTATGGGAAATTATAAGGGTTGTGTAGCTATGCATCCCATCACTAAGAACCCCAATCATGGCTACACTAGTTTCGTATTTGAGAAAATTTATGAATATTGAGGAATTGTAGGGAGAGAAGATGGGCCTAAAAATTGGGATATTGGTAGTGGAAGTAAATATAGTAGAATAATAGATATGAGGAAAATAACAAAGTATTTTTTTCCACCATGATAAGGTGGACATATATCGAGTGAGTGGAAAATAATAAAATACTCTTTAGGGATGAGATGTAGAGGATCGTGAAGGAATACCTTGAAAAATTTGTTCATGAATCTATATCACCTATGTAGGATTAAAATGAAGAGTGCATTAAGAGGTAACATAATACATTGTAAGGTCAGGACAAACCTACATGAGTTGTATAACTGATGATAAAATGATGACTATGAGGTAGGCATTACATGAAAGAGGTTAGTGGTAAAGTGACCATAGATCACCAACTGTAATATTTTTAGGTAAAAAGAGCATATTTCAATAATAATATTTGTTATAATATTATAAAGAGATTTATTATACATCAAGCATATATGGATAGAGAATGAACAGTGTAAGGAGTTACTTGGTGAGAAGCTAGGATGAGATGAGATTTGGAGTCAAACATATCAAAGAAGATGGAGGAGGCATCCTTCATTTTATAAAGGATACAAGGCATGATGGAAAAAGTATAAATAAAATATTTTAGAATGAGAGATTATAAAAATAAATAGGGAGAGACATGTGAAAGATAACCCTTGAAAAAATGAAGGCACACATAGAGTCTTCTAGAAAATGATGTATGAAAGTTATCTAGTAGAGAAGTCCTAAACTAAATGTTAGAGTGGGTCTTGGATGTTCAACATTTTTTTATTGAATAATGTAGGGGACTTTATGAGAATGGAGTATGTGCAGAAAAGGTTATGTGTCAATGTATTAAAAATATAAAGAGACTTTAAATATAAAAAGAGATGGAAGGAAAAGGAATGGGTGTGTAGTTGGAAATATATGATTTACACACTATTTTAATAATTAGTACATCCTAAAGGCCATATAAAATGTTTGGGGATTATTGAAATCTATAGGATCAGACCTATGAAACCTATCTAATGAAGTGAGAAAGAGAAGGTTACATCAAAAAATGATTCATGGAATGAGCTAGCATGGGAAGAGTGAAGAGGAAAATATAAGTCCCATTAGATTATGTAAGTGCCCCATTAAAAGGTGGAAGATTTGGATTATATGACCAAAATATAATTTTTTTTGATGAGGATAAGCATTAAGGAAAAGACTTTAGGGATGCTATGAATAAGTAATGAAGTTGAAGGTTGTTGCATAGAATAAAAATAGTGTGAATCCAAGGAAAAACCTAGTTACCTCAAATAAAAAATGTGAAGCTAAGGTTGATTTCACTCCAAAAAATAAAAAAAATTATATGAGAGTGCATGAGCTATAGGATCACCATAAAATGAGACATGAAAGTTGGAAAAAAACCTTATAATGGCACACATGATCTTGTGCACGGAATAGAGAATGCACCAAATGAAAAACAATGCCTCATGGAGAATAATATCAATAAAAGAGTCTAAAATCTTGATGAGAAGGATTAAGAGAATTCATGGATAAGAGAAAAAAATAATTGAATAAGGTACAATAAGAATAAATAAATAAATGTGCTTTATAGAAAGGAACATAATCACTATGAGTGAAACTAAGAGTTGTCAAGCATAAAAAAGTGACGGTGAGGCACATACACCCAAATATTCATAGATGGAAAAATTAAAAAATTAAAATTTCCATTTTTGAGTTATAAATATGAAGGGATTGATAATTAACATAACTCAAATCATGTGAGATACTTGCCTAAATCCCAACATAAAGAATATGAAGAGGTGTCAGCCTATAGATGAACCAAATTTGTCTTGGAGATAATAGGGCATCAAAATGTAAAATGAAGCAAAATGGGATAAAATAAGAAAGGTTAGGAGAGGGAAATTAGAATGTTTAAAGGTAGGTTTTGTGTCAAAGGGGGGATTTTATCTAAGAATATATCACATTGAAACACATGTAAAGTCTCACAGGAGGATATGTGAAGACTGTAGCAGTAGCCTTAGGGAAGAAGGAACACATGGAGATGTGTGTTATAGAAAGGGAAGTTAGATTATAGCTAAATACAATGCAATTTCACTTAAACATGATATATATGAAATGGTGGAAGGATTTATCCAATATCAACCTAATGTTGACCTAGAGGACATAATTACTATTTCTTAAAATAAAGAGAATTCATTATTGAATAAAGACAAAACATAAGAATATAAACCTAAAGTTGGCCACGAAACGTGACTATAGTAGGGACTATCATTATAAATGTTTAGAATTAAAAGCATAAAATCAAGTAGAAAATAGAAACTGGGAGTTAACAGATCCCATTAATATTTTACTACTATAAAGGGCATCAATCAAGACAAGACAGATAAAAATAAGAGTATCATAAGACTTTCATGAGCATACCCCATGAGAATAATATGGAAGAATAACATTCAATCATGCTTAATTTCCCCAAATGATTGACATAAGGATATACACTTACTTTAATAAGATGTGCACAAGAAATATGAAGTGATATGTCTAGAACTATTTAGGTGGATGTGGATTGAAATACATGGGCATAAACCCATAAAATAAATTGGTGGGTGTAGACCCAAAAGATAAGAAGGTGGGCATAGAAATATAATAAAATTAAGTGGATGTAGACCCATAATAAAATTAGGTGTGGGTAGATCCAAAAGAGAATCAAGTGGTTGAAGATGAAAAAATGAAGTAGGTGGTCATAAACCCACAAGCAAATCAAGTGGGTGCATATACATAATAGAAGTAGGTGGGTGCAAAACCATAAGACAATTAGGTGGGTACAAAGACACAAGGGAAGAAATAAGGTAAGAGTGCATGATGGGTGAGTTATGTGATGTAAATGAGAGTATAAATTTTGAAAACACTTTGTTGACGTGGATGGATAGAGGTGGAAATAGACCCATGAGAGGAAGAAGGAGGACCTTGAAGAAATGGAAACACTGAGTGAGCCTACTTAAGTACCAAATCAAGTGGAATGGAACACATTGGTCGGGGAATCTAACACAAATTATGGTTTTACCACTTGAACCATACTTGTTAATAGGAGATTACATTTTATTTACATTATGAGTCTTATTTAATACCATCCCAAATAAATATAAATATTACATCATATAATAATAAAGTCAAACAACTAGAGCAATAAATTAGTTGAGAGTTCAAAATTACATGGTGTAATGTTTTGGAAGACTTTTACATGACTCAAGAGTCCAATTTTGAGGAGGAAGGATATTCAATTTTCACATAGTTGGATAAAAAATAGGGTTACAAGTTTTGGGTGAAAAGGATAACGTTTTAATTGTAGGAATTGAAGATAATTAGGGACCAAAAATTAAAGTGTAGAAGTACTTGCATGATGGCTTATGAAGGAGTCACACCTCTGGGAGGTGAAAAGAGAGTTTTTTTAGGATGAAATTCACAAGTAATAAAAATTAATAATTTTGTAATCAAAGTGATAAAGGGAAAATAGTCTGCAATAGAGTTGACATGCACACAAAGGGAATGAATATTGAGAAAAGTTAGTAGATGAACTATAAAGAACTTGGTAAATTATAATGGGATGTAGGGAGGATCATCTAAGGCACGGGAGTGCATAATTAAGGTGCATAGTATCAAGCAAAATATCCAAGGAAGTGGAATACATTTGGATGACCAATCAACTACAAGGATCAACACTTGGCATTTTATAGGTTAGGATGGTGCTATAGCTAATGGGATGGTGGAGAATTACATTTATAAATATCTACTAGCATGGATATGATTTGATAGTTTTTAGATACATGTGTATAGGTCCATAAAAGTTGAATCTCCCTTTAAGGTAGGTATATAGGTTCACATAGAGCCTAATTAGATACAATTTTTATCCCATGTGTGGTAGACATGATGTTGACTAGGAAAAAAAATTTAAAATAAGGGGTTATGTCAAAAATATTGAACTCTAGGAAGGTTGGAACTCAATGGGGAAACTATGTTAAATTATGAAGGGAGAGACAAAAATGCAAGAGCTTAAGTAATGCTTGTATACTTAATTTTTGTGGGGATCATGTAGACTCCATGAATATAGAGAGGTGAGTACCCCATTGTAAATATAAGAAGCTAATACTATATATAAATTTGGAATATTAATAAAATAAGTTTAACAATTTATAATGAGAACTTTATGGGTTACATGGTGAGGAGTACCTTTAATGGGAACATTGATCGTGGTTGCACCATATTGGGAAGGTCATGGTGCTATGATAATAAATAATATATTTTATTTAATAAACATTATATGAACTTTAATAATGGTAGAGAGAGTGTGATGATTCCACTAAATGGAATCATGGTCCTTCATATATTTAAATTTTGTATATAGATTAAGAGATCAATTACATACATAATATCACCATTTAGAGAAAATATTAATTCAACCCAAGGAAGGACATAGTTATAATTATCAATAATATCACATCAAAATATCAATATTTATGGATGATAAATACTAGTGTAGGAAGAGAGTGAAGTGATTGGGAATACACACACATGTAAATATAAGGTATGTTATGTTATAAAAATGATGTTTTCATATGTATTTGTAAGAGTAAGGCCTACGATGGTCATAAAGATGAAATATAAGTGTTTCTTTAAAGTCATAGAAGAAGAGGGAAAGTGTAAAAATTGAGTTGAAGTAAATTCAATAAACTTTATTAATAAGATGGGGTAACCTGTGAAAAATATCTATACCAAAAAAGGGAGAATTATTTTCTATAATTTATCACATGCTTCATAATATTACTGCATGATGTTAATATATTCATAGACCTTAATTTCCTAATTAGTTAGTGTCAAAGGTATCATTATGCATTATAATAAGGTGCAGTAATAAGATTAAAGTCTTATTAATGTTATCATGGGAGAAAAAACTTATGAAATACATGGAAATGTTTAAGAAGGCATGGACCTCTCATGAGGTCCTCCTTATTATGTGATTATGGGTTTATTCATTATTTTCCACTATAAAATCATGGAACTTATTTAACCCTAATTTAATTTTAGAAACTCCTAATAGAATAGACACTTGAAATGTAATTTAGATTGATAAATATGACATTCTAGCATACACCTAAATGTAAAATTCTAAACTAACTATAATGATTTAATAAATGTCATGTGATTGATATAGTAATTTAAAAAAAGGTATGAATATTTATCTTTTTAACTGAATATCTAACTATGATTGTGTAATTCCTATGAAAAAATATTGAAGTGGACCTTTGATTTTTTATATTTAGGAACTATATTTTCATCTGCTAGGGATTAGTTCCATTAGACCTAGGTTAGTTTCAACTATTGAAAGTGACCTATGTTGGTTGGTAGTGACGTGATGTAAGATAGGTCAATGAACATATGGTAACCTTTACATAGATCAAAATGATCTATATGTGTGATGTTTAACCCTCATGATGATTGTAACTTAGGAAATTAACCTCCTTTACTTTTAAAACCTATGTATGCTTATGGGGGCTAGAAACGAGAAAAAATGGAAATTGTAATGAATTGAGATGGCCCTAGTCACCCATATTTTATGATTGACTACTACCTACATATTCAATATTCCAAAAAGGGAAATTACACCACATGTAGTTCTACCATGAATCATTCTACTTCGCTATATGAATGTAGCTAATGACTTGGATTTGATACTTGAAAACAATTGCTTTGACTTGGATATAGTATTCTTGGAACTTGGTTTGTGACTACGTCTAGTGATTGATTCACAATTTGGTAATAATAAGGAAAATGTTTTCGATGTGAAATAGTGTATAAATGTATACTAAATAAGAGTAAATTCCCATATTGGGTGAGATCTTGGTTTGTATATATATGAGTCTAATTGTATAATTTATCATGCCACCAACATGCTAGGAATATGGGCCAAACCTAATGATATATTTAATTTTAAAAATTAGCTATTTATGGGAGAGATTTGGTACTTCCATGCTCAAGTCAGTATCAAATAGTGATATTGAGTTGGCATGATGTTACTGACCCATGAATATGAGGATTAAATTAAAGGTATGCATAATTATGTGAAAGATAGTAAGTACATTTGAAATAGATAATGAGGCTCTTATAAGTGTGTAACAATAAAATAGAAGGATTAAACTTATAAGGAAGCATGTAGGTGAAATGGTGGGTCAGAACCACATTTTTGTATGCAATTCATGCATGGTAAATGTATATCAAGCTTATCATTGTCAAGTATTTATTACTAAATTTTAGTATCTATAAATATACCCTTTTTTATTCTAGTAGTGGAATTATTAAATTAAAAGGAAAAAGGTATACCTTAGTATGTTCAACACACTTTATCTTTGATATGAAAATCTATATGTGTAGGTAACGCAACATAACTACCTCCAAAACAAATTTAGTAGTTGATGTCCATGGATTGATATTTGAAATCTGAATTTTGAAATTTTAAGAGAAAGGAAGGTATACACTTATGTGTTGATGAAAACTGTGTTTCCATCACAACTTATTGGAGATGATGCTTCCTTTTTGAATAATTTGTAATTTATGATTCTTTATTAAAGCACATGGATATTTGGGGTAATTATTCCCAAAATTTGTGTAACTATTCATACCCTTGGATTGGGAAGACAACATGCCCTAACCCTCATAAATTTGGTGAGAATTATGTGATGTACTAACACAAATAACTTCTTAGAAAATAAAAGGGAATTAAATGATGAGTTCACTACAATTAATGAAATGAAAATTTATTTTCATTTAAACTCAATGTAAATTACATATAAAAACATGAACTAACCACTCAAGATGTATTATAAATTTAGTTGTACAATTCTGATCAAGTTTACTCAATTTTTCTTCTATAAAACAAATGCATGATTGAAAGATAATGAAAATGTTCATTCCCCCATAATGAATTTAGATTTGATTGTATATTTATTCTCAAATTCACTCAATTTATATTAATATATCATAAATTCATGATCAAAATGGAAATAATAATGTCCATGCTCCCATCATGACATTAGTGTTAATAAAGTGAATTGGAATGATAACCATTTGACATTCATCCTTTAAATTATACTATTGTGTAATTTGATGAAATAACATCATTATTCATGCATATAAAAGTATGTATATATACATGAACCAGTATCATTCACCTCAAATTTTTACTAACTAGTATATATCTATATGCATCTAAAAGTTGAATTTGAGAACTTATATCTCAAATGTTTGTGTATGTGTAAACATTATAATTATTACTTATATAAAATATGTACATATTCCCATGAAATGATCCTAAGTGTGTATGAATATATCCTTATGTATCTATAATTAATTTCATATGCATGACATATGGCCCCATAATTTGCACTAATATGCCAATATTTGTCATGTAAATGAACCATATAATAACTAAATATTTTTGAATATCTAAAATTTCTACTCTAACGTGATTATTTATTCATGGAAGATTATGTCCTATGACAAACCCAATATAATTCCCTCATTTAATGAGTGAGGTGTCCTCTCCTCTCAAAATTATACTTAATTGAATCATGTGATGTATAAACATAACATCACATAATATCATGTGAATATGTAGAGAGTATGTCATCATATTAATGTATGTGTCAATCAAGGAATGCATGTAAAATTTATAATCCAAGGTATATAATTTTCATGTCTATATATATGTATTAATTAATTTGATATTAGTAATAATCACTTAAATATAACTAAATGAGAATATGTAGTAAGGTACATGATTTAGATCATACAACAACCCAAAGTTATAAAAATCAACAAGAAAAATAAGATAAAAAAGATCAATTTTAGTGTCACACATATGACTAAGGGATGCATACAATGGAAATGAAGATTCCATAAAAACCAGGGCCAAGGACCATGCGTAAGATACATAAATATGTCACAAACTAAAAATCCAAGGGATACACGTAAGGGACATAAGCATGTGGAAAACAAAAAGGGCCAAGGGTATCACACAATATAAAATGAGAACTATACTACCATGTAATAGAGTAAACAAATCAATTATGAATACAATATGTAAATTTTAATCTACACCATCCATATGTATTAAAGTCACATCATATTATAATAGCATATCCATGTAGCACTATGTAATATATGAGAAATTCGAAAGAAATGTGTAACTAATTTATATAGATGAATATGTTAGAGAGGTCATATAAATATGTACCTTTTAATAGTGAAACCTATGGAATAATATGGCTCCATTATTGGTATGGCCACTAGGTAGTGGAGACTCCAATATCTCTGTGTCCATGTTTAACTTGTATTTCCTACATCACACTCATATAGTGCGAAATGCATGTGGTTATGAAAATAATATTCCATCTACCAAACATGTGATAAATATGCAAGATACATAAATATGTCACAAACTAAAAATCCAAGGGAAAAACATAAGGGACATAAGCGCGTGGAAAACAAAAAAGGCCAATTGTATCACATAATATAAAATGAAAACTATCCTACAATGTAATAGAGTAAATAAATCAATTAAGAATACAATAAGTAAATTTTAGTCTACACCATCCATCTGTATTAAATTCACATCATATTATAATAGCATATCCATGCAACACTATGTAATATATGAGAAATTAGAAATAAATGTGTAACTAATTTATATGGATCAACATGTTAGATAGGTCATATAAATATGTAACTTTTAATAGTGAAACTTATGGAATAATATGCCTTCATTATTGGTATGGCCACTAGGTAGTGGAGACTCCAACATCTATATGTCCGTGTTTAACATGTATGTCCTACATCACACTCATATAGTGTAAAATACATGTGGTTATGACAATAATATTCCATCTACCAAACATGTGATAAATATGAAAGATACATAAATATGTCACAAACTAAAAATATAAGGGATACACGTAAGGGACATAAGCATGTGGAAAACAAAAAGGGCCAAGGGTATCACACAATATAAAATGAGAACTATCCTACCATGTAATAGAGTAAACAAATCAATTATGAATACAATATGTAAATTTTAATCTACACCATCCATATGTATTAAAGTCACATCATATTATAATAGCATATCCATGTAGCACTATGTAATATATGAGAAATTCGAAAGAAATGTGTAACTAATTTATATAGATGAATATGTTAGAGAGGTCATATAAATATGTACCTTTTAATAGTGAAACCTATGGAATAATATGGCTCCATTATTGGTATGGCCACTAGGTAGTGGAGACTCCAACATCTCTGTGTCCATGTTTAACTTGTATTTCCTACATCACACTCATATAGTGCGAAATGCATGTGGTTATGAAAATAATATTCCATCTACCAAACATGTGATAAATATGCAAGATACATAAATATGTCACAAACTAAAAATCCAAGGGAAAAACATAAGGGACATAAGCGTGTGGAAAACAAAAAAGGCCAATGGTATCACATAATATAAAATGAAAACTATCCTACAATGTAATAGAGTAAATAAATCAATTAAGAATACAATAAGTAAATTTTAGTCTACACCATCCATCTGTATTAAATTCACATCATATTATAATAGCATATCCATGCAACACTATGTAATATATGAGAAATTAGAAATAAATGTGTAACTAATTTATATGGATCAACATGTTAGATAGGTCATATAAATATGTAACTTTTAATAGTGAAACTTATGGAATAATATGCCTTCATTATTGGTATGGCCACTAGGTAGTGGAGACTCCAACATCTATATGTCCGTGTTTAACATGTATGTCCTACATCACACTCATATAGTGTGAAATACATGTGGTTATGACAATAATATTCCATCTACCAAACATGTGATAAATATGAAAGATACATAAATATGTCACAAACTAAAAATATAAGGGATACACGTAAGGGACATAAGCATGTGGAAAAACAAAAGGCCAAGGGTATCACACAATATTAAATGAGAACTATCCTACCATGTAATAGAGTAAACAAATCAATTAAGAATAAAATAAGTAAATTTTAGTCTACACCATCCATATGTATTAAAGTCGCATCATATTATAATAGCATATCCATGTAACACTATGTAATATATGAGAAATTAGAAATAAATGTGTAACTAATTTATATGGATCAATAAGTTAGAGAGGTCATATAAATATGTACCTTTTAATAGTGAAACCTATAGAATAATATGCCTCCATTATTGGTATGGCCACTAGGTAGTGGAGACTCCAACATCTATATGTCCGTGTTTAACATGTATGT
>JARHVA010007961.1:307500-485000 GCA_037957365.1 Torreya grandis | reverse complement strand
ATTTGTGCCATTATAGAAACTAAAGCATATAAAAAATATTTTTTTCAAGAGAAAGTATAACATAGAAAGAAAATGTATGTCTTGGACCTAGTATAACACTACTAGAAAAAGAATTGAGTAAATGTTGCTTGCCATTCTGTCTAGGTATTATCTTGGCACCACATAAATTTTTTATATAAACCTAAAAAGGTTTAATTGTGGGTTATACCAAAGATACAAAGCATAAATTTTTACATGGATTAAAATCATTTGATAGCATATTACCATGTGTGTAATTTTTAATCTTCTTTCAAAAATCAAGGTTATCTAGATTACTTTGCCTTTTTTATTACATAAATTCATAAAAGGCAATTGGATAGGCAATTTTTACAAGACATTTGATAGAATTAAGGTCAATATTTCAACCCTCAAAAGTGAAAAAATTTAGAAAAAACTTTTGGAAAGGGTTTATTTTAATTAGTTGTGAAAAGCATAAAAATATGCACCTATTATGACCATTTTAATCTTGAACACACTATGATGTTATTTTGTTAAAGTTACCTTTTTGGAAACTAAACTCAGATAGATTTTCAATGATTAAAAATAAGGAGGGGTCCATCATGTCTTGATATGATCTTGTAATCCACATAAAATAGTCAAATTTTATGAATTAGTATTGAGGGGGGAGGTCTGCCTACCCTAACAGAGGAGCAAAATTTCAAACTATCATATCTTTTACATACAGTGGCCAAATTATTCATATGACCACTCATTTTTCATGTAAATAGATTTATAAGAGCATTAGTATGATAAATTTTTTATTTTTTCATGTGTAAATATGTTTTTTTACATATTTTGAATAAATTATGCATTTTAACAAAATCAAGTGCATTTTTGGTGGAATTTGACACCCCAAGTTTTTCTCAAATGGCAAAAATATGTTGTATACATCAAATAAAGATTGTAATGACATGTCATACCACTTGTGTTGTCAGTGATGATGGTTTTACATTTTGGTTTTTACAAGTCCCTAAGGATATGGATATTTAAATAGAGCCAACTGGAGGTTAGAGGATTCATGGAGGTTGAAGGATAATTTCCCTTCTCTAGTTCATTATTCATTCAGAGTATGGGTTCACTGCTGGGATAAAAATTTTGGGCTTTTGTTTTTTAATTTTAGTTTCATTTTTGGCTTTCTATATATGATATTAATGGCATGGAGTGGATAGATTAGTTTTATTTTTTTTAAGTTGCACAACTTCTCACCTCTCACCTAATATGGGGAAGATATTGCATAGTGGCCTTTGATTAGTCATCAATGGTTGTATGAGTCAACATTAGATTTGATATCATTTTAAGTTTTAAGCAAATAAATGCATGTGATGTTGGTGATTGTTAGGCATCTGAGAGATGTGCCATATAAAGTATTGGAGGATCACTTGGATTGGTTCTGATGTGGAACCTTATGTGGCTCGATGTAGATGGATAGGATTTGATTGGGTTCTACTATAGTATGATATGATGATCATAGGGGATGATCAAACCTTGATCATGTTCATTATAATTTTATGCCATAACTCATTGGGCAAGTTTTTATATAGAATGAAATTATTTTTTATCAGTATCATGATGTACAGTGTGCTAACTTACAGATGTAGTAAAGATTCATTGATGACATCATAGTCATAACTCTAGATCTTCATCATCTATACCCCTTTGGATCAAGGGGGGTTTGTTGGATATTTGATTCAAGTGTGTTTATTTATTATGTTGCTTAGATTAAAGTAAGAAATAATGGGTTAGTTGGTGTACAGGTGGTTCAATCCGTTGGGTAGTTACCCTTGGTTACTTACTCAAATGCCTTTTAAAAGGCATTCATTATACAAAAATAAATTAGTTAGAATCTTGAATGAATACAATAATATATTTTGTGTGAAGTAAAATATTCATGATGTAGTTTTCTATTATTTCTCCACTTATTCAAGCCAACATTACTTACATATTAACAACATTTTTCATGAGTGTGGCATGGAATTTACACCAAAATAAGAAAGGAAACTTATTCCAACCATTTTTTGTGAAAGATCAGATGGATGATTTTTTATAAAAAAGAATGTTTGGATAGAACTTGAAACATTTATGGTCAATTTATAAAATTGAAAAATTGTATTGATGAGGAGAGTACAAGTGGAATTGGATAAGAAATAGTTATTTTTAGAAAATATAAATAAGTGACATATCAATTAAAATATGACAAGGAATCTTAAAGGTGAGAGTTGGTTACAAAACATGTTTCAGAATTTATGGTCAAATCCAAGGAGGAAATTGTTTATGAGTGTGCAAGACATACACATATAGATATATGGTTGCATGAATAATTAATGTTAATAAACTAAACATTTCCACTTGGTTATATTATTGCATTAGTTTAATTTTTTAATAATTACACATTCAAACTACAAATAGAATTTCAATCATAGTACTACAACTCATTATAGGTTTCCATAGTGATGCATATAACATTCACACATGCACCTAATAATATAGAGAAAGATCAAAAAATATTAAGGGAGTACCATATATATGTCAATGATGATCAATAAAATTATATAGAGTACATTCAAAGATATTTTGAGATGTTTTATATAAAGTTGACTAAGAGGAACATTACATTCAATCAAAATTATATGTGGTTAAACAATTTCACATCACAATTTAAGAATGCATAAATGTTTTACTGGTTGAGCAAGTTGCATGTTAGTATTGGTGAATAACATATTTTGAGTTTCATTAAGTCCATCCATGGAAAATGGGAGCACGATGATGCCAGATCATGTGTGAAAATATCCCTTGAAAATAAAGAGTTAAATTTTGAATATGTTGTTGATTTAATTGATACAAAAATCATTGTTGAATGGTGTAAAAATAAAATGGTCTGTTGTGCTCAATAAAACTCTAGTGTTTATGGATATTTTTGATTTATAGAGGAAAAAAATTATCAATGTATGATTGTAATAGGATCAAGTGAGTTCCACTCATTCTTTAGCTCAAATGTAGGTTCCTAGATGGTTTATACAAGGTAGATGGCATGTTTTTATTTTTCATGTGTGAACTTTATTTGGAACAAGTATGAGTCAACAGAGTGGGTGGATGGATGGAATTTTATACCTCTAATTTCAATTAACACATCAGGTTCTACCAAATTTATAACTTATAGATATGACATCATCAATTGACTTTGACCATGTATCTGATCTAGTACAACCAGGGACAAGATTAATTAGTATGTACTAAATTCTCATTATCTATCCACATCATTATAATTAAAAAAATGTTTTTTTTGTGATGCAAGCCATGTTTTTATAGTTATTTTAGATGAAGACAAGTATAAAGGAACATATTAATACTTATGTCAATGTGTAAAGGAAAAAAATAAATTTACTTCCTTAATCACAAATGGTGAAAATATTGAATATCTAACAAGTTTTGTGTTAGTTACTAGAACTTGGATTCAAAAATATATTATAAAAATTCAAATGCATGATTATTTAAATACTATGAAATAATAGGAAAATACTAAACTATTCAAATTTGGTTCTTCCAAAAAATATTTAGTTTCTCAAATATTAATAGAGGCCATTAAGCAAGAATCTATGAAAGGTTTGTTAGTCTAACCATGAATCAATTATTACTACTATCAAGAGTAGAGTATATCCTAGTGGTTCATTTGATTGAGACTCAAATGCATATTGATTTCTTGAATCTGAATTTATATATTTTTATCAAAATTTATTGATTTTTTAGATCATACTAATAAACTTAAATTTAATTACTTTCTAACATATTTTTTGTAGCTTAGTGGTGTAAAATAAGCTTCCACCTTCACACGGTTAGCACCATTAATAAAAAATTAAAATTATTGAAGCTAAAATAAGCATGTTCTTAAGGCTAGAATGGGTACTACACATATACACAATCTTTAGACTTTATCATTTACTGATGTTTTTGACCTTGTAACAACCTATTGAATTTCAATCTTCCTAAGTAAATGCCTTAAAGGGTGCACTAGGAAAGAGGTGGACAAATTGAGTGTGCTTCATGAGAGATATTGTTGTTTATCAATAATACTTATATCCACTACATTTCCCCCAAACTTAATTCCCTAAGCAATATTCCTCATAATAACCCCTAAAAAAACCAATACCTATTTTTTCCAACTATATCAGTCAAGGTCTATGTAGTATATTATGCATCCTACCAAGATTTAAGATAGGTTAGCCTAGGTTAATGTAGTTTTAAAGTCATGATAAATGCTTCACAAATAGGCTAGTTCAGTTGACCTAGTTTAAGGGTAAATGGTAACTTTTAAACTGAATCTAGACAATTTGATATTGCTGGCTAAAATTATGGAAGGGTTTAAGATAATTAATGATTATAAATACAAGTACCATTTCAATCCAATAGAGAGGAACATTTATTTTATCATTATTGTTTCTCACAATTATGATTTAGTTTACATTTTTGGAATCCATTGCTGTTATATTGTCTTGGAGGGAAATAACTTGTCTTTTGGAGTGTTGGATGCTAGTATGAGAATAATTTTATCCTAGAGTTTTTTTTAACCATTGTGATCCTTACAACCATACCAATCTCTTGTAAAGCACCATTTGCCAAGGGAGAGATTAAGTTTCAACATATTTTATTCAAAGTAAGTATTTCTAACCCTATTTATTACATTTGATAGATATATATTACATAATTAATATTTTTTAATGTATAAGTCCTTGTTTAAATATCCTGTACATTTAAACTTGGTGTGGTTATAGGGTTATTCAAACTTGCCATTTTCCACCCTAGGTAACCTAGGCCTTCATTTGGCTACCAGAGTTCCCTACCCTTTTTAGTTTTTTTTAACCATCACCCTTATTTATGTTGGAAGCTTTGGTAACATTAGATTAGATTAATTACATTCTTAGAGATCTAATTAGGGTTATTGCATTATATTGGTTGCCTAGAGGATTTAGAACCCTCTTCATTGATGTTGTGTAATAAGTGCTCCTTTAGCTAGATTTAGAGGATCCAATTGGTCATGCCCCAATAAAAAAAATACAATAGGTTTTACTTGGTTTACCTTATTTAAGTAAAATCCTATTATGTATGATAAGATGCACATCTATCTTAATTCATTTCATACATTTTGGGGAACCCAACATAAACTAACCGTTACTTTTATCCTTCGACAAACTATATCAGTACAAGTCATTACAATTTCATTTCTCTATATTTTTTAGTAGATTACATTAACTTAGGTTGTTCTAGTATAAAGTTTATATATTTTGAAGGAAAACTACATTGACACAAGTTGATAGAATTTTAATTCTTTGTTTTTTATTCAACAGGCTACACCAACATATGCCAATCTAGTTTAATTTTTTACATTTTTCTATTAGCCAGACCCGATCTACTTTTATTTATATGATTTAAATTTTTGTATTTTTTGTAAACTACATTGACTCATGTCGAGCTAGTCTATTTACTATGTTTTCAAGAAACTATATTGGTGTAGATCAATACAGTGTTATTTTTTTATTTTTCTAGTAGGTTACTCTAGTGTAGTATGATCTAGTTTTTGCACTCATAGCTACATTATTTATAGTAAAACTAATACATTAACCAAGGATGATCTAGTTTTATATTCTAGGTAATCTTTCTCCCTACTATATTGATCTATCTTGATATAGTTTTATTTTATAGTTAATTTTATTAAGAAAATTTTACATTATATAAAAATTAATTTTAAACAAAAAACTCTAACAACCCAAGGCAATATAGTTATAATTTCATTTTCTTTCCTTATCAAAACATATCAACCTTAACTGATAGTTTTCCATATTTATATTTATTTTTAGTAGATTATATCAACTTTGTTTGATCTAGTTTACTCTATTTATATTGTCTGAATAAACTACATTGGTTGACACTGATATAGTTCAGTGCATTTTTCTTTTTTACATAAGCAAGGAAAATTAACTTTCATTTTTATTAATTTTTCAAAAATTTACTTTTTTTTTATGAAATATATCTATATTTTAACTTAATATGAATATACAAATAATTCATAAAAAAATAAGGTGATATGAGAGCACACCACGACATTAGGCAGAGCCTAGGAGTAAAGTATCAAAAGTATCAAATCTAGGTAGCACCTAGAGGCAAGTCACAAAATAAAAGTCATAAGAGAACATTATTTAAGTAGATAGATCAAGCCCTGAAGGTGGAGGATCCATATCATTTAGACCTTAGCCAAACCTTGGCAAGTCATTGCCATCTAGAATAGGCTCCCAACTAGTAGCCTGAGCTATGTCTATTTCACCTTATACTTGAGTCTGGGTGGGTGAAATAACTAGTAAAATCTTAGGAAACTTGTCTAGCATGTCAGCATAGCCTCTAGGTAGTTCTCCCAAGCATCTTGGCATGGAGGAAGAGGAATAACCTAACCATCCTACCCAATAAGGGAAGGAGGTAATAACTGCTACTCTCACTACTACCTAGGGGAAGCACACTGGTATGAGGTATCACTATGAGAGTGATTCCTAGAGTGGTTGTGGTGATGTCCATCATAATGCGGTCATGACACTCTATTGTCCAATCTAGGATCCCTAGGTAGAGAAGGTAGAACCAAATCCATAGCACAATGAACATCTCCCTAGTGAGACAAGAGGTCTTGGAGATACCTAAGATCCATGGCCATTTTGTTTGCTTAGACTTGTATCTAAAAAAGAGCATTGGAGATAATCAAATATTTGTGTAGAGCAAAAATATTATAACAAAAAAAAAACATGATTGAACATAGAATTATTTCTTTCTTTCCAAATCTAGAAGAGAATCTCCACTTTGAAAGTATGACAGACTTGAGCTATTATGGTGGGCATCATGCACTTGTCCCCTAAGAGGATGTGCTACCAAGTGAAGAAGTTGGGATATAAGGGCTTGAAGAGATCATGGATTTAGGATTAGAATCTTTGAGCTTTGGGACAATACCAAAAGAGATGGTGTAGGGTCTCAAGATGTCTATAGAAGGGACAATTAGGTAATTAAACTCTGAGATGAGCCAACCTTATACCAATAGGTGAGACTTGGTGTAGTATACACCAACAAAAATGGGCAAGCTTGGGCTCCACACAAGCCCCCCAAATAGTGTTGAAATTAAATATCTACATTTTCATAGATGAGTGCAACCCCCAACAGCTGTTAAGCTTGTCAAGCATGGGTAAATGTGGGGTGAGCCAATTACAGCTAAGCCAAGGAGTGTACTTGCAAAAGGGCATTTCCAAAAAATATTTATAGTTTTTTTATCATGGTCTAGAAAAATTGATTAAGATTTTATGGATCATGGAAGTAGGGACAACACCGAGGATTTCTTCATAAGATTCTTAGTTTGCATTAACCAATTGGAATTTGGCTTTCACATCCTCTTAAGGTGGCTATGTATGAGAGAATCTACTAAAGATATCATAGATAGTGTGGATTCCTTTACATTATAGCTTGAGGGAATTGATATAGGGAACTTCTATGAAAGGAACACCATTTTGAGAAAATATGAGGGACTACCAAAGAGAGTGGGAATTAATAGAGATCTCATTGTGAAAACTATAACCATTCTAGAGGAGCCATAACTTGATCTTTTCCCAAGCTTTCCAGATTCTTTTGGCCATGAAGGACCTAATGAGCTAAATAGGAAATTGGATGAAGATAAAATTAGGGAAGCCAATTCTTTTCCAGGCTTTCTTGCCCTTAGGTAAGCTTGAGGAGATGTAGTGTCTGAATAACACCTTCCAAGCTTATGGACCCTTGATGTCCCTCAAAACCCATTTGGCACATAAAGTAGATCCTTGTCTAGCTATGTCAATACGTCCCATACCTCTAGCTTCACATGGAAGGTAGTAATATTCATAGGTCACCCTGTGGAAACCTTTACCTTGGGGAGAATTGACCCACATGAAATATCTGAGCAATTTCTCCAATTTTTTATAATATGTTTTTGAAGGGACATAACATTATGAGTAGTACACATGGGTGGATGCAAGAATATTTGAGCAAATTTAAAATTTACCTACTCAAAAAAGAGACTTAGTCATCCAGTAATATAGCTTCTTAGTAACTTTATCAACAACATATTTCCACAACAAAGGTGGTGAAACATCAAAGGTAAAACGGATGCAAAGAAAATTAAAATTTTCATCATGTTGGATCCATATCCAACCATACTTAGCTGCCCATGAAAGTGGAGGGAGGTATGATTACTTGTAGCATCTAATTTTATACCATTGGATGTTAGAACCAGAGGCTAGGCATAAGGTGTCAAGATACTAAAGGGAATTATCCATGTTGGCTTAATCATCAATGAGGGCAAGGAAGGAATCATCTACAAAATGGCCATTAAGTAATTACATGTCCTCATGAGGGTTGGTCGCATTGGGTGGGAGGTAAATTACCTTAACAAGGCTATAAGATTGGGATTTACTAAGAAGGTATCCAAACCCCTTACTAGCAAGCACATAAAGAGCTAACACTAAGGGGCACCCTTGGAAAATGGAATAGAAAAGGCCAAATTTCTCATAGTTGACTCTGTTAATAGAGAGGATAACCAAGGCATCTATAAAAAGCATTTGAATAGTATTAATGAAAACGGACCTAAATCCCAGAGTGTGAAGCATTAATAAGATAAAAGGACATTCAATGTGATTATAAGATTTTTAAAAGTCAATTTTTATGAACAAGGCTTGTTGCTTGGATTGTTTGGCTTAGTCCATACCTTCCCAAATATCAATGATGTTATCTAGAATGTAGTATCTCTTGATGAATCCAATTTATTTTAGATGAATAATGAGAGGCAATAGATTATGTATTCAGATCTTTAGTGCCTTAGCTATGGTTTTATAGGAGATATTGAAGAGGGTGATGGGCCACTAGTTGTAAATCAACTCTATGTATCCCTTATTAGGTGTGAATTTAATATTTCTTTTATTAATATTTTTACTTATCATGTGTTTACAAAATGAATCTTGGCAAACCTTGAGCAAGTCATTACCCATAAGATCCCAAAGGGTTTTTTATAATTCACAAGGGAATCCATCATTGTTAGGGGCTTTATCATTAGCCATATGCATCATTATTTCATGTGAATCATCTACAGTGAGTGGCCTATCACAAATCACTCATTGAGTGGGAGTGATTTTTCAAGTCACAACTAAAAGACATTATTGAAGGGTAGTTTCCCATTTAGTTGATGGGGCTTGAGCTTAAAACACTTGATAATAATGGCACAAAAATTTTGGTACTATCTATAATGTTTCTAAGAGTTTGTTACCAACCTCAGTAATAACTTGAATTTTATAATGAGTTTTTGGCTCACAACATTTGAAATAATTATTTAGAAGCTTTATCCCCAATCTTTAGCTAATGAATCTTGGATTTGATTTGGGATCCTTAGGCATTGTAGTTATCTATAATATTGATGTATTACTATAGGGAAGCAAATATCACCAAAAAGATATCATTAAAGGGATATTTTTCCAAAGCTAGGGCCACATAGCTCAGCTTTGAGGAAGTAGTAGAGTATGCATGTCTCTAAATTTTGGCAAGCTAGAAGTCATAAATCTACAAGAAGTGGGTGGCCCTTTTAATTGCATCATCCCACCAAAAAATCCAACTAAATTCTTGAGAAGGATGTGGGTATAAATTCTATACTCTCTTAATGTGTGCCATTGTAGACCCATGCTTGAGCAAAGAGGTGTTGAGAAAAATTATGTTTTGTGAACCTTGGGATTTATGAACTACCAAGTTACATGAAACCAAATGGGGGAGTGGTAAAAAAGCCCAAAATATAGTATAATCTACACTAGTGGGAAGAAGCCATTATCAAAAGAGAAGTATGTTTAGGAGGACATCATTGCCCTATCAAGATGATTAAAAATTTGAGTGGGGCCTTCCCTAAATTTACTCCAAATGTATGAAACTCCATTTATAGTTTGATGTGAAGTATTAGGGTCATAAATACCCCATTTAGTACACACAAATAGCCATGCCTCCCTTTTTCTAGCTATCCACCAAATGGACAAGTGGCCCATTTTGTCCTTGGGATCTGCCACCAAATTAAAGTCATCACATAATACCTAATGGGCATCAGGGAGATCATCTATAATCCACTGCCATAAATGAGTATGTTCCAATGCATCATTGGAGGCATAAATATTAATAAATCCAAAAAAATGGCTTTCAATATTAAAAAGAGACCATACTAACTAGTTGATGGGGTCTATGACATATTGCACTAAATATGGCCACTACCTTGGAGAAATGAAAGTGATTATCCTTCCATGTCCCACAACATGATGACTATGAAAAATGACACTATCATGCTAGATGGAATTACTGAAAACCATCAATAAAAATATACCACCTTGACTTCCTACAAGTAGAGAATGTCCATCTTAGGAAACCTCCTTTTAAAATCATGCATGAAAAATTAATGTTCTGGGTCTATGAGACCCCAAACATTTGATGAAAATAAATTCATAGATGATGAGATTCAAGGGACATGTCCTCTAAATCCAACCATTCTAGGGCATCATACTAGTTCTATAAAAAATTCCCATTATTGGCATTCAAAAATTAATATTGTTTCATCAAGTTAGGGTCAGCTAAAAATTCTCCTTCCTTTACCTCATCATTCCTCCTAGGAGGGTTACAAGAGCATTTGGGTGGATCTCACCGAGAAGGAAGTGGAATAGTGGCAACTTATGAGTATGAAATTTTGGGAGAGCTAGAGCCTTAGGCCTTGAGATATTGAGAAAAAATGTTTGCGGCCAGTAGGGTGTTAAACATCCTAGGATTTTTAACTATTTTTAGGGATTCTACCAAAGTGGGTTCTTTTTCAATAAGAGCGTACTCATGTAGGCCAATGCTTTAGAATGGACTACCACCTTTGGAGGTAGTAGTTGAGTTGTATGCTTATAGAGGTGAACTCCTCTTCCTTATCATTATTAATCCATATTTAGATAGTTTTTTACTAGCCTTAGGAGAAGATTTGGGTGGTGAGGGTGAATGGTTATCCAAATTATTGTGAGGTAACTAAAGGGGACAATCTTATATCTTATGGTCTATGGCTTGGAAGTGGAAACAAGTATTAGGAAAGTTGATATAGAGGACATATTGAGAGTTACTCACATCCCCAAATTGGATTTCTATAGACTCTTTGAGGTCTCAAAATAGGTATACTTCTACATAGACCCTCTTTTGTAGTCTAGCAGAGTAGAACTAGTTTTGTTCATGACAAACCACATGGCCTATGAAAGATGCAATTTGGTGGATAAAGTGCTAGCATGGGAGTAGGATGATTGGAAATTCAATCCAAACTAAGAATTTAAGAGTAGTGTGTTTCAAGATTACAAAGACTCATGTCCAAGGGGAGAGGACCATGAGTGAGTTCCTAACATACTAGGTGGTAGACTTATGGAGGATTACTCTAACATGGGTTGGGTCAAAGAAGTGGAAGAGGAAAAAACCCTTAGTCATATTTTAGATACTCTCTATCTTGATGCCATGAGATTCCCAATGAGTTTGAACCTAGGAGTGTAGTATACTTTCAGAGGGGATTCTCCTAATAAAATAACCTCTTAAACAAAACTACTATAACCATTGACATATATAATTAAATTTTGGAATTGATAGTATAACATTAGGTTCTAAAATATTACCTCATGGTATAATTTTAGGACAAACTTCCTCAGGTGCTTGTAAGGGGCCATTGCTTAGTGTTCCTCCATTCTTCTTCATAGCTGAAATAGCTAGGATAAAATGGGGGGAGGACATTAAAAAAATTGGCCTCACTTCCAGGCAAAAAATCATAAACAGTAATAAATGCTAAGTCTCATAGGCACTTAAGGTTGTGGTATGAACCAAGGCTAGATAAGTGAAAACCCAAGGGTTGACTCAATGGAAAGCATGGACAAAACCCTAGCAAAGTGAAAAACCTATAGTAACAAACATTCACTTTCAAATTGTTTGCTTGTTTATTTCCATTTAATAAAATCTACCAATTGATTTTTGACATTGATTTTTAGATTTTATTTTATCTTTGTTTGGATTTCCATAGAAAATATTTTTTAACAATTTTAAGCTACTTAGATACTATAGTGAAGGGATATGTGGATCTCTACTTACAATAATTGTCTATTATTTACATACATCATGGTGTGATGGGTTTGTCTAAATACTCATAGCCACAATATAGAGATAAACACAAAATTTAGTTTCCACATACCTCATGGTATTTAGGAAATGCCTAGGATTTCCCTTTTTTGGAATCTTAGGAAGCCAACCATCCATTTGATTTTGTAGTACACCAGTTACCAGTTAGCACTAGGAAGCTAATCTCATATTACCCTTGAAACTAAGTTTAGTGTGTTATGTGAATGGTACTTCCTCCATGATTAGTGATATAAAATGTTGGTATGAAACTATTCAATAGACAAGTATCTCTTAGAGCCTAAAAATTAGTCACATCCTTTTAGTACATCTACATGATCTTATTTTTAGATAAATAGTTAGCAAAAATAGTTAAATTTTCAATTTCTTACTTGCTACTTTATTTTGTATTACATACTATATCAGCTAGTGTCAGTATAGTTATGTGTTGTGTGTTATAACTATATTAGCCAATGTCAATATATGTTTTTGTGTGTGAATAGATTACATTGACCAATTTTGATATAGTCTAGTAAGTTTGCTTCTCTTTTACCTATGTTTGTCAGATTTTACTTCTCTTTTTACCATCTTCAAATTATACACAGATAAAGCAAACTTTTAACTGAAAACCAAACACTTACACATAAAACCCATTTTCCATATTTATTTACCATAACCATTTATAAATAAACTAAACATGAAATATCATGACTCATATTCAAAAACCCAATACTGATCAAAATAAAAATTAACTTGTGAATCTCATATCTAACTACCATAAACATTTTCAACCAATACAAATAGGAACATACTTATATCAAAAACTCAACACAAAATTGAAACAAATATTAGACATGCAACTTTGTTTTATCCAATATTTACCAACGATGAATTTTTTTTATCATATTATCTTGATGAAAATCAATATCAATTTGAAACAAGAATAAACATGTAATTTTCAACTATTATTCCAAATTTACTAACCATAAATAAAAATAAACATTTTTGTCAAACATTATATAATATTAGAATTGAAATCCATATATACACTTTACAAATTCATTAGTAATGCATGTATTAAAATTATATTTCAAACAAGAAAAACCAACACCTAGTCGAAGACTACACCTATTCTAAAATAATCTTATAACCAAAAAATGAATTCAAATTAATAAAATCATTGTAAACCTTATGTACATGCTTATAAAACAATTTTATTCATAATTTATCATGAAAAAATATATGCTAAAGATGATAAACTTAAAAAAGAAACAATCCTTACCAGGTCTACACGATTGCCAAACTTCTTAACTTTTTGCTTGATTCCATAATATCACTTCTACAATAAGCTTATTCAAAATGATGGTTAACAATGTAATATTACCTTTTGTATAGTTCCTAATCCATAATAACTATCTAGGCTTATGTTTTTCAATCATATTGTCTACCAAACTTGTTAGTACCTTGGTGCCAACCTATTTAACTCCTTTAGTGACTTTGACTAACTTAATCATGACTAGTGTTACCACCAAATCCATTAATAAATTATTTCAAATGATGCATGTACCTTAGACTTAAATTACATAAAATACATAGGATAAACTCAATCTCCAATGTAATCACCATATCTCGAAAGTGTTTAAACCACAAAACTACCATCTTGTATGATTTTAAACCAATACTTCGACCCTCAAGCAAATAAATCACCTATGTTACCATTAGATTTTGTTCTACCACATTAGCCCTAAGTAATATTGACACCTAGGTCTAGTAAATTTTGATCCTTAGGTTTTAAGATTCAAAAACTTAGGTTACAAAATAATTAGGTCTAAATATAATTCAAACCTAAAATATTTCAATAGTTATATGTTTGATTTACAAATAAAAATATATTACAACTTTAACATTATTCAATGTAAATAATATTAATCATATATCCTTTAACATATAACCTCATGATTAGAATTAACTTTATCAATCAATCTATGCATTGAATCATGAATGGTTTGAAAATTATAACCACTAGCATTGTATTCATAGGATCAAACAAACTATCTTTATGTCAACTTTGTATGCACTAAATATTTTCATTTAATCCACTTAATACTTTCAAAACCACTTATAATGCCAAGTAACAATTTTATTAAATGCAATAATTGTAATAAACATTTGACATAATAATGAATACTAAAATGATGCAAGAAACTAAGACCACTATACTTATAATTTTAGATCCTATGACATAAGTCATTAATACTATATAATCATTTAAAACACTTGATTTTATAAAATAGAAAGAGGGGGTGTTGAAAATAGGCACAACACTGGTGATCTTGATAGCTATTTTCATAAATGAAATGAGGTAGAAAAACTAAAAATTCTATTAATAAAAACAAAACACCTAAGAGTGTGATCCAATTTAATGATTTCTCAAGTAGCTAGATGCAAACTCCTTTGATAATAAATTAATTTAAGGGATGAAGTGTTTGGTTAGCGTGGCAAGAAGAAAATGATATATTAAATAAGAAATTTTTAGATGGATATAATATCAAATGAAAATCCTTAAACATAAATTTTAAAAATAAGTAATGCTTTAAACACATTAATAACTAGCTCAAGCTTATTTATAAAAAAGATTTTGAATAATATAATGTAAAAATCTTACCATCATTGTATACTTATAGAAATATAGCAGTCTCTATGTACTTTTTTTCGTTTTGATGAATAACTTTATTGATATAACCGGAATTAATCCAATCAAAAGAAAACAAAAACATAATAGAAATACAAGGTAAATAAAATAAAATAAAATAAAACAAACAAAATTGAAATAAACAAACAAAAAAAAAGAGATATTGATGAAACAATTTCAAATGATGTTCATTAATTAAATAATGCAACCAATTTTCATATCTTGTAAATGAAAATAATTTTTCCCAAGTATAGTAACAATCTTATATGGTCACAACCAAAGAAAATCAAACTTATGATGCTTACCTAGATCTTCTAGGACTTTATCCCAATAAAGAACGAGATCACCGACTTTAAATGTTTTACTAAAAACACTTTTATCAAAAAAAAATCTTCAACTTTCTTTTATCTTATTCCAAATTTTATAAAATATTAATCTTAATTTAATTTAAATTTATTAAATCATTAAGACTTTGCTCAATTAAATTTTTATCTTCAGATAAATATTGTAAAGCAATATGAGTAGATGAGATTTATAGCTCTATTTTTAATGTAGCTTAAAAAAAATAAGTTAGCATGAAAGTAAAATATCTTGTAGATAATTTAATAATGGTTTGATCAACCCATAATGCCTCAAATATATTAAGATGACAATTTATTTTATTCTCACAAATAATTTTATTCATAATAGAAATTAGATTTTTGTTTGCAAACTCAGTCTGTCCATTCCCTTGAGGGTAATACTTATAAGAATGACTAGAAATAATAGAATAACTTCTAATAAATTTTAAATATTCATTTGGTTTAAATTAAGGACCATTATTTGAAATAACATAAGGTACACCAAATCTTAAAAAAATTAATTTTTAAGGAATGAAATAACTTTAGATGTAACTAAATTTTTTAATGCTTTTGGTTTAGGATATCTTATAAAATAATCAATCATAATTAGGATATATATATGGCCAGTGGAAGAGGGTGGATGCATATCTAGTATAAAATTAATTACCCATTTAGTAAATAGTTTTTTAGGAACTATAGGATTTAAAGGTATTACTAGTAATCTATTTCTATCAATAAATAATTGATAATGTATGCAAGAACGTACCAACTTATAAGCATCTTCAAAAAACATGGGTCAATAATAACTTGCATGTAAAATATTATAATAAATAATTTTTAAAATATAATGACCACCAAAACTACCTTCTTAACATCCCCTAAGAACTTTTTGTATTTGATCATGAGCAATACACCTTAGCAATACGTCATCATGATTTATATAAAACAAAAAAAAAAAAATATCAAGAAAATTTTTAAATCCTGCAGTCTCATTGACCTCCTTTGTATTTTATCCAAATAATTAGGATAACTTATTTTTATAAATAATATACAAGATCATGATACCAATCATATTCAACTAACAAACAATCCCAATATTTCATTTAAAGATCAAAATTAAAAGTTTTTGAGAAAATAATAACTTTCATAGACTGAAAAATGAGGTTTTGCATTTAAAAATCTTCAAAAAATATAATAAAAATTAATATTTGAAGAAGCATTTTCAGTCAAATGTTTTGATAATTCATTCCCTTTAATAATTTTACATGTTTCAAATTAAAGATCAAACTCTTAGACTCTTAAAATCCACTTAGCTAACCTTCCTTGAATAGTGGGTTGTTTTAAAAGATATAATAGAATATGTACATTGAATCTTACAATAAATTTATTTCCCATCAAGACATAATAAAATTTAATCAATGAAGAAATCAAAGATAAAATAAATTTCTGAACAAGAGGGTACTTAATTTATGTGTCTTTCAAAACTTGACTCGTATATATAATGGATTTTTCATCATTATTTTTATCTAGTTGTGTATTTACAACACCTATGGATTTATCTATTGAATTAACATAAAGAATAAAAAGCTTAGACAAATAAGGTTTAGTAAGCATAGGTGCATTTACAATGGCATTTTTCACATTGTTAAAATCATAATTAGCTTCTGCATCCCACACACATGATTGGTTTTTTTTAACAAAATCTACAAAGAATTTGATTTATCAACAAAATTTGATATAAACTTACTCATGAAATTTATTTTTCCAAAGAAAGACCTAAGACCAAATTGATATTTAGGTGGTTGAAGTTCTTTGATATCTTTAAAATATTTAGGATCAATTTAAATACCATCTTTAAAAATAACATATCCTAACAACTTGCCTTTAATAACACCAAAAATAAGTTCTTTAGGATTAAATGAAATACCATATTTTTTACATCTTTCAAATACTTCATGTAAGTGATCTAGATGTTTTTTTTCTCTTTTTATAATGGATTGTAAGGTCATCTAAGTAGACTTGCATGACAACACTGATTAAATCATCAAAAATTACATACATAACTCTTTGAAAGGTTGCACTTTCATTCATGAGACCAAAAGACATTCTATTAAAAGTGAAATTTCTTCTCTGATTTATGAAGTTTTTCTTGTGTCTCTCATCTGGTTTGATAAATATTTGATTATAAACAAGAAATCCATCAACAAAAAATATCATTTTAGATCCTACAACTTGTTATAGAATTTGATCAATACTTAGAAAAGAAAAATTATCCTTTACACTAGTCTTATTTAGATTTCTAAAGTCTACACAAAAAAATATCTCAATTTTTTTTATGCACAAGTACTAGATTAGCTACCCATTCATAATATGTTATAAGAAAAATAACACCACCATCAAGCTTTTTATCATACTCTTTGTTGATGGTGTCTTCCAGTAAAGGGCTTATTCTTTTTATTTTTTGCCTAATAGGTTGAATATCAAACTTAATAGGAATGCCATGTCTTACACAATTAGTATCATACCCTTTTAAATATTTATAAGACTTAAAAAAATATTGATAATTTTCTTTAAAAAATTAATAAATTTTACTTTTTCTTCAGGTGTGCATTATATTACCAAATAAAAAAAACATTGGTTCTTCTTCAATTCTAAGATTTATTGGTATAGTCTCTCCAATAATTCTCCTACAAATTTCTTCTATATGTGAGATCTTAGGCTAATCAGTTAGAGTAAACATGGATTCTAAACTCACCAAATCAGTTGGTAATTTATTAATTTTTATATGCAAAAAGTCTCCACAGTTAAGAACATAATCATCATTATCAAAATAATTGCCTTTAATAAAAGCATAAATATGTTCATCACAATAAAAAAAATAGACTAATTTTAATTTAAGTCAGGAATTTTAGGTTTGAAATTTTCTAAAAATGAAAACTCAACAACAAGTTCTATGTCACTCATGGTAGGGTTAGAATCATAAACAATAAGTTTATTAGCTCATATATTAAATTCTCTAAGTATATGGGTGATATTAAAATCTTTAAAACTTTTAATTAAGGATCAATTTTTTTGAGTATATCAATGAAGATGAGTTTAATTTATTTTATAAAATCTCTTTACCTATCTAATAACTAATTTAGAATCACCAAATATATCTAATTATTTAACATTCAATTTTATAGTCTTTTCTAAATCAAGACACAAGGCTTCAAATTATGCTCTGTTATTTTTAGTATCAAAAGATAATTTATAGGAATAAAAAAAAATCCTACCTACAGGAGAAATGAGATAAAACCCTACACCATTTCCAACTTGTGAATAAGTACCATAAAAATATAAGGTCCATAAATCACTCCTCTAAAAAATGTTTTATTATTGCTGTTCAAATTCATCAAGGTTAAGTAACTTATATATACCAATTCCTATTTTATCATAAGTAACAGTAGGAGGTATAGAGTAATTAGGATTACTAGACCATTTTTCTCTTCAAATAAAAACAATTTCATTTTTAATTGAAATTCAAGTAGTGTCTTTTCCAAAAAATGCCCTAGTTGCTTTAGACCAGTCTCTACCCAAAGCATCCCATAATTACTAAGACTATCAAGAATTTGAACATTAGTCATACATATTATCCTTCAATTTTGTGCAACTTTAAACACAAGGTATTGAAATGTACCACAACTTTTTATTTGGCATGAATCAAAACCAATGAGATTCTTATTATCAATTTCATAAGAGATACCTAATTGATCATCAATAAATTTTGCATGATATATTTTGAAGCACCTATATCTAAAATGCATCTATGTAAGATTTTAATAGTATTTTTGACAAATATATAAAAAGGTAGTATGTAATCTATAGGAGAATCATATATTTGAATAAAAACTATTGATTGAATTTGTTCATTATTTTCCTTTTCCTCTTGAAATCGTAAAATATCTTTAGAATTCAAATTTTAAATAGTCTCATTGATTTTTTCAAGTTTTTTTGGTAAATTAGTAGCCTATAATAATGAAAATCCTATTTTTATGATAGACAAAACATCAATGATATTATAATCTCCTAAATCTAGATGATGTATATGTGTATAATTTTTAGGCTTATAAAGAGCATATTGAGGGTTGTTAAAACCTTTGGATAAAGGATCAATATGTTTAGAATTTATTTCATCATTATTTGATGCATTATTTTAAACATTATTACCTTTATCTAGGTTTTGAAAATAATTCTAATTATTTTTAGTTGTATTATAACTATAATAATATTTTTGTCTAGTATTAACAACATAAACATTTGCATTTTTTATGTCATTTGAATATTCACTAATCCCACACATATTTATATTATTATCTAGATCAATTAAGATACTTTCATTTCCTTGAATATATCTTTTAAATTTTGTAAACAACTATACACGTATTTGGATCATGATCTAGTTTACAAATGTTACAATAAATAATCTTTTCTTCAATTTTATTTTTCTAAGTAAATGATGAATTACTTGATGAAGATTCTTATCATTTAATTACCACTCAATGGTGACCATTTAATTACTAGGATTATGAATGGATTTTAAATTTTTTTCATTATCTGAATTTACATCAGTTACAACTCTATCATTAAAATCAGCTCATTTTAATTTCCTCTCATAATTTATACATAAAGTTAAAATTTCATCATAATCCATAATATATTTATCCTCTATATCCATTTTATAATTTAAAGGTAAAGCATTACAAAAATATAATCTTAATAATTTTTTAGATGGTCTAATATCAGGAAAATGTTTATTGCACAATCTAGTAAATCTACTTATAAACCCATAAATAATTTCACCTAGATCAATTAAAATATTAAACAATTCATTAACTAAATTTAAATCCTTTTTTGGTTTACCAAAATATAAATCTAACCAATATTTAATATCTTTCCAAGTGTTGATAACACTTGCCAAAAGAATAATAAATGTTTGATATGCTTTACCTTCTAAAGTCTACGAGAAAAATCTAAGAGAAAATTTTTCATTAACAATACTAAGGGTAGCAAAAAATAATTTGAAAGCATCTAAGTGATCTTTCTATGACTCATTAGGACTTTCAAAAAAAATTATGGATGTTGAGTCCTTCTAATGAAGGTAACTTACCTAGACGAGCACCAATATTGATTAGATTCATGATTCCAAGGATTGGTTAGGGGTTGAGTAACATCTTCATTTGAATCATTTTCATCATCAATTACTTCTACTTGATTTCTATTATTTTGAAAGCTTGAAATCAGATCTTGAACCCTCTACTATTGTGCTTTCTCTTCTTCCATAAGAAGTTTCAACTATTTTAATCACTTGATTAGGTTGATTTATATTATGATCAATAGTAGAAATAAAATCTTTAATATGAAAGGAATATAAAAGAAAATAAATTCTAGGTTTTGGATTAACATGTAAAATTTCTTTAGTCTCAATTATAATTCTATGATTATTTTCTTGAATATGATTTTATATTTCATATGTAAGATTTACATGAATGTCAATAATTTTTGCTTATTCTAATTCTTCATTAATTACTTCAATTATATGATATAAATCATAAGGATTATTATACCAATAAAAATGAATCAAACCAGAAGTGATATCGACTTGATCTTCATCAATATCAATTAAGTATTGAATATCTAAATGTGGACCTCCAATGGTCATAGGCAAATAACAATAAAGTAAATAAGAAAAATACTTCTAAAAGGTCCCCAATAGGGTTGTAAAATTTATTAAGGATCAAAATTATCATGTCAACAAAACATCCTTTTCACTTATTGTAAAGGTTTAGGTGGAATCATACAAGTCTAATAGTTAAGAAATAATAGTTCATCAAGGATATAAAAGATACACAAGAGGTTTCAAAATGTTCTGATAAATAACAAGTATGTCAAATACTGATCAATAATTTATTTAAAAATCAAATATGCTCTTTAAGTTTGATGAAATAAATAAATGTGAATATATAATCTAACCTATCCAAAAAATAAGACTTATAAACAAGATAATCTCTTGAAGAAAATATTTTTGTTCTTTTTAAATATATTTATTTAATTAAAATGCGTTGAAATCTTCATGTTTCTCTTAGAAAAGATTAAAAAATGACCTAAAAGATAAAAACAATAAATTGTAATGAAAACCAAAGAATGAAATTAAGATAACAATTAACATAATCACACAAGATACTAAATATAAAGGAAGAAATAACAAACAACTAAATTTAATATTAAATACCAACCTAAAGGTAATAGTTAAATTAAATATAATCTGAAAATAAATGAAATAAAATATTTAACTCTATAATAAAACTTAATATAATCTAATGGGAATACAAATTATAATAAAAACTAACTATATTCTAATAATTAAAATAAGCCTAAATAGAATTAAGAAAATAAATGAATAACTTAGTAAATAAGACTATAAAATTTAAAACTATAATATATAAACTATCAAATAAAATCTAACTATTTAAGAAAAAGACTAAGGATTAAAGAAGATAATAATCTAAATTAACTAATAACTAAAAATAATAATAAAAACTAATTAATCTAAGTTAAAACTAATTACTTAAATTAAATAACCAACATAATAAAATAAGTAAAAACAAAAATAAATAGATTGCGAGTCTTTAGAAAAGAGTTGTCTTAATAGAGGAAAAGTAAATTTTATTAAGAAATAGTATTTTCAGTACATAAATCATTGGTATAATAACCAATACAATTTGAATGGATCAATAACATGTCACATACAATGAAATATTCATCATTATTTGGGTCAAGTATTTTGGATCCTGCTCATATGAATATAAATCTACAATCAACATAATATATTAAACCTAACAACTTCTATATAATTAGTTTATAAACTAAACTTGAAACTTGGATACTTGTGCTAATTAATAATATTAATTAACCATCAAATAATGTGTCTTTGATCTATTTTCAAAATTTATTCTATCTTAGACATGTTGCACAAAAAAGAGTATAATGATAAATTTTGAAGCAAATCAGAGTATTCCAAAAATACCTATGTAATGTTCCTCCCTTCATATGTCACTTTGATATTATTTTATAATCATTTACTCAAGAGATAGTTGAGGGATAAGTTATAGCTAATTTTATGTAGTTATTAGTTAAGTCCTAATTGACTTTAATAAAGTCAATTAAATTTCAGTTATAACTTAACTTTATTTATGACTTTAAAATAGTTTTAAGATCAAAAAAAAATATTAATAGACCAAAGGGGAGAGACTCTAATCATGTGGGCCCCCTTAGATATCAAATCATCTAAATAAATGTTTCATGCTAAAATATTTAAACCATAAGCAATTTAAATGAAGATTAAATACATCTAATATTCAACCATATGCATTATCTATAAAGTTCATATGTTTTGCACCAAAATATATATACTATCTAAAATCTTTTGAACCATAGTCAAATACTAGAATAAATTTTAACTAGTATTAAAGCATGTAAATTATATAATAGTATCAAAAATCAAAACTAAAGATCACTCAACATTTTACTCCTAATCAGAATCAGATAACATTTCAATCAATGAATATCTCTTTTCAATTAGATACTATGCATAATTAATTATATTAGTAGGAAACTTTATCTTCTTGAAACCATTTTCATTATCTTCATCATCAACCTCTATCTTTAATTTTTTAACCATCCTGATGATAGTTGGTGAGGCTGAGGGACTTATCTCTCATCTCTTATGGTTGAGAGGTAATGATATTTCTTATTCAAGTAAATATTGATGAAAATATGCAAGATTCAACATTAAACAAGTTTCAACTAGATTAATAGGTTCAATAGATTAAATTTTATGGTTGAGAAGTACTAAAGCATGAGAATGTAATTTGGCAATTTGGTGCAAGTCATTTTTAGGCAAAGGATGATGGTGTTGTGAAGAATGGTGGGAAATTAAATTGTGCTCAGACTGAAGGATTGTTTGCATATGTTTATTTGAACCACTTACATTTCCATATCTAGGAGGATGAGTTCTCCGATGAGACCTTTTCAACCCCTAGTTTTCTTGAGTGTTTGTAGGATTGAAAGGCAAATCATGAAGAACATTACATAATATGAGATTTGAGGCATTGAAATGAATTGACATACATGTTCCTCTATTGAAAGGTTCCTACTAGGCTTCCTACCTCTAAAATATTATCCTCTAGGAGAAAAATTGTGAGAATCTAAATCTTCTCTATTATAACTCTAATCATTATTTTATATATTACCATGAGAGTTATTAAAATGTGGAAGTGTCCACCCTAACATATTATAAAAGATGAAACAAATTAAAAACCCTAATTACTTGTAGTGAAATTGCTCTTTAACATATGCCAAATCCATATAAACTTATATTTGAAGGTACATAAATTTCAATAGAAATATTTAAATTTAAAAGTCAACTCATCAAAATTATCCTAATAAATGACTAATATTTTCCCTCATGAATTCAAAATAAAATAAATTCCACTTGAAAACCAATAGAATTAAAAAAAAATGCTAAAAAATCAATTGATTTTCCATTTAGAAACTGATATCTAATAAACACTACCAACTATTATGATGTAAATATCTATATTTTACGTCTTAAAAATGACTATGAATATCAAATCAAACTAAAACATGACATTATCAAACTAAAGAATATAACCTTCTCATATCCACTTTATAAAAAAAATAACCAAGCTAAATCAATAGACTTTCCTCATCCCATAAATGTTCATAGTATGAAAACAAAATATTGAACATAATAGATTCTTCATATTATAAATTAATCCTTGTCTAAAATAATGATATTTCCTTTATCAAAGCTTACATGTAAGAAATACAAACAATCACCTAAGATTCATGTCTATATATATCACTTCATAACAGTTTTACCATATTTAAATTATACAGAGATAAAGAAAACTCTTAACTAAAAACAAAATACTAACATACAAAACCTATTTTCCATATCTATTTGAAGTAAACATTTTCAAATAAACCAAATAGCTACTATCATAACTCATATCTGAAAACCTAATACTAATCAAAATAAAAATCAATGAGCAACTCTCAGATCTAACTTCCATAAACATTTCCAACCAATAAGGACATGAAAATACCTATATCAAAAACTCAACACAAAATTGAAACAAATCTAAGACATGCAACTTTATTTTATCCAATATTTACCATCCACTAGACAAAAATGTCATATTCTCTTGTTGAAAGCCAATATCAATTTGAAACAAGAACAAACATGCAACTTTCAACTATTATTCCAAATTTACTGGCCATTAAAAAAAAACCACATCTTTACCAAACATCAAATAATACCAAAATTAAAATCCATATATATGCTTTACAACTTAATAAATAATTCATGTATTGAAATCATTTTCCAAACATGGAAAACCAACACGTAGTCAAAGATTGCACCTATTCTCAAATAATCTCATAACCAAAAACTACATTCAAATCAACAAACTCATTGCAAACCTTATGTATATGATTATAAAATAATTTTAATCATCATTTGTCATGAAAAAATATATGCTGAAGGTGATAAGTTAAAAAAAATAATCTTTACTAAGTTTACAAGATCGTCAAACTTCCTAACTTTCTCCTTGCTTTGAGAATATCACTTTTATAGTAATCTTATCCAAAATGATGGTTACCATTGCAAAATTACCTTTTGTATAGTTCCTAACCCATTATAACTATCTAGGCTTGTGTGTTTCAATCACATTGGATGCTAGACTTGTTCATACCTTGTCATCAATATATCTAACTCCTTTAGCAACTTTGACTAACTTAATCATGACTAGTTTTGCCACCAAATCCATTATTAAATTCCTTCAAAATATTCATGTACCTCAAGCTTAAATTCAATATAATCTATGGGATAAACTCAATATCTAATGCAATCACCATATCTCCAAAGCATTTAAACCACAAAACTGCAAGCTTGCATGATTTAAAACCATTGGTTTGACCCCCCAAGTAAATAAATCACCTAGGTTACCATTAGGTTTCATTCTACCACCTTATCCCTTAGTACCATTCCCACATATGTATAGTAACATTCATCCCTTAGGTTTTAATTTTAAAAAACTTAGGTTACAAAATAATTAGGTTTAAATATAATTCAAACATAAAACATTTCCATAGTTATATGTTTGATTTACAAATCAAAATATATTTAAATTCAACATTATTCAATATAAATAATGCTAATCATAGATAATTTAACATATAACTTCATGATCATAATTAACTTTATCAATTGATCCATGCATCGAATCATGATTGCTTTGAAACTATTAACCATTAGCATTGTATTTACATGATCAAATAAACTGTCTTTCTATCAACTCTGTACATACAAAATATTTTCATTGAATCTAAGTAATTATTTTGAAACCACTTATAATCTTTAGTATAAATTTCATTAAATGTAATAGTCATAATAAACATTCAACATAAAAATTAATACTCAAATGATGCAATGAACTAAGACCCAAATATTAGCAGTTTTAAATGATAGACATAAGTCATCAATATGACAAAATCATTTAAAACACTTGATTTTATAAAATAAAAAGAGGTGGTGTCAAAAATAAGCACAATAGAGTGTTTTATATTTCCACTTTTTACCCACTCAAAACTAGCACTTAGTCAAATTTATATCCACACGCACACTCACCACTATATACAAAACCAACCTTTTAATACATTCTTTTTTTTATTGATCACTTTGCACACGAAACTTTCATACATAGAATTTTAAATTGAGAGGTAGGTTTCCTCCATTATTTATTTTATTGACATCCTACCTCTATATTTTTCCAGGTTCTCTTCCCTACTAACCTACACTACACTCTCCTACAACACACCTCTCTTCTAACATGTATTTTTATTCTTTATACAATCTAAAACATGAAAATAACTTCTTATTTTCTTGATGTAGATTGTACATGGAGACACATCACACAACCTACCTAGGACATTATAAGACCTTTCTCAAACATTCTACAACATTTGATCTCACACAACACTCAAAACACCACTCTAAATTAAGTTATGAAATTTAAATTTTCAAAATAGCCAGTTTGGTAGGAAACACCAAAAGACTTCAAAACACACAACATAAATATTGTCAAAAGACTATAAAAATTCTAATAGGACCCTATAAGACTTATATCTACCTCATAAGACCAAATATGGTCATTAAAACACTAGTAGACATACTAACTCCTTTATTACATAGTGATTCTCTACATTAGATTTGCCTATACAAATATGTTGGAAGTGATGGATGAATGAAAATTTGTAGATATGAAATCATATAGATAAGTAATGTTCATGAATCTATAATTGTATATTCTTTAAGGAAATTTATTTATCATATTATTTCAGAGTATCATTTAGATCACCCACATAGGATAATGTTAGTTTTTCATCTTTATTATTATTTAAGGAAAGGGGTGTACAAAGAGTCTCAAAAAGACTTGACATCATGTTTAACCCTTTGTAACCATTTCATAAGTAGAAAAGGAGCCAATTTTAGGGGTGGTGGAGGAGGATTCACATATTATTTCTTAGAAACATGACACCTTTTGGATAAACCAAAAAAATGAGATGTTTTTTATGTTTTTTCATGGGTTTTTGTTTACCCTTGAGGATTTATACCAAATCATTAGACCTAAATTCTCTAATACCATGTGGAAAAAAGAAAAAAATGGTATTATGCCAGCAATAATAAACATAAGGATGAAAAATCAAATGAATGAAACATTTTCATTTTAACATCCATAACGAAATAAGAACTTTGTGTATAAATAAAAGACTTTTAAGGTGTATGAATTAAAAAAATAATTTACAAGATCATGCAAACGAGATGTAGATATAAAATTATAGTTATATCTAACTCAATTTAAAGCATACCAAATATGGAGATATTTTATCTAATCTCTGCACACTATACTAATTGGTAATATTTTTAATCCATGTTTTATGATATTAAACTATTATTAGGAAGCCTAGACATGCCTAAAATGAAAATTTGAAGGAAATACTCAAAATACCCAAACAACATGAATGGGTCCCAAGCCACAGTAGATAAAAATAGTCAACCATAAGGTAAAATTCCTTAGATATTCACATCCACTATTGATGCTTGAATAGTGTGAGAGTTACCATGGTATATAAAATGTAAAAAATAGGTTGTAACAAACAAATTCTATAAATATCCTTCATTTGTGAAAGGATGGTGTTTTTGGTGCATTTAAGAACCACAAAAAATCCATAAAACTATACAAAACTCTTACACTTTAACACACTTACATAGAAACTAGGACAATAATGGAAAAAACCATGGTTGAGTTATTGACACAATTGTTAGTTCAGAATGGTTGAGCTCCAAGGATGGTGAAAAAATCACACCATCAATTTTAACATGTTAAATTTAGCTAAATTATTTTTATGACAATGATTTATCAACATTTTACAATAAATAAATATTAAAAAATTATACATAGAAATATTATCACTACAAAATGTGAAAATATATATATTAGAATCCATAAATGAATACAAAATTTGAAATTAATATAATTTTGGGTTAATGACATATAGGCATAAAATGCCAAAAAGGAATATATTGCCATATAAGCATGTGAAAAAGTACATCATGTAAGACATATCCTACTCATGAAAAAACCTCTCTCTCTTCCTTTCTCATAGATAGATATCCTTGAATGCCTTATATTCCTCTAATATTTGATTCAGATTCTTGTTATGATTATAGCTTGCTTGTAGTTGAATCTGTTCATTTATAAATATTGTTATAAAAATTACATACTAGACATGCAACCAAATTCAAAAGTTACTTTTAAAATGATATAAAAAATATTCAAACATGTAATTACCAAAATCTTGTGGTCACACTCAATTTTCTAATAAATCTCAACAAGGTCAATGGTAGGATGACCCTCACACTCAGGAGTGTGAAAGAGATAAAAAACACAAGTTAGTGCCCTGATAATCATCTCAATGGGACTATCAAATGTAATTAGATAACCATACATAGATAATAATTTCATTTCAATTATATCAAAATTATAGATTAAAATTATCATATATATATATATATATATATATATATATATATTTGATAATTTTAATCTATACTTATGTTATAATTGAAGTGAAATTATTATCTATGTATGGTTATCTAATTACATCTGATAGTCCCATTGAGATGATTATCAAGGCACCAACTCATGATATTTCTCTCTTTCACACTCCTAAGTGTGACGATCATCCTACCATTGACCTTGTTGAGAATTATAAGCAAATTGAGTGTGATGGCAAGATTGTGGTAAGTGCATGTTTAAATAGTTTTTATATCATTTTAAAATTAACTTTTTAATTTGGTTTCATGTCTAATATGTAATTTTTATAATAATATTTGTATATCCATAAAATCATATAAAACTCTCACACTTTAACACACTTAAATAGGAACTAAGACAATAATGGAAAAAACCATAGTTGAGCTATTGACACGATGGTGAGTTCACAGTAGTCAAGCTCCAAGGATGGTGAAAAAATCACACCATCAATTTTAACACTTTAAATTTAGCTGAATTATTTTCATGACAATGATTTATTTAACATTGTACAATAAATAAATATTAAAAAATTATATGTAAAAATATGATCACTCCAAAATGTGAACACACACACACACATTAAAATACATAAATGAATACAAAATTTGAAATTAATATAATTTTAGGTCAATGTCATATAGGCATATGACAAATTACATCCTATAAGACATCTTACTCATGAAGAAAACTCTTTCTCTTTGCCTTACTCATAGATGGAGATCCTTGAATGACTTAGATTCCTCTAATATTTGATTCTAATTCCTATTATGCTTATATCTTGTTTTTAACTAAACATGTTCATTTAAAAATATTGTTAGAAAAATTACATACTAGACATACAACCAAATTCAAAATTTAATTTTAAAATGATATAAAAACTATTTAAACCTGCACTTACCACAATCTTGTCGTCACACTCAATTTGCTTATAATTCTCAACAAGGTCAATGTTAGGATGAGCCTCACACTTAGGAGTGTGAAAGAGAGAAACATCAAGATTTGGTGCCTTGATAATAATTTAAATGAGACTATCAGATGTAATTAGATAACCATACATAGATAATAATCTCACTTCAATTATAACACAAGTATACATTAAAATAATCTAATTTTCCTTTTTTTATAATTAAATGAAAGTATTATCTATGTATGATTATCTAATTACATATGATGGTCTCATTGAGATGATTAGAAGGGAACCAACTCATGTTGTTTCTTTCTTTCACGCTCTTAAGTGTGAGGCTCATCCTACCATTGACCTTAATGAGAATTATAAGTAAATTGAGTGTGACCATAATATTGTGATAAGTGCATATTTAAATATTTTTTATATCATTTTAAAATTAAATTTTGAATTTGGTTTCATGTCTAGTATGTATTTTTTATAATAATATTTGTATATTGATAGAATTTAGTTGCATTTCTAGTATGTAATTTTTATAACAATAACACAAAATACATAAAATTATATAAAACTCTCGCACTTTAACACACTTAAATAATAACTAGGATAATAATGGAAAAAATCATAATTGATTTATTTACACAATGGTGAGTTCATAATGGTTGAGCTCCAAGGATGGTGAAAAAATCACGCCATCAATTTTAACACATTAAATATCGCTGAATTATATTTATGACAATGATTTATTCAACATTGTACAGTAAATAAATATTTAAAAAATGTACGTAGAAAGATTATCACTACAAAATGTGAATAGATATATATTAGAATCCATAAATGAATACAAAATTTGAAATTAATATAATTGTGGGTCAATGTCATATAGGCATAAAATGCCAAAAAGGCATATATTTACATATAGGCATATGCTAAAGTACATCCTATAAGACATCCTACTCATGAAAAAACCTCTCTCTCTTTACCTTTCTCATAGATAGAGAACCTTGAATGACTTAGATTCCTCTAAGATTTGATTTTGATTCTTGTTATGCTTATAACTTTTTTGTAGCTGAACCTATTCATATACAAATATTGTTAGAAAAATTACATACTAGACATGCAACCAAATTCAAAAGTTAATTTTAAAATGATATAAAAACTATTTAAACAAGTAATTACCACAATCTTATGTTCACACTCAATTACTTATAATTCTCAACAAGGTTAAGAGCCTCATGCTTAGGAGTGTGAAAGAGAGAAACAACACAAATTGGTGCCATGCTAATCATCTCAATGGGACTATTAGATGTAATTAAATAACCATACATAGATAATAATTTCACTTAAATTATAACACAAGTATAGATTAAAATTATCATATGTATACACACACATAATTCAAATCTACAACTTAACATACCTCAGTGAGTGGATATATAGATGACATCACAACACTAATGCCTAAGTATGTTCCTAATCATATCAATGGATGAGTCTCCACTATTGTCATCAATTAAAATAATATATCTTATTTTTAGTTCACAATATATATATATATATATATATATATATATATATATGTACATGTACATGAAGTATATTATTAATTAAAAATTGCCTCCATATATGTTTATGTTGGTTGAGTAATAAAAACGTAGGCACTATTAGATAACCTAGTATCTAACTATGAAAATTATGGGACTATATCCTCTTGAAACATAAAAATTACAATTATATTATTGGAATTTATATTTAAATTAATTATTACATTCTAAATATAAATATATCTAAAATTTAACATGTTAAATATATGACACCTGCATAATGTGAAGTTGAGGTCTCCACATGAAATGTATGTGTAAAAAAAGTATTTGTCATAACCATATCATATTACCCCATAAAAGGACCTCCATAATAATCTAAAGGTATGGTTCATATAATTCTAAAATATATGCAATGGTATGTTCAGGAATCAACAATGCTAGCATTAGTGTTAGAAAGTTTAATGAGGGTGTCAGTAAACACATTAAGCACATGTAAAGTGTCAATCTTGACAACATAATTCAATAAAAAGGGGAATACCTTAGGTTGATGTGAATTTTGGATAGGGATTCTTTAAATATGATTAGGTGCATGATGTTCCCATGATCTATCCTATACAAAACCTTTTCCTCAGTCTTGAAACTCTGAGTGGTCAAAATACTTAGGAATTTCATTGAGGATAAAATCATAGTAGTGTTTCTTCAAAATAGACAAAGGAAAATCATATTTTTTATAAGGTTCATAATCAAATACCATCCACCATCAGTCTCAAAATTTTCCTTTATCAAATTATGTTGGCATCAATGGATCGGAAACCATTTTCATTATAATGGATGCAGTGCATTGTTTGATGGATTAACGAATAATGTGCAAATTTGGTCTTTTGTGAATTTTTTATCCTTCACAACATGCAATATTTTTTTTAGAATATTAAACCCTATATATATATATATATATATATATATATATATATATATATATATATATACGATGTCCATTTGTAAATTTAACTCATTATTGAGTCAACTTGGTCTATTAATCCCTTTAAGCTATCTAAAAATGAAGTACAGTTGGTGGTCATTAGATCAGGGTCCCTCATTACATTAATTATATCTTTAATTAGTAGTTTATTTTTAATTATATGTGTATCCAATTGTCCTAACTACTTGGGGGTATTATGTAATTGTATGAGGAATAGGAGGGTTAGGATAGATAAGAGGGTTATGAGGGTTAGGTGGTTTGGAAGGGTTGGGAGAGTTGGGAGGGTTAGAAGGTTTTTGTATTACACTTTAATGGGCTATACAAATTGAAAAAATAAATTATTTAAGAAAATAAATAATGAAAAACTAAAATAATTAGTAATTTTTGTGTTAAATTATAGGAATTTAGTTTACTAACCTCTCATTTACCATGGCATTGTTGATTTATTGACACAAACTAAAGTGAGGGTGGTGTGCAGTGGTCTATTTTTATCCTCTTGGAAATGGTAGGTTATAACGTGAATGTGGTCCATAAATGTGGATGATAAAATAGGAGAAAAATTATATATGAAATGAGGAATGAAACAAGGTCTTTTTTTGAATAACAATGCTTTTATAAATACATACACATTTTTATGTGTATAAAATGCATATGCATTCTAGGTTCGGTAATGACTGACCATACATAAACATAATGCATGCTTATTATGTCAATAAGACATATGAGTTTATTTCAATTTCATGAAAATATCCACAAAATGGTCCATCAACTTGGTGAACTTACCCAACATGGTCTTTTACTGAGGTACATAACCATTAATTAGCTCATTGGAACCTTACTTGAGAATGTAAATTTATGCATAAGATAGTTTTCATAAATTTTGATAGCAAAATGTGATAGAAATTGATCTACCAAATAATTGATTCTCTTACTAATTATAAGGTAAGGTCATAAAAACATCATAAAGTATAGTCATTAAGACTTGTTGGGAATATCTTGGTTAATAATTTTTCATTGTATATGCAATATAACCATAATATGTGGAATTGTTTAATTATTTTTTTGGATCAATTTTACCTTTAGATAGTGGAAGCTTAGGAGCTAAGAAACCCATAGGTAAAGGGTGGGATTCTATCTGAGGGGCTAATGGGTTATGAATAAAGGCATACAAATATAATGGATGACTATCTCTACATGAACCTTTCTCTAATTGAAAAACCTTAGCTTTTAAAGGTGTAACCTTCTACTTAAGGGAGCATGTAGTACATAAGGTTAGTGATGTAAAATGCATAGTCATCATAGGAGGGGTAAAGATTACCTATGTAGGAATAGGTATGTAAATAAGTTATAAGACTTGTATTTCCCCCACACTTTCGATGGATATCATGTATGACATTGGAGGTGTAGATTTAGGAATATTACCCAAATAAAAGGTCTAAAAACTTGATGTGGTAAGTTGGGTGAATGTTTATGTTCATCTCCTATGATATATAACATTTAATCAATGTAATTTGGATTCAAGTTAGGATATTTCTTTAATTCATGGTCATCTATGGCATGGAATTAGTTTGTAAAATTTTTTTGGTGATTATTATTAGTCTCAAAATTCATGATAAGTCCATTAATAGGGTGTGTAGTATGTATTTTATAGTCTATATAAAGATCAAGAGGAAAAAATGAGACATGCATGCCCTTTGTCATCTAGTGGTGATAAAATAAAACTCAATATGAAAAAAGTAGGAATTGAGGAATAATTGGGATTATTCATTACTAATTTTAACCTTATTAGCATTCCTATATTTGATCCAATTGAGATACACTATCCAAGTAGAAAAATATTTAAAAAGTACCTTGATGACCTGTGTTAATCGATAAAGTTCATTTATAATATTGATGGGTGATGTATATTATTAGGGAATAATTAGAAATACGTTATAAAAATGAAAACCTTAAGCTGAAATATAAAACCTTGGAGGATGGAACCCTAAGGGAGACCTAAGGTTTAACACAATTTTTTTCAGTGTGCATGCTCACAAATAGGATATAAACTAGTATGCAATGCAAATTGAAATATATGGCATCCAAGCTTACATATAAATGTAAAATACTAAACTAATTGTAATGATTTGAAAAGTGGCATATTATAAATAAAGGATGTGTTATTATAAATTTCAATACTCTAGTTAAATTCTTTTGACATAACATAATCCTTTCTTATGTATCTAGCTAAACTTTTATTTATTACTAAACTATTGAAACCTATGTTTATTAATAATTTTTATAAGGTCATTAGCTATGAAGTTTTTTAAATTAAAAAACCACTTTAATAATGCATAATATTAAAGGGTCAATTAAATGACATTAACATGCCACTTTGGGTAATGCATAACATGAACTATTTAACTTGTAACATTTATATGTCATTTGGGAATGACATGATATGAGGTACTGATCTAAGTTTTGTTTCATATCTAATTTCATACTTGTAATGATATTTTGAACATAAAATAAATGTTGTTGATTTCCTTGGATCTCTTACCACCTTGAAAAGTTTTTTAGCCATATTAATTTAATTTTTTTAATTAAAATGTCAGATAGAAATTATGGTTAATGGTAATGTTAGATGAGGGATAAAATGTGATAGTGAGAAAGTTGGTCACATAGCTAAGTTTTATCATTTGAAATTTTAGGCATAATATGAGAAAGTTTTGACCTTGGAATTGTCCATTATTCTGAGATTGTGGGTTCTATTTTTGATTCTAATGATTCTATTGGTACGGCCTTTGATTTTGATACTATTGATTTCTTTGTTGCACCTATCAATATTATTGTTGTTGTTGATTGTTATGCTATTATTGTGTGTTATGTTGTGGAAAGGGGTTTTGATAAATCTTAAGAGTTTTATTGGAGGTGGAAGCACCATTATCCAATGTTATCTCCCTATTCTCCAACATGTTCTCAATTAAATGCTTGATTTACACACATCTTTAAAGATTATACCCATTGACTCAATGATATTCACAAAGTTTATTTTCATGGTACCAATCAGGATAAGGAATGCCTTGTGGATAATGCTTTGGTATAGGCCAACTAATCAGATTAATAGTAGCAAGTTTGTGAAATATAGATTTAGTAGGCTCTCCTAGGTCACTAAATACATGATGTGTTGGCATAGTTCTCCTTGGAGGAGGGGTTTGTAATGGTAAAGATTGCTACATTTATTGTGTGGGTCTTGGTTATTGTGCTTGTAGCATTGTTTGGATAGGTTTTTGGGTAGGAGTAAGCTAAAAAGGTGGTGTAAATGATGTTTTTACTATTTGGACATGATGTGACTCAGTTACTCCATTACCCACAACATTCCTATTGCGGTTGAATTGCTTTGGTCTATCTTGGTTATTGGCCTGTGCTAGTTGTGATGCTTATACTTGGATTAGATGTTAGTTTTGGCCACTTATTTGATTGGTACCTTGATTATGATTATTTGACATAAGCTTGATGATCCATTTATTAATAAGGGCTCACTCAATAAAAAATCCTTTATTGATAATCTCCTTGAAATTATGTGCACATTGTAGTTCCAGATGATAAGCTATCTCACTATGCAAATTTTTAGTAAACACAATGGCTAATTATTTATCTCATAAATTGTGGCTAAATCAACTTGTAAGGGCTCTCAATCACTATAGATAACTTGCAAAACTCTCACCAATATTTTATTTTGATTGTGTTAAGTCAACCAATGAAATCTCATGTTTGAGATTATACAAAAAGTGCTACACAAACTTATCAAAAATATCATCAAAATATATTACTAAATTTTTGGGAAACTTTAAAAACTACTCCAAGGCTTGTCCAGCCAAGCTCCTTAAAAACACAAACAAAAGGTATATATCGCTATATGTCATTTGTTGACATGTAACAAAGAACTTGATTAAATAGGCCTTAGGGTCACATTTGTCTTTGTATTTGTTAAATTTTGGTGGTTTATATCTTGGAGGAAATGGTATCTGTAAGTACTCCATGTTGAATGGATAAGAACATATGTCATCCAACTTAAACTTTTTAGTCTATTTCCCAACTTGAATGGTAGCAATTATATCCTTCATCTATTGCAATTATCGAGATAGGAAACTAAAAGGAACATTGGTTTGAGAGAGAATATTGGTTTGGGAAGATGGTTGGGAGGTCACAAGTGGGTCACTTTGACCAAGGTATGATGGAGATATCTATTGGGGTATATTTGTTTGGTTGGGAAATGGACTAGGAATATACATATGTGGATTAGGATGTACTTTAAATTACACATTTGGTTGTGTGATATTTTGGTTTGGGTTGGATATGAAGGTTTGACTTGGTGGATTTTATGGTTGGGATGGAGGGATATAACTATACTATGCCTGTTATTATTGAAAAGGGACATGTTTCCAACTAATCAAACCTTGTTGTTGAGTGGATACTTATGGACCAAGACACTGTATCTAAACTTATGGCACATTTTGAACTAATTGTTGTCTAGTAGGTACTTGAAAAACATGGGAGCCTTCTTGTTACAAAAAATCCTTGTTGGGAAGCGAAATCATGTTGAACATTTAGCATCTGTCGTTGACCAATATTTACACATTGTTAGCTAATCATCATTTGGTTTTAGATAGGTACACTGGTCTATGACTGAGGAGGTGTATTTTCCACTACCTAATAAGGTGGAACATTATTTTCCCCTTATTGAGGTGGAAATATATTTGACATTTATTGTGTTGGTACATTAGATTATGCCTACTATTATGGAATACTACTCGTCCCTTGTTGAGGAGGAGTAAGATTCATCACATTCTGTTGTTGAGGTGTGACATTAGGTACTTTTTGACTACCTAATCCTATTAGTTGCATGATTGATGAAGTAGTTGGTTGAAATTGGGATGTATAAACTCTTAATCCCTGATATGATGGTCCACTCATGGTATTAAATATAGGCACATGTTACTGACTAGTTTTTTATGCATTAATACCACTTGGATTTGGATTGGATATTGCTTGCACATTATCCACTATATTTTGATCATTATTTTGCATAGAAGTAGAAGACACTTCTTTAATAATGGGCATATGAAACAAATTGTTTACTAAAATGTTTTTGATGAATAGGTCTAAAGTCTGATTATCTTGACTAGTTAAATCTATCAAATTTCTTGTTGAAGGAACTAAGTCAATAAGAGGTTTACTCACCATGGTCATCTGATTGAAATTGTGTGTTAGATTTAGGTAGGTTTTATATGCCATCTGCATTTGGTTAAAATGGTCTTCCATGAGGTTTTTGCCTCTATTAGTCATTTTAGGTTCCTAATATGTTGTTTGAACTAGAGCCAAAGGATTGCTAGAATAAGCTTGTTGATCATAAATTATGTTATGGGGCATTCTTACTAGGCTTAGTAAATTCTCATGAGGGAAGTCTACAAGAAACTTGGCCCCTACCTCTATGGATCTAACCAAAATTTCATTTTTGTTCTCTAATAAATGATGCTCAAATAAAAATGGATCATATATGGAAGATGTATTAGTAGATCATGATTGTTGAATAACTAGTTCATCAGTCATGGGTATTATAGCTAGGTATTATATAGTTTGTTCTTGGTCTTATTTTGAATAAGGTGGTTTATTAACCAAATAATTAGCCAATGGATCTTGGCTTTATGCCCCTAATTGAGTATTATAAGATGGATAAGGATACATCTCATAAGCAATATTATCTGTGTAGGGGTCTTACACCATTTCTTCCTATGTAACCACATTACTAATCCTTAGATTATACATGAATCCACTATGAGTGTAGGAATACATGTTGAGATCCATAGTCAATGCTTTGTGACAAAGGGAGGTGTTCAAAATATAAAAAGACACTGTCTAAAAAAAGATGATATTCCAACTTGGTCTAGATTCATCAAAAGGATCAAAAGCTTTATGTAAATATTTGTGATAACACAAGCTAACATTAAGTGTCTAACGTTACACATTTTACACAAAAATATTAAGTAAATAAACCAAAAATCAAAATTCCAAATACTAGGTTAGAAGTATTTTAAATTAGTCTAATCTAAAAAATTAAAAGTTGCTAGGTCTTTTGGCCAAAACACAACATCAAAATCTAGGCTCAAACAAGGCATGCGCTATGACTCTTGGCTAAAATGCATCAAAAGCTAGACTTTGAAATAGATAATTTTTTTAATCTAATAGATTTGAAACACTTTTAAAAAACACTGTGCACTTGATTCTTGGACATGGACTTGATAAAATGGGTATAAAGTATGAAACAAAAGGCACTTTAGATATAATTTATTTTTTCAAAAATAGTGGTATAAAACTTGGTTCTTTTGACAAATAAGCTAGATAAAATTGAATGGTGTAATTATTCTAGACAAAGGTTCACAAAAGTATAATTTAATTAGTTTGAAAATTTAGGAACAAATTTGAACTCTATGAAAGAGGGCCTATGAAAAAATATCTAAAATGTTTTGGGCAGCATAAAAGTGCTAGAATACCCAAAAGATATGAGAAAATGATTGTTTTAAAAACTCTCTAAGGCAATGATAATTTATCAAAAATTTGACAGCATAACACTACCTTTCTTGACTCAAAATATTTTGGTGCATATACTCACAGTACAAGTGTTTAGCAAAAAATGACTTAAGTCTATCCAGTGGTAATAATGATCATGAGTCTTAAACAACCTTCAACCCAAATTGGAAATTAAACCTAATTTCCCTCAAGTTTAGTGAAAATGGTGAACCCACTTAACACATCAACCCTATGAACTTATAAAGATGAAAATTTGAATTTAGATTATAAATTAAGGAATTAAATAACTTTGGAAAAGTTATAGACTCAATTAGGTAGCATCATTGTGCTAAAGTGGATGATATGACTCCAAGTTTTGATGAACTTTGAACAAGGCAAATTGATGATTTCACGTGGGCAGCATAACACCTCTTTGTTCAAAGGAAAAATGAGGACCATGTGTTTTCATCTATATCATTTGTTTAAACCAAGTTTTAGCTCTAAACAAGACTTTAATCTAAAACAAAACCAACTAATTAATTACTCTTAGATCCTAAATTGATAAGGTTGTTTGGTATTGTTGGAATCCATCAACACACATCATTTGAGAGGATTTTAAGTATTCATCCAAAAGTAAATGTGTATTATATAATAGGTTTTTTACACCCCTCCTACCCCCCTTCTCTCAAATGATAGTACTATTATATGTACCTTGAGGCACACCTTTCACCACCAATACTTCTTCAACAAGTGGAGATTTGCCTAAGATCTACAAGTTTCCAAACATTTTAGGAGAATCAATTGCATAATGATTTTCATGTCAAACAATAGAAAAGAAAATCATGGATTTTGGGTCTGTACCACTTGGATTATTGCAAAAAGGTCTAGTCCTTTTTACAACCACCGCATCCTGTTGTTAGCTCAATATATTGTGATGCCCAAAGTGTCTTTATGTTCCATGTGTAACTCCAATATGGAGCCAAATGAAGTCAGTGCTAGGAGATGAAACCTTGGCTCAAAGATTTCATAAAGAACTCATGGGAGGTAATGGTGTCCCACTCTCAAGCCAATTTTACATGAAATAAATAAAACATAAAATAGAAAGAGTTTAGGGTCATTTTCAAGGTCACCTGATACTTTTGTGAGTTTTTGGGAAGTGCTTTAGATGATGTTCTTTCTATGCCTTAGACTAGGCAATTTAAAAATAACAAAAGCATTTTTAATTCCAAGGGTTCCCTAAAGGGGACAAATGGAAGAGAATACATGAAACATGTTTGTATTTTATGAAAAGAAAGTGCTAATTGAAACAAGTAGTAAACATAAAGTCTTTGAAAGATGAGTTCGTTTTTAAGCCCCAAATCGAAAGGTGTGGTGGTGTTCTTTTGAGCCCTTGGTATTAAGTTGTAATTTTAAAATGTTAACTATAAAAAAATTATTTTAAGCAATTAAATTTTCCATTAAGTAATAAAACAAAGTTCCTATTTCATTTTAAAATCATGTAAAAGATGGTTTAAAAGATGTTTTAACAAATTTGAAGTCCACCAGTTACTTGTCTACCCTTAAGGCATCACCCAAAAAGCAAATGTGCTAGGTTACACAATGTTAAAAAAAATATAAAGAAAATATTTAAAAATATATATCTATTAAATATATATGAACACCTGAAAATAACAAATTAGAAGGCTAAAAATAAATTATAACGCATAACATAAAATCCTACACATAAAATATAAAAACCTGCAGTTAGTATTTTTAAAATAACCTTTAAAATATACATAGTTTTGATAAAAAATTTATGAGAGGTTGTAAATAAATATAGGGTACACATATATGAAAAATTTGAAGCCCAAAAATTCAATAATTTTTTTTATCAATTCTGTTTTAACTATTTTTACCAGAAAAATAAAAAATAGAAAGTGATAGTCACTAAAATAGCTATAACATCTAAAATATAAAGAATTATTTTGTAAAATGTTTAGATAATATCAATGACATGTTTATATATACACATAAAAAAATTTATACAAAAATATTAAATAAATAAAAATTTATAAATTCTTTATTTTCCATTTTTACTCAAAGCAAAAACAACAAAAAAAAAGAATTAAAACTATGAAATACAAAAAAAATTATGGGTTGCGCTCTCATGAAGATAGTCCCACCGGGTGTGATATTATGTGAAATAATAATTTGAATCAGGAGATTTTTTAGTGTCTTGTTAGTGACAAAATGAAATCAAATTGAAAAACCAACACACTAGCTAGCATACATCTCTAGGCCTAGTTATAGGGAGAGCTTAGTGAGGGAAAGCCATTTGAGAACACAACTAAAAATGGAAATAAATATGAAATATGAAAACAAAACACAAATTTATTACAAAATCCTTTATTGATACAAAAGGCTCCTTCTTTGGCTTGCTTGTCTTGTGCTTCAAGATATCTTCTTCAATGGAGTGTTGCTACCTTCATCTCCTCTTAGCACCTTTAGCTTTGGCTTGGCTTGGTTTGGATCAACAATTTGGAATTATAACACTAAGATGCAATGATTTTTGAATGAATTTGGGAATTATAATTTTGGCATAAAATATCTTAAAATTCAATAAGCAAGGCCTCCTATGTATATATATTTGGAATGGTTTAAGGATCAACCATGACCGTCCATCTCAAGATTGAGATGTTTGGCCATGAATAAATTTAAATATAAAATTCATTATATAAACATCTCCATTAATATTTAGGATAGAGGAGTGTTTAATAGGCATGGAGGGTCTTATTGAGGCAAAGGAGACCCATAATCTTGATATTTTATGTATTTGTGGCTTATGGATGCCACCCCTTATGATGATTTCCACTGATGATGCAGTTAATAGAAATCAATTTCCAATAAAGATTTATTCAAAAAGTTCCATGGAAATTAACTTAAGGCCATAATTTGTTTTAATTAGCCTAAAACATGATTAGTCAATTTTAGTGAAAATTTTGGCTCTTGGTGCACAAATTAATCAAATTGATCAAAATGTCTTGTTATTGATCTACAATTTGACTGGATTAGAATTGGAAGTCAATGTTAGATGCATTGGATAAATTATCCCATTTAGAATGTTACCAATACCAAATAACAATGGCATGTGTCTCATGAAAGATATTTGACAAAAAAGAGAAATCTAGGGCACCTAGGTGCGAAATTGGCAAGTTAACTCAAAATGATTTGATTAAAGTTAGCTGGCCCATAAATTACATTATCCCATTTAGTGATACCCTAGACAAAATGGGCACTTGAATATATCAATTTCAACTCTTTAATGCATTTTAGTGTTTTTAGGCCAAATTATACACTTTAGGTGGAAATTGGTCAAAAGCTTGGTTGGAGGTCATTAGTGGCAAGATTCAGGTGTCTACAAATAGAAATTTTGATTAACGATAATATTAGATTAGGGATAAAATGTGATAGTGAGAAAGTTGGTTGCATAGTTAAGTTTTCTCATTTGAAATTTTAGGCACAATTTTTGTGGAAGATTTTTCCACCACCATTCTTTAAAATTCATGAAGTATACTTGGTCACTTGGGAACTATTCCTACTTTCAATGTGGCCTCTAAATGGGGCATAGACAATTGATTGGTTTCATTTAGTCATTTTTATCTTTTTAAAGCCTATTTATATAAGTTGAGTTTTGTTGGTATTTTTCTTGTTGGTATCTATTGATAATATTAATCCATATTAATTTTTTATGTATATTAGAAGCCATTTCTGACTCAATTGACATGGTTTACGAGATTTACAGGACATTTTTGCATTCATTCAAAGGTAAGAATGTGTATTTATTATTAGAATACTAGCTTAATGTTTCATTTGAAATAAATATTGTAATAGATACCATATTATTTAGTTATATATTTTTTAAAAATTAAATAAATGAAATATTGAACATGGTTTTCTTATGCAAATACAATCTTTGGGCTTTATTGGCATGTATAATCTCATGCGTGTTATATACTTAACATTCATTTATTTTATTTCACAATGAATTCATATTTTTCCTTATATAACTTATAAATTGATTATTTTTATTTCCAAACACATACACATGATTTTTTACATTTTTTTGCATTATTTTATGCATGACTATTGCACTCAATTTTGGGTTGTGTTAAGCCATTACACTCAGTTATAAATTTTGATATATGGCATTTTACATTGAGTTGATAACCCTGATACACAATTAATTTCTATGATTTTGGGTTTTAATGTTAAAATTTCAAAAATATTTTAGTTTTGCATGGAAGTCACATTTGGTGTGACATAGTATCTTGCATGGTAATTTACACTTGGTTCATGACATGAGACATAACAGTTTCCTTCAATATTTTTATTTTGATACATTGTTTTCATTCAATTTTTGGTTTTATATAGTAGTTTGCATTCATATTTTGGATTTTGACACCATTATTTCATTTAGTATGATACAATATTTCAAATAATGCTTTGATGTTTGTATTATTATAAAAATATACAAATAAAATTTATATGGATGCATTCTTTCTTAATGGATTTGAAATCCTATATGCATCTTTGATGGGTGGTTTTCCAAGACAATAATATTTTACCCATTTATTTTATTTGTTTGAAAATAAATGTTTCATGATATTATTAAGTGGTTTGCATGTTAATTTGGTTTTATTAGATTAAAGTATTAAAATTTTCATATGAAAGTTGATAACTTTATTTGAAATAATGACAACTTTGAAGGTTCAAGGTTTCAAGTTTCGCCATATTAATTTTTTCTATATCTATTTCCTAGTATGATTTGGATTATGAAGAAGAAAGAAGAATATTTGGAAAACATGAAAGTTATTTTTATTGAAAACCATACACCTTAGTTTGGATTGTAAATTAAATATCTTTGACTATTACATTAGCACTCAAATTAATTTAAATTTGCATAGTTTTTAAACTAAAATGCAAATTTTTTTTAACATGTCTAGATATTAATAACATGCTTCAAGAGTATACTAATTCAAAATGTTGAAATTACATTTGCATGCATTAAATTGTGGCTTTAAAAATTAAAAATATTTTTGATACAATTATCATTTTTTAAAACCCTAAAATGAAATAGTTAATATTAACATGCACAATTTGCACAAAGAATTTTGAACTGATATTAGTTGATATATTTGAAGCTTTTAAATTGGCTATAATAACTACATAATTTTTAATACTAAATGTATTAGTAAACATTAGTTTTCAAAAAGTGAAAAGGTGTATATAAATAGGAATAAAATTATTTGGAGTGAAATTTAAAACAAGACTTCCTAAGATTTTGAGATAAGAGTGGAAGTATCTATAGAATCTAATTAAATGGTTATCATTGTGTTACAAATCCACCATTTTTTATACTTTTATATGACTACTTAAATGTCAAGATTATCACATGTATAGGCGATTTCTACATTTCCTTACCTAGTTGGACTATGTTGTTGGATTTTGATGCAATGCTACTTTGCAAATTGATGTATATATTATTTTTTAATTTTGCACTTGATGATATATGGATTACTTGATGTAATTAATGTTTTATTATAGTTATATATTACTTATTGATTACCGATCAGTTACTACTGATGCATATTCGATGGTTGAAGGTACTGATATATGAGCTAGGTTCGATGTTGGTATTGGTATTTGGGATATTAGAATGATTCTTGAGCAGTCATATGAGTTTATTCAAGTATCCATGTATTTTCAGTTAGTATCTTTCCATTAAATAATCTTATTTTGTTTGTGTATTCAAATTTTATTTCATGCCTTGTCCTATCTTTCCTTTTGTACCCTACCATACTAATATTTGTTATTGCGTATTTTTGTGGTGTTAGTTGGTTATGTTATTCTTGTGTAAAATATTCTACTTCAAACTTCTTCTCTCTTCTTTAAAAAATCCTCACCACCTTGAATTTATTAAACTCAACCTTTCTAAGACACATATACCCTAAGGGACTTGCCTAGACCTATCCCTATGACACCACCCATGTGGATTATCACCTTATTCACTTGGTGTTTGATTATGGCTTGGTTAATCAAACCATTTGGAATTTAAACATTTAAATTATATTTTAAATTTATTATTTTATTATTCAATGGTTTTGGATCTATATAAATTGGGTCATTTATGATTTTATCTAAGGTATATCTTTGGAATTGGTCAATGACATTAGAGGAGGTTTTCTCTCTCCTCATAATGAATGTAGAATTCAATGGGGTATGGGCAAGTTGGAAGAGGAAGAATGAAAGTGAGTTGGTGGTGGGTGGATGAAACATGGGAAAGAGAGGATAATGGATAAAAGGGGAGGAAAATATATAGAGAGTTTTTTGGTTTTGGCTTTTGGAATTGGGCTTGGGCTCTATTTGTATGGTCAATTTTCACTGTGTAGAAAGGTAAGGTAATTATAGACCTAGTTATGGACTCTACTAGCATTAATGAGATTTTATTTCCTCTGTATTAAGCTAGGTAAGTCATTTTTATAATGTTAGGCTATTTATTTTATTTTTAAAATAAATTATAAGTGATATTGGACACTACATATGTAGCCAGGAAGTCAAAAGACTTTTGGATGGGTGTCTATCACCTAATAGGATTTTGATATTATCTTTTTTCATATAAACTAAAGAGGTTGAATATACATTCTATAGGCCTAAAAATATAAATGAATATATATATATATATATATATATATATATATATATACATACATATATATATATACATACATATATATATATACATATATATATATATATATGCATATATATATATATATATGCATATATATATACATATATATATACATATATATATATATACATAGATATATATATATATACATATATATATATATACATATATATATATATATATATATATATATATATATATATATTCATTTATATTTTTAGGCCTATAGAATGTATTTTTGTTGGAAGGATTGCATGCTTTTGATTTTATTGTGTAAATACCATGGCCTGGCATACTTGAACCTACTATTGTATTTAATTTGGTTGTATATACATGAATCATTGAACCTTGCTCTTTCTAAGGAATGCCATGGGTATTAGACTAGATGTGACTGCATGTATTTTTATTATTATTAAATGGATGGATTAATTTTATATAGACCTACACTTTTATTTTAATGATTTTTAAAATGTTTTGATTCTTTTTTGGTTTTTATTCATCCTATACCTAAGTAGGTCACCGTACCCTATTTTTATTGACTGCATACCTAGGGGTTTCAATTCATGACTTAAAGTCTAAAAATCAACTTGGTTTTTATTAAATCTTAAAGGCAAATTTTTTTATTGTTAATATATTCCTTTGAATCAAATAATTAATTTAGGTCTCTTAAATTTTAAAAGGCTAAGTTTGTATAGGTGGTTAATGGGTCCTTTTGAACCATATTTGGTTGGAGATTTATTTTGAGCTGGCTATGCGTGTGTATTGAATGGCAAAATTTAGTTATATGGAGGTGTTATGGTTTTGTGTTAAACCCCTTTGTGATATAGACAAGCTTTAATTAGTTTTTTATGTTTCCCTTGAATAAGCTCAATTTTTTTATAAATACATGTATGCGATTTTGATTGGAGATATTCTATGTGTTATTTTGAATAACATTATTATGTTGTGGATTTATTGAGGATTTATGTGTTATGTATACATTGTTGAACCATGGGAACATGGGTGAAGCCTTTCTATAATCATTATTTTATAATGAGGGTTTGACTTTTAATTAAGACCATTATAGAGGTCTATTGTTCTATTAAAATCATGTTGACATGATTTTAATATTCATGGATCATATGAGGTTGTGAGACCCCATGATGATCCCATGAATATCATATATCTATTCTTGACTTAAAATCCATTTTTAGATTTTAATGATTGTTGGAATCATTGCTTATTACTTTTGAAAATTATTTGTATGGTTAAAGTTAAAGTGAATGCATTGACTAGGTTATTTATGTTTATTTTTTTAATATATTGATTCATAATAAAATGTGGCCTTGACTGAGTATACTTGTTTTGATTTATATATATTTTTATTTCTATCTTGTTATTTGATTCATTGAATTATATTATTGTCACATAATTTATTCCTAGACTAGGCTTAAATGGCTAAGATGAGATATGTATGCTTATGTACATGGGATATAGATTGGTAACTAGGATATTATTGGTTGATCATACACTTATAAGGTTTCCATTTTAGTTTTTATGAATGTTATGGACATGGATTTAGTTGTTAAATCCACTATTATATCCTTTGAGTAGCCTGTAGTGGATATCCAAACTCTTAATTTATAACAATGTTAGGTTGGTTATTTATGTCTCATCTTGGAATGGTGTTTATTGTCACTTGCCTATTTTACATTTTGTATTGTGTTGGATTGTAAAATGGTTTAAAAATCCCAACTTGCTCATAATACCTTCTTGACCCTAGTTGCTAAAAATATCATCTAGCTGAAGGATGGGGTGATAAGGGCCATCAATTGTTGGGCTCATAGGGCTAGTTGAAAGGGATTGGTTTATTCAATTATATGATTCTCATATTCTTAGATGATCTTATAGATAGGTGTGATGCAATTGGTAAAATTTTATTATATGTTGTTTATATGATTCTTAGTTTAGTTGTTATATCATTTTCATATAGTGTGATTAGTGGATGCAGTTATAATCTAGTTTCATTTTGATATTGTTGTAGTTATACTTAATGATTATGGTATGCTAACCTTGTAATTGAAAATGGATCTTTCTAGAGAAATAAGTAAGAAGATCATAATTTTGAGTCATGGTAAGACATTGAATTTCACTTATAGTTTTTGCATTTAATCATTTACATGTACTCAAGTTTTTATCCTAGGATGTTAGTTGATTATAATTACTAATGTTATAGTAGTATACTACATTGTTATAATAATTAGGGAAATAACCTATAATTGGTTATAGGCAAACTTTAGTGTAGTATTTATTCCTTGTGCAATCTTATAGAATTTTCTTATAGTCTCTTGACATGAGTAATTCAAGGTAAACATGAGTTGAGATTTACTTATGCAAATATATTATTTTTCCTTGACGTTTTAAGCACACTGGAATATGCTGGCTTAAATTGTGAATAACCTAGAATTTTAACCTAAAGGGATATCCGTTGAGGAGTTATCTAACCATTTCCTTTGGATATATATATATATATATATATATATATATATATATATATATATATATATATATATATATATATATATATATATATATATATATATATATATATATGCTTATTGTTAACATATACATGTTGGATTAGCTCTTGGGATAACATGAGTATATAGAACTATTATTTTAGTTGGTTTTCAAATTGTATATGAAATACATAAATATTATTTACGTGTTTCAATCTTGAATGTGAATTATTCGGAACAAGTTTAGTAATGTTTATTGCTAGCACATGATGGAAGCATAAATAGAATTTTGCTTGCATACTTGGGACTTATAAAACTATGTACACATGTATGTAAATTATTATTAAACAATTATTTTTTGGATTGATTCACATTTTTTAAGTTCAATTTAGTTATATTGCTGAAATGAATAATGTTTTATGTTTGATTTCTCTATTAAAGGTTGTGTAGTATATGAATGAGTTTTTTTAAGTGTTGAAATAAATTTTTAACTTATGGAAGAATGAAATTATCTTAAACTATTTGTATTATGAAATATAATTATTAAGTGATGCATTTTCCCTTGCTTGATTCTTATATAAATGAACCATGGTTGAATGTACACATGTTGGACTTCATTCCTATGAGTTGAGTATACTATCATCTTCTTCTTAATGGCTAGAATGGAATGCACACTATTGTGTCATGGTATGCCCAAACATTTATTTTTTAAGATTTCCTTAAATGGAAAATTTTATTTGGGTTCCACTCAATTGATACTTGGTTAGAAATTATCATTGAATAAGATACATTTTTATTTTATGAATATTGTATATGTTCAAGTTATGTGGAAACCTTGATGATTATATATTTCCTATACTAGTTCACATTTAAACCTATTGTATGCATGCATAATTTATACTTGTTTATATTGGAAACATATTGATCCACCATGTTTGAACATACTTGGAAAGATGTATGAAATTGGGTTGTTGATGTATGAAATTGGGTTGGAAACATATTGCTCAACCTTATTATAGGAGAGGTTAATGAATTAGCTAGTTATTATTCTTAATAGTTTCCTATGTAAATGTATGGCTGAAAAACAATAAAGTATGAAAGTTGCATTTACTGAATATGCTTCCCTTGCTTAAAACTAATGGTTGATAGCATAATCAACATTAAAGGAATATATACTTGGTTGCAATATATTTTTTATTACATTAATTCCTCCTTTATTAATTATAATGCATTGGCTATTTTTCAATATAATATCATTTGCATAGATTCAATTAGAGGATATCTCTATGTCTTATCTAATAGATAATGAAGTTGATCATAAATCATATCATTATTCATGATTTATATAATGACATTCCTACTTATTAATTAGGCAACATGTAAACTTAAAAAATATGTTGGCAATGGTGTAGTGACTCTACGCCATGAAAAAATTGATAGCCTTAGCTGATATCACTTGAATAATTGTTTATGATTTTTTGGTTATTATTATGTTTCAAGGTTGTGCTCTCTTTTAAGTAATGATAAATTTTGTTGTATACATATAGGAATTTAGTACAATCTACATGTGGTTAAATTAATTTATGGTTGATATGAATGATTAAAATGTTTAATATCATACTTGTGTGTCAATATTATATCTTGTTCTCATTCCATAGAACTATTATAATTGAATGATAACATAGGGTGTTTTAAGGATAACCTTTTTGGTTAGTTTGGAATGACCATTTAACCACTTGTGAGTGGAACCAAAACCCACTAAGGGGATTAAGATACTTAGTATGGGATAAAAACCTATAAATGGTCCTATAAAGAAGAATATGTGTTGCATATGGTGCTTGGGACCTATCTATGTATTCATACACTCATACACCATGAACCCTATAAACCACCCTTTAGGCAACCTACTTCCCTATATCATCTTTTGTGAGTAATTATCCCTAGGTAATTATCTATGATCACCTCCTTTGGTCCCAGTTACACATACATGAGTATATTAAATGAGTATCACTTGATTCAATAAGCAAATTTGTAGGCCTAACATGCAATCCAAAAACATACTCTAATATGCAATTTCAAAAAAAAATTGGAGTTGTTTCATCTAGTATCAGACTAGTGTTTCTATTCTATGGAACTATGAGACTTGTAGAGTTACTACATTGAGACCAATGGATTATCCTAAATAGGTGATGTTTTCAAGTAATTCAAAAATTAACTTAGCCTTTTTAGGCTAAATAATAAGGTGTTGTGTTGTAAATGATAGCTATTGAAAGTTACATATATCTCTAAGAAGAAAGGATTTCAAGGAATCTAAATTTCTTCTATGTCAGTGCTATTGTCCCCTAACCTTAGTTGGGTTAACCCTTCTTGAATTTATCTACATAAGATCAAGTCTCACTTAGAAACCATTGAATTTTATGGGTGATTCGATGTGAGTTAGGTAATATAGACTTCATTCTTAGAATTAGGGGAATAATATCCATTATCTATTATCAGCTTGTATGGGAGAGCCTTCCCTAGATGATTAGAACATTATGACCCAAGGAGGACCAAGGGTTCAACCTAAACCTAGAGGGCTTAATAAGGTGAGAAAGGAGATGAATTAATTGGGTAAGTTAACAAAGATTGAGATTTTCATTCATAAAGGGATTGTCTTGTGATGTTGATAACCCATAAACTTATATGGGTGTGGTAACCAGTGTTATTTATTTGGATAAAAACTACTAGAAGTTCTTGTGAAAGGAGATGAATATCCTATATTCATTTGATTAAAAGAACTCAAATACTACATTTTTCAAATTTAATATGACATTTCAAGGTGGGTGGGATAAGTTTCTTACAAACAACAAGGCTACCCCTTAAATCTTTTTTTGAATATAACAAGATTTTTATGTAGAAGTTTCATGTAATCAAATTATGACATGGTTAGGTAAACAACCATAAATTATGTCTTGGCCTAGGTGTCACTATACATGACTGGTGGCAACATTACAATAATTTTAATGCTATGACAAATGCTTAAGAAGCATTGGCTCATCTAAATTAATGGACTTTTAAGAAAATTGAGAAGGTTTGTTGTCTAAGATGTTATCTGGTTGGCTAATTATAGCTGTTATGTATCCTAAAATAGCTAAGCTTATGTAGTGATAAAAGCTTATGCATTTCAACCAAGTTAGGCTTGATCTTGTTGACCTCTTTTGAGTTAAACTAGTGAAACATGTGGCTTTGTATCTCTAAAAGGGATGAAGTTAATAGGTTTATGGAATGTTTATTTTGATCATAGATATGTTTTATGTCTATGATGTATATTTTAAATGTGGATATGTCTATTTTCATTAGGATGTTTAACTTGATCTTGGTAGAGTCATGCATCCATGGGGATTCCCATTGAGGCTTGGATACATCTTGACACCCATGAGGATGTCTATTACTAGATATGTCTTACATCCATGAGGATGTCTATTTCAAGTTTCAATTAAACTTGTTGATTGTGGTAGATTATAATTCCCATGGTATTAATATAGAATTCACCTTGAGCCTTGGCTAAGATTACTCTTTCTCAAATTGATGTTACATCAAAGCAAGCATCACCATTTGATCTTTGACATGTTGGATTAATTCAATCAGTTGAATTGTGATATAATATTATTATTATAATCTTAATATAATGCCTTGATCTCCATTGATAACTTATATAGAAAATTCATCCAATGAGGCTAAGGTAAGATATCTTGGGAGGTCCAAGGGTGCGAATCAAGCTTGGAGGTCCTAGTGGGGTGAGTATGATTAAATTGGGCAAGTCAAGAAGTTTTTGGGATCTCTTATTATTATCAAGTAGCATAATCTATCTATGCATGATGTGTAAACATTATTGGTAAAAATTCTGAAAAAAAATCATGGGGATAGATAGGCCTTGTTGGAACACAACCTTCCTTGAGTGGAGGTGATCATAATCTAAGACCCTTAAAACTAATCATGAGATATTTTTTGGTAGGTATCTAATGTCCCTTGGATGGTATCTAAACATTGGGTGGACCAATGGGAATCATGGACCCTTATGCTTCACCAGCCTGTATGTTTGACTATGTAATGTGAAAAATAAATTGGCATAGTTACCTACACTTGAATGTTTGACTATCTTACATAGCTCCTTCATGCATGTACATTGTTATATATATTGTATAAGCCTTGTAAGGTGTGAAAGTGATTAACCATGTGAAACATATGAACATTTTTTTTGGGATATCAAGCTACCTATCTAAGTGTTCTAGTTATGTTATATAAGTGATCTTATGTTGTTCAATTATGAATTTTGAATCTAATAAATTATGTACTATAACTCCTTTTTGTAATTTGAATCTTATAATTAAGCTACCAAGGTGTAGTGTCATGATTTATATTTTAATCTTGTATCATTGTTCCAGATATGAACATCAATTGAAGTATGAGGTTGAGGGTAAATAAAACATTGATTCTTTAATGGTTTAGATTAGGTATGGGCTAGGGAGTAAATTATTTCATAGGTTGAAAACCCACTTCTACCCTTTGCATGAGGTAGCCACCTGATTTGATTAGAGTGTACACCACAAGCATCACGTATTAGTCATGAGGTCTTCATGCATAATGGTCACCTTATGGTTAAGTGTTCCTTTATCTACCTCTCAAAGGTTATTGTTAAATAATCCACGTGAGATTTTATTGTATAACCTTGTGAAGCACCAAATGGTCCTAAAATATAGATAATTATGCAAGTTATCAAGGAAGTACTTACTAGAATACATGCATGTGTTGGCCTATAAGTACAAACATGTTATGGATAAGGTATTACTTTTTTATACCTAATATATATATATATATATATATATATATATATATATATATATATATGTATGTATGTATGTATGTATGTATGTATGTATGTATGTATGTATGTATGTATGTATGTATGTATGTATGTATGTATATATACACACACACACACACACACACACACACACACACACACACACACACATATACATACACACACACACACACACACACACACACACACACACACATATATGTATGTATGTATGTATGTATACACACACACACACATATATACATACATACATATATATATATATATATGTGTGTGTGTGTGTATATATGTATATATATGTATGTATGTATGTGTGTATATATATATATATATATATATATATACATATATACATGTATGTATATGTGTGTGTGTGTGTGTGTGTATATATATATATATGTATGTATATATGTATATATGTATATATATATATATATATATATACATACACATATATATACAGATATATATATATATATATATATATATATATATATATATATATATATATATATATATATATATATATGCACATATATATACATACACACACACACATGTGTGTGTGTGTGTGTGTTCTATAATGAATATATTTATAAATTATTTTATGAATGAATGAAATGTATGTTGGTTTTATGTTTTAAAGGAAAATTATAAGTCATGAGTAGGTGGATTTTGGAATCTTGGGTACCTTTTCTAATTACCACCATGAGGCAAGTATAACATGATGGTGGGATTATGATCCTTGTAACCATCATGTGATCTCAAAAAGTTGTGGAGAAAATTCTATAAGCCTTTGGGTTGCATGTAAATGCCAAAATGGTTTTTTCAATGTTTAGTGTGGATTAGTATGGGACACTAAACTAACCCATGAATGGTAATGATTGAATTAGAAGTAATCATACAAAAGGGTGTTATCTTGTGTTAACATTTTATGATGATTGTTGATTAAGTTATGCATAAGGAATAACATGTGTTGGTAATGATAATTCTTCAAGTTTTAAAATCTCAATGGGATTGTATGATCACAACTACTATCATGAAATTTGCATATTTCTATAGTAATGTTTCTTCGAGATAAGAAGAATATCTAGCTAAAAAATTGGTTCTCTATTAAAAAATTGATATTGAATGCTTGAAAAAAATTAAAATGTTAAATATGTCTATCTTTCATAAGCTATCAACAGTAAAAGGGTGTGCCTAGAAGGTAATGAAATCTCTTTGTTGGCATTTATTGAGATGGGGAAAATTCGTTTCCATGACCAGTAATGTTGTTTTGCCAAAAAGACTTAAAAGTCACACCTATATGGGTGGATGAATTTTAATAGTCTCTATAGAGCTATGTTAAAATGGTGGTATACCATTGGTATATGCTAAACAAGAACAAATTTGGGGATGATTGTCCTTTTACCAAGGCTGTAAATATCATATTTGGCTATTAAAGAATGGCTTGGGAATCATAAACATGGAATTATACCCCAAGTTGAGATATGTGTATGGACATCTAGGGCTATAATGATTTATGTATCTCCCTTTTATTATTTTAGGTGTCATAAAATGACATGTGAGCTGATAATAAATTTATTATGGCTTGGCTAAGGGCAAATATGGTTGTAATCATGATTATGATGGGAATATCAAATATCTCATTCCTGGATGGTGTATTACACCCTCTTGCTTTACTGTTATGTAATCTAATGTTTTTTATAATAAATATTATGATTAAGTTGTGTAAGTACATAGAGGACTTAATATTACTTGGAATATTTTGGTAAAATACCAAGGGTAGCCACCATTGATAAAAGCTTATCTGCTAATGGTTTAGTAGTGTAAATTTTGTAAAGAGTATGATTAAGTCCCCATGGATAGCTGGGTCAATTTTTTATATAGTCATCACAATAGCTCCTCTCTAAGAGGGGGAGGATGTTATGACACTGCCTTTTTTTATAATTTTATATGACTACTTGAATATTAAGATTATCATATGTATAGATGATTAATTTATTTCCTTACCTAGATGGACTGTGTTCTTCAATTTTGATGCTATGATACTTTGACTGTAGGTTAATGTATATATTATATTTTAATTCTACACTTGATGATATATAGATTACTTAATGTAATTAATGTTTTATTACATTTTTGTATTTCTTATTGATCAAGTACTAATGATGCATATTCAATGGTTGTAGGTAATGATATATGAGCTAGTATGGATATTGGCATTGATATTTGGGGTATTAGAATGATTCTTGAGTAGTTGGATGAGTTATGATAGGTATCCATGTATTTTTGGTTAGTTTCTTACCATTATATAGTCTTGTTTCATTTGTGAAGCCACATTTTATTTCATGCCTTATCACATCTTACCTTTTGTACTCTATCATACTATTATTGGTTATTATGTGTTTTTGGAGTGTTAGTTGGTTCTATTGTTCTCATGTGAAATAATCTTCTTCAAACAACTTCTCTCTCCTCCATGAAATCCTCTCCACCCCAAATTTTTTGGAATCACCCTTGCTAAGACTAAGACAACCTAAGGGACTTACCTATACCTATCCCCATGACACCTGCCTCATGTGGTTTATCACTTGGTCACTTAGTGTTTGATTATGACTTGGTTAATTAGACCATATGTCATTTAAACATTTAGATTATATTTTAAATTTATTATTTTATTGATGAATGGTTTTGCATATTTTTGGATTGGGTCATTTATGACCACTGAATTTATGATTTTTGGTAGGGGATGTCTTGTAAGTTGGTGGATGGTATTGGAGGAGGTTTTCTCTCTCCGTGTAATGAATGAAAAATTCATTAGGGTATGGTCAAGTTGGATAGGGAAGAATGGAAGTGAGTTGGTAGTGGGTGAATGGGACATGGGTAGGAGAGAAGAATGGATAAAAGAGGGGAGGAAAATATATAGAGAGTTTTTTGGTTTTTGGTTTTTGATTTTGGACTCAGGCTTGGGATCTGTGTGTATGGTCAATTTTTGTTGTGTGGAAAAGCAAGGTAATTACAGACCTAGTTATGGACTCTACTAGAATACCCATATGAAAGTCTTGTTGCATATATATATGGGCCTAGAAAATGTATTGTTGTTAAAAGGGTTGCATGTTTTTAATTTTATTGTGTAAATGCCATAACCTAGCATACTCAAACTTGATACTACATTTAATTTAGCTGTGTATGTATGAATCATTAAAACCTTCTCTTTTTTTAGGGATGTCATGGGTATTAGACTAGTTTTGACTACATGCATTTTTGTTGTTATTAAATGGATGTATTTATTTTATATAGACCTGCACTTTTATTTTAATTATTTTAAAACTATTTTGGTTCTTTTTTGGTTTTTATTCAGCCTATGTAAACTCTCAGTGGGTCACCATACCCTATTTTTATTGATTACATACCTAGGGGTTTCAATTCATGACTTAAAATCTAAAAATAAACTTGAGTTTTATTAAATGTTAAAAGAAGATTTTTTGATTGTTAATATATTATTCTGAATTAAATAATCAATTTGGGTCTCTTAAATTTTAAAAGGCTAAGTTTGTATATGTGGTTAATGGGTCCTTTTGAACCTTATTTGGTTGGGACTTTATTTTGAGCTGGTTATTTGTGTGTATTGAATGGCATGATTTGGTTATGTGGAGGTGTTATAGTTTTGTGGAAAATTCTTATATAATCTAAATAATGTCAAACCCTTTTGTGATATAGACAATCTTTGACTGGTTCTTTTCTCTTAAGGAACTAGTTATTTATGTTTCCCTTGAATAAGCTTAGTTTTGTTATAAATACATGTATGCGATTTCGATTGGAGATATTCTATGTGTTATTTTGAATGGCATGATTTTTTTATGGCTTTATTGAGGATTTCTATGTGTTTTATGCATTTTTGAACCATGGGAACATGGGTGAAACCTTGCTGGAATTGTTATTTTATAATGAGGGTTTAACTTTTAATTAAAACCATTATAGAGGTCTATTGTTTTGTTAAAATTATGTTGACCCAATTATAATATTTGGGGATCATATGAGGTTGTGAGACCTCATGATGATCCCACGAATCTCATATATCGATTCTTGACTTAAAATCAATTTGCATAGGTGAATGATTTTTGGAATCATTGCTTGTTACTTTTGGAAATTATTTGTATGGCTGAAGTTAAAGTGAATGCATTGACTGGGTTATTTATGTTGACTATTTTAATATGTTGAGTCATAATGGACTATGGCCTTGACTGAGTATACTCATTTTGATTTATATGTTTTTTGGTTTCTATGTTGTTATTTGATTAATCAAATTATGTTACTATTGCATAATCATTCCTAGACTAGACTTAAATGGCTAAGCTGAGATCTATATGCTTATGTGCATGGGATATAGGTTTGTAGTTGAGATATTATAGGCTGACCATACACTTGGAGGGTTTCCAAGTTGTTTATTTTTTAATTTTATTGACATGGATTTAGTTTTTAAATCCATTTCTATATCCTTTGAGTAACCTACAGTGAATATCCAAACTCCCAATTTATAATAATGTCAAGTTGGTTATTTATATTTCTTTTTAGAATGGTGTTTATTGTCACTTACATGTTTTACATTTTGTATTGTGCCGATTCTTCAAATGATTCAATAATCTTGACTTGTTCAAAATACCTTCTTGACCCTTATTGTTGAAGCCACCATCCAACTGATGGATGGGGTGGTAAGGACCACCAATGGTTAGGCTCATAGGGTTGGTTTGGAGGGTTTTTATGATTTAGTTACATGTTACACATACTCCTAGATGATCTTGTGGATAGGTGTGATGTAATTGGTAACATTTTATTATATGTTGTTTATATGATTCTTAGCTTAGTTGTTATATTATTTCCATATAGCATGATTAGCAGATGAGTTTATTATCTAGTTTCATTTTGATATTGGTTTAGTTATACTTAATGATTATTATATGTTAGCCTTGTGATTGGAAATAGATCTTGATGGAGAAATAAGTATGAATATTATAATGTTGAGTCATGGAATGAATTTGAAGTTCACTTATAGTTTTTGAATTTAATTATTTATATGTACTCAGGTTTTTATCCTGGGATGTTAGTGGATTAAAATTATTAATGCTAGAGTATTATACTAAATTTTTATCATCATTAAGGTAATAAAATATAATTGGTTGTATTCACACTTTAGTGTATTATTTATTCCTTTCACAATCTTATGGAATTTGCATATAGTCTCTTGATATGAGTAATTTAAGGTAAACCTGAGTTGAGATTTACTTATGCATATATATTGTTTTTCCTTGACATTTTAAGCATACTTGAATATGTTGGCTTAAATTATGAACAAATTAGAATTTTAACCTAAAGGAATATCCATTAAGGATTTATCTAACGATTCGTTTTGGATATATATATATATATATATATATATATATATATATATATATATCCAAAGGGAATCGTTAGATAAATCCTTAATGGATATTCCTTTAGGTTAAAATTCTAATTTGTTCATAATTTAAGCCAACATATTCAAGTATGCTTAAAATGTCAAGGAAAAACAATATATATGCATAAGTATTGTTTTTCCTTGACATTTTAAGCATACTTGAATATGTTGGCTTAAATTATGAACAAATTAGAATTTTAACCTAAAGGAATATCCATTAAGGATTTATCTAACGATTCCCTTTGGATATATATATATATATATATATATATATATATATATATATATATATATATATATATATATATATATATATATATATATATATATATGCTTATGGTTCTCTTATACATGTTGGATTAACTCTTGGGATAACATATTAACCATGTTTGATTGACATTTGTAGAAAAGATATCAAACATGACTATATCCTTTCTAAAAATGTTTGATATGTTCAAGTCATTATAGAAAAGATGTTTGATTTCTTATATATGTTCAAGTCATGTGTAAACCTTGATGTTTATATATTTCTTATACTGGTTATTCATATTGGAAACATATTACTCCACCATGTTTGAATATGCTTGAAAAGATGTTGTATGAAGTTGGGTTTATTCATTAATAAACTCCTTGTTAATGAATTTGTTGATTATTTTTATTAATATTTTCTTATGTAAATGTATGGATAGAAAACAATAAATTAAGTGTGAAAGTTGCATTGACTGAATATGTTTCCCTTACTTAAAACTAATGGTTGATATCATAATCAACATTATGGGAATATACACTTGGATACAATATACTGTTGATTACATTAATTCCTCCTTTATTAATTATAATGAATTAAATATTTTCCAATATAACATGATTTGCATAGATTAAATTATAGGTTGTCACTATATCTTATCTTATAGATAATGAAGTTGATTATATATCATATCATTATTCATGATTTAGATAGCAACATTCATGCTTATTAATTGGATAATATGTGAACTTAGATAATATGTTAGAAATGATGTAGTGACCCTAATCCATGAGGAAATTGATAGCCTTGGCTAGTATCACTTGAATAATTACTTATGATGCTTTGGTTATTATTTCATTTCAGGGTTGTGTTCTCTTTTAAGCAATGATAAATTCTATTGTATACTTATGGGAATTTAGTACTATGTGTATGTGGTTAAATTTATTGTTGGTTTCTATGTCTGATTAGCATGTTTGATATCATACTTATGTGTCAATATTGTATCTTGTTCTCATTCCATAAAACTTTTATAACCAAATGATAACATAGGGCGTTTTAAAGATAACTTTTCTAGTTAGTCTAGAATGAGCATTTAACCACTTGTGAGTAGAACCAAAACCCATTGAGGGGAGTAAGATATTTAGCTAGGGCTAAGGAAATATAAATGGTTCTATGTAGAATAATGTGTGGTGTATATGGTTCTCAGGACCTATTTGTGTATTTGTACACTGATACGCCCTGAACTCATAAACCACCCTTTAGGTAACTTGCTTCCCCATAGCATCCTTTGTGAGTAATTAAACCTAGTTAATTATATCTGATCACCTATTTTGGTTCCATTTGTGCATACATGAGTACATTAAATGAGTATCACTTACTTCAGAAAGCAAGTTTCTGGGCCTAACATGCAATCCAAAAATGAACTCTGATATGCAATTTGAAATTTTTTGGGGGTTGTTTCACATTGAATGACTCAAATATTTATTGAAAAAATATTTTAGTTAATATATCCTATGTTACTTGGTTTCAAATTGGTTTCTTACTTCATATAATATTCATACAAGTGCTTTTTCATAAGTTATTGAAATGCGTCTAGCTCATTCATATATTTTACATTGTAAAAATGTTTGCATAATGATTATAATTTTGTAATAAGGAAGTGAAAATATACCATGCATTTTTTAATTTCATTATATAGATATAAGATGTTGGATTGAAGTAATGGATCTCTTAGTTCATATATAAATAATGTATGGGGTATAGGTATCCATCAAAATGATAATGATTTACTATCTTAGGGAAAATACAAAGGTAAATATTATAGAGCCAAAATGGTTTCTATTGTATTTATGTGAAGTTTCAATCATGAAAATCATGTCTCCATGAAATTTAATACTCATGATCCTAAATTTGATAATTTTTTGAATATATTCCTTAGAAATAGTTTTAATCCTCATGGTAGGAGAGGTCATTGCACATGTATTTGTCAATCTCCCCTAATTGGTCATATTTCTTTATCCCTTTCCTCCCAAATTTTTACTACACATAATGAAATGCCTATACAGTTTGATCTTATCCTACCAAATATGGTGATACCCCCTTGAAAAAACACTCAATCTCTTATTTCTATTACTTATTATAACATTATTTCTTATAGTTTTAAAATCACTAGTAGTTCTTCACCCCCACTTTTGGTAACACATGTTCTCAAGAGGATCAAGTTACACTGCTAAAGTAGAGTTGACTGTGGCATATTTTAAGTGTATTGAGTATCAAAAATAGCATGAGAAACATTTATTGATGTGGTTTTATATTATAAGTAGTATTTTGTGAGTTTGTTGAAATTTTACTTTTCTATCTAGTTATTCTAGTTTCATTCAAAATATTTTTAGCATATAATACTATTTTTGTTGATATTTTGTTTGGATGGTAACTAGTTTTGCATATGATTTCATGTGGATTAAGGAAATTATTTCATTTGATTACATATGATATAATACTTAAGTTTTAATATTTTAATCACTTATATGAATTATGTGATTTAGTATTTTTGTATCCATTTAGTAATTAGTGTTTTGCTTACAATAATAATGAGTGATAAATGTTGAAATTGCTATTATATCATTTCTTGAAGATAGAAATTGATAATTTGATAATGTTTAATGATTAATTACTTTAAATCAATAATTTAATATTATGTAACTTGCATAATTATTTTTATTTTTAATTAATTAAGTTGTTAAGTGCTCTCTCCCCTCGTCGTTGCCCCTCTCCACTTTACCCCCTCCCTACCCAATTAGAGAGTTTTGTATTATTAAAATTTTGTGTCTTAAATCATGATAAATTTATTTTTCAACTTAAATAACTCCACTTTATGAATTTATTTATAAAATTTATAAAAAATAATTTAATTTTGATAAAGTAGTTAACTTTATTTCAAGTTAATTAAATGTTAGTTATAACTTGAATGTATAATTAAATTTTAAATAAAGACCTTAAAATAACTTGCAATCATCCTTTAAAAAAAGGGAGAAACATGGTAAAGTGCACAATGTTGGTGGAAAACGTGGGCCTACCCATGGTTTTTTTTTTTTTTTTTTTTAAAAAAAATTTGAGAAATCTTAATTTTTATAGATTATTTGACATAGTTACACTCAAACTTTGAAAATGGTATAATAACATGAATTGTAGAATTTAAAGTCTAGTTTCTAAAATAAAATTTAAAAAAAAAAATGATCAAGTATAGATAGGTCAAACATCTAAAATTATAAGATGAACTCCTATTCTCTTTATCAAAATAGAGTAGATAGTTGGATATGTAGCCCCTCATTTTTTAGCATTGTTTAGTATTTTTTAAAAAGCCTTTAGTATAAATTTATATAATATCATCTATTTTTTGACACACATACACACACACACATGCGCGCGTGTGTGCGTACGCGCGCCCACACACACACACACACACACACACACTTAATGTAATTAATATATATATATATATATATATATATTATATTAATTTTGAATGTAAATAGATCCTAAAAATTGATTAAAAATGGCTAATTGACCATGCATCCCCCTAACTACCTTTAAAAATAAAAATTAGTTTTTTTAATGTGTATATAATTAGGCCTATTCTGTGATGATATAATTTGTTTTACATTTTGATAAACAAAACAAAAAAAACATAAACATATATATACATATATGGTTGTGGCATATAGTGACCTAAAAAAGATAGTTAGAAATCAACATAGATAGAAACCTTAAAATATTCCATAAATAAAAAAATCATTTATTTGGAAAGAGGAGAGTGTGCTCGATGTTGGAGTAATAATTTAATGAAATGTTTCATTAAAATTTATAATGTTTATGATCATGTAAGTTTGATTTTCTTATTTTTAGTCAAAAAACTAAGATTTAACTATGAGTTTGTAGGTTTGGGCCTTAGGATTGAGAATCCATGCCATTTTCAAGACAAAAGGCATGTTTATGAAATTACATAGCAAAGCGTGTACACATTATAAAATGTACATGAAATAACATGTACACATTCTTAAGATATTAAATTATGAAGCTTTAGAATGAAAAAAAGAAATCAATTAAAAGGTTAGGGTGTGGTTTACTAAAATAAATGTTACGTATAAGGAGTAATTTATTTTAGTATTATTTTATAATTTAAATTTATTTTAGTATATATAATATATTAGGGTCAATTTGGATCATCTATAATTGGTCTCACAATTGCCTTCTTATGATTTGGGAGATAATTTTTCAAAATCCAATCTGGTCAATACTTAGTCATTTTTAGGATTTTAGTATTGAACCTAAGGATTTTAGGGAGTAAATTTTACAATTAATGTCAATTTTGGATAAACATATAGTCATTTTTAATGTTTTATCACCTTCAAGATTGTTTTTTGGCATTTATAGGATATTTCAATTTGTCAAAATCAAAGTTTACAAAATAATACATACCCAACCACTCCTTTATGTTAATTTTACTTAATATTAAGTATTTTATATATAAAAAGGTGGCATAAAAAAACCATAATGGTTCATATAATTAGGGAGAATTCCTCTCTAGCATCATTTTTTTGGTTCTTGATCCAACTGATCACTTGCATTAGATGGTTTTCCATTCAAAATTCCATGTTTAGCTCAAACATTTAACTTGTATTTAGTCTTACGTACCTTTTTTTATATTATTTATTTATTGTGATCTTCAAAGAACCTCATGATGGCCAGAATATTCCTCAAATGACTAAAAAATCATATCCTTCTTAATCTACTCTCGAAATGCTTATTAGTTCCCACTAAGTAACTTCCTTGAGCTTTCAAGAGTCAAAACTTATTTTATACTTACAAGAGTTAATATTTATTATTAGGTAGTATTTAATGCTCTCGATACACTTTATTTAATCCTTTATAAGGATCAATCACACTATTCCATTACTTTTCCACCTCAAGGTCCAACTTGCTCTATCTAAGCTTTGTAGCCCTGTTTCCCTATTTCCCCCTTTGATTGATTAACATGTGCACTTCCTTAAAGATGTAATAACCTTGTGGGACTTTTTAAAACTATTTTAAACCCATAACCAAGTTATAATACTTGTATCAATGTCTTTCACCCCTTACTATTCTTGTATGCCTTCTAGTTAACCCAAATTTAGCATATTTTAGCCCATTTATGACTCAATCCTTAATATCCATACTTATCCATATATTTTCACCTAAAAACACCTAAATATATTTATGTATGATGAGAAGACAAAAACTAAAAAATTATATATATTTTTTATGGTTAAATCTCCTATAATGGTCTAAACCCTAAATCTATGGTTTCACTCATTATGTACAGGCCATGCAAACCCACACAGTCAACTGAGATTTCATTTCTTTTATCATATAAATTTATAACTAAGGGTTACCTATGATTTTTTAAGTTTAATTAGGTCCATATATCCCTAATTAAAGTGTTTTTTACTCTTTAAAATAAGTTTGACTTAAGATATTAATTTTTATAAGCTCTTAGGCCTGTTCAGGAGCTAGTAAACACTAATTAGGGTTTGATCATTTTAAAGAGATTCCAACATTAAAAAGAAACGAATTTTTTTATTATTATTCCTTTAAATGTCACTAATTTTTGGGTGAATGAGTATGTCATTGTATGGTTATGAAGAGCTAAGTTGTAACAGGGTTTAAATTAAGCCTAGAAGGGCTAATTAAACATCAAAGAAGGCTAGAAAGTTGTATTAGGGATTGAGTAAGTTTTTGAAACTTTATAAATATTTTAAAATATATAAAAGGAACCTCAAAGTGGGTTTATATTCTTAAAGGAAGAAAATTTTTTAACAAAGGAAGGAGAAATGTTATAAAAAGGGCTACAAGCCTTGTTAAGGCATTAAGACCTTGAGGTATAGAAAGAAATGGAATAGGAACATTGAACCCTCAAAAAGGACTAGTAAAAATTATAAGAGAGTAAAACATACTATGTAATTTAAAATTTTAAGTCCTTAAGCATATAAATAAAAATTGACTCTTGATAGCTAATGGAAAGTTACCTAATGGAAAGCTAGTAAGAGGAGGAAGAGCAATTTGAGAAGAGATTGAATTGATTAAGCTAGAGTATGAGTGGTAAGTTAGTTGAGAGAGATTATGTACATAATTTAAGTGTTTTAAATATCATAAGGAATAGGTAAATGAGTCATGAGACTAATAATTTACCAGAATCAAGGAGCAAGTTTTTTGAACTAGTAAGGGAATCTTGAAGACCATATCGAGAAGTATTAAGACTAGTAAAGTTTGAAAGTAGAATAATGTTATTGTGATTTAATTATCCTAAATGATTCTTCATCACATAATAATTTATGAATATGATAAATAAGGATAATTTGGGACACATTTAGGTGTGGTTACCCTAATTAAAATTGAATTCATGCTAAAGTGGTGTGCATCAGTAAACATAGGTTGTATTGGTGACCCATGCATAACCAACCACCCTTTCATGTCGATTTTACTTACAATAAGGTCCCTTGTAGGCAAAAAGTGACAAAAAAATACCACATTCACTTATGATCAAGGTAAATACAACTAATTTTAGGCACATTTGAGTACAACCACCCCATTTTTCTTTAAATTCAAGTAAAGAAATGTGTGATTATGGCAAAGTAAGTCACATTCTGACCCTTACACATCCAATCACAATTTTTTGTTAAATTCATTTAATATTAACTCCATTTTAAAAAGTGACACAAAAACACCATATCCACTTATGACCATGGAAATGAAAATAATTTATGGCACATGTATGTGTAATCACCCTAATTCATATCGAATTTAAGCCAAATTGGTGTGATTTGGGAAACATAGGTCACACTTGATGACACATGCACACTAAACCACAAATTTATGTAACTTTTACTTTAAGTTTTAGGGTATATGATAAAAATAAACATAAAACAACATATCCACTTATGACAAGGAAAAATATAGATAATTTGGGAAGCATTCATGCATGATCAACTCAATTAACTTTAAATCAAGGCCAAGGTGGTGTGATCAAGATAATTTAAGTCCCATTGGTAATCAACACACAAAAAACAACTCCTTTATGTTTATTTTTATTAAAATTAGGTCCTTATAAGATAAATGTAACATAACATCACCATATCCATGTGGCCATGGAAAATGTAGATAATTTTGGTTACATTTATGTATGATCACCCCAATTGACTTTAAATTTAGGATAATGTGGGTTAATTTGAGAAATTTAAGATTCATTGGTGACCTTCACACACCCAACCACCCCTTTATACAAATTTTATTCTTGATTATGTCCCTTATAAGACAAAATTAACACAACAACACTATACCCACTTGGAACCTAGAAAAGTGAGGAAAATTTTGAACACACTTGTACATGATCACCCCAATTTCAAATAAAATTTAGGCCAAAGTGATGTGAATGGGGTAATTTAGGTTTTGGTTTTGTGTCTATGGGTCACCAATTCAATTAATTCCCTCATGCCAAAATACACACAACATCACCATATCCACTTGTGACCAAGATAAATGTAGATGATTTTTGGCACATATATGTGTGATCACCAAAATTCAATTTCAAATGAAGCTAGAGTGGTATACTTGGGGAAACATGGGTCACATTGGTGACCTACACATTTATAACCACCTTTTTATGCCATTTTTATTTGAGATTATGTGCATTATATGTTAAAATCAATACAAAAACACTATATTGATTCTTATATGAACTATTGGGATGTGATATTTCTAATGTGTGCCTCAATAATAAACATGAGACATTGACCCCATACATATATATATGGTGCTACACTATATGTGGTATGCCTCAATCATGTTACATGTATCCTATATCATGTCATGTGTATATATGAGATACATACACATGAGATGATTTGTTTATGAGTCATGAGCCATGGTTATTATCTCAAGATAGGGTATAGACTAGGTTATATGGTTCTAGTTAATGGAATCATAATTTTTAATGGGCCCACCAAACTAATGCAGGCCATACATAATGAATCCCATTAAATGATGTTAAGCATTTGAAACCAACTATCATATCAATAGGTCATGAAATATCCATCACATCATGTTACCATACCCATTCCATTATCTATCACATCAAAATAATGTTAAATATAGATGTAACATCGATCTATTCTATGATACGGATATGTAATACATCACATAAATCATTCATGCCATGTCTGGAATTATGCACACTGGGTTACTTTGGTCATACCATACATATTGCATATTTAATTTAGTAGAATTAATCATTTATATAATGTTTGAATCATTGATAGACTCATTCAATGGATAGTGTGAATTAGATATAGATTATAACATTGATATACCTTGATCCCTATATATATTCAAACTAAATCTATATCTAAATCCATATGTGGGATTGGGGTGCCAATATATATTTTGATAATTAACACTATATATAGTTCCAATGTCAATGAAACTTTATATCTTTAAATTGGGGGGTGTTCAAGTGATCATGTCATTATTCATTAATGAAATATGGTGCCATCATATCATTCATTCCTATTTTTTACAATAGAAATATCTGACCATTTTATATATGTAATATGATTTACATTGATTCAATTACTTGGTGGGGACCTAACCATTATAGATATGGAATATGGATATAGAATTGATTCATTTTGGCCATACACACCTCGAAAAAATTAGGGTGGATTAATTGGTCAAATTATTAGGACCATGAGTTGAATACTATAGGTTCAAACCTTATGCACCCATCATACTCATCGAATATATATAATTATAGGAGAGTTCCCATATATAGAGAGGGTTCCTTGATTAATATAATAAGTTAATCAAGTCTCTATCTATATATATGGGGACTCATCCTCCATAGCTAAAGATAGGGGTATTTGAGTGTCCATATATTGATATGGGTCCTATGTTGGTTTGAAAATTGAGTTATCTATTGACTATTTATTTAATGGAACCCACACTCCTATAACTTTATTGATATCAAATATATAAAATTAGACATCAGTGATTGATGTGTAAGTGACGCATGTAAATGTTCCCTTATGCCCTTCTATCTATTTATTATATGGATATGGCATACATAATATACTTTGAACACTACTTGGTGATGGATATCCCCTCTCTCCAAATATATATGGGGCACCTGTGTGTGTGTGTGTGTGTGTGTGTGTGTGTGTGTGTGTGTGTGTGTGTGTGTGTGTGTGTGTGTGTGTGTGTGTGTGTGTGTGTGTGTGTGTGTGTGTGTGTGTGTGTACATACATACATATATCGACCATATATATTTGAGGCTAAGAGAGAGATCCCATAATAGATGAGGGTAATTTGATTGATGATTGACCCTATATATCTATTTAGTAGGACACCACATAGATATTGGAGGGGATTGATTGACATATCTATATATACAATTTTCCTTTCTATTTATATAGAGCATACATAATATATCAATAAATTAAGGGATAAGACCACTCTTGATTGATTCCTTGAATTAAAGGACAATAATCAATATATAAGGGTGAATAAATGATCAAAAAATGATTGATGGGAACTCATACTAATCTTAGGAAATCAAGGATTTTATAGGTTTTATTATTTTATATTACATAATTTTAATAGATTATATTAATCACTCTATTCTATTTCAGAATAATGCTAATGTCTATTGAGAATAACACCAATTATTATTGGGAATAATAAGAGAGTGAAACACATACCAGTTGTTCAATATGGAGACACATACCATACCCAATATTTTAATGCCTCTATATAAATAAGAGAGGGACACAGTTGATTTAAATTGAAATTTAGATTGAAATAAGGAGGTCAAGGTAGAAAATTCAAGATTCAATAATGGTGAAAAAACCATATCATCAATGTCTTTAATAGAAATCAACATGATATTTCTTCAAGTTATAGAGATAGTGTTGTTAGTACACTATCTCAATTTAAAATGGATGAATGTGTTTGTGCATGAGTTTTGTTTGGTTGTAAATGGATATAGTGTTTTTAGATTGCTTTTATCTTATAATACATATAATCTAAATTAAAAATGACATAAATGAGTGGTTGTATACGTGAAAGTCACCAATCCAACCCAAATTTCACCAATCATACCATTTTGGCTTGATTTCAAAGAGAATTGGGTGAACACACATATAAATGCCCAAAATCATCTATATTTTTCCTACTCATAAACGGATATGGTGTTATTGTGTGGATTTTGGAACATGAGGGACTTAATCACAAGTGAAATAAACATAAAGTGGTGTTTTGGTGTGTGTGGGTCATTAGTGTGATCCATGTTACCTCAATCACACCACTTTGGATTGAATTCAAATTTAATTAGGGTGATTGCACACTCATGTGCTAGAAACTACTCATAATTCCATGATCATAAGTGGATATGGTTTTTTTGTGTCACTTGTGGTATATAATAGATATAGTCATAATTAAAACAACATAAATTATTGGTTTTATGTGAAAGGATCACAATACAAATTAGGTTACCATAGTTTCACATTTTTATCCTAAATTAGAGAGAAATGGGGTGATAATTTATAATTTCATTAGTTGCAATTAGATATGGTGTTTTTTGTCTCTTTTGGCTAGTAAGGGACCTAATTTCAAAAAAAGTTAGCATAAATAAGTGGTTGGATGTGTATGGGTCACTAATGTAACCTTTGTTTCCTTAGGCATGCTACTTTGGGATGAATTAAATTTTAATTTGGGTAACCATTCATAAATGTGGCCTAAATTGTTTGTATTTACCCAAATGATTATGGTGTCATTGTGTTGATTTTGACCTACAAGGGACCTAATTGAAAGAGTTTAGAAAACTCTCACTCAGGGTCAAATCTACAAACCATTACCAGAATAAAAGCCATTGATACATTGGTCAAATAATATATCAATGTATTATACATAAATAGAAAATAAAATGATAAATCTTCAATATATCTAAAGCTTCCACCTAGATCTTCGTGATATACAATGAATGAGCCTTATATATATAGGCAAGGAAGACCAATCCTAACTAAGAGATCAAGATAGATATCAATCATAATTAATAGATCAAGCTAGAGATCACACCTAGGACTAAGAGATAACTATCCATAAAGAATATAAATAACTATAAATTATCTCCATAATATCTAAGAGATAAATATGTAATATCTCATAATATTTAAAATAAGATAAATGAAATGTCCACACATAAATGACTAGGAATAATAAAGCATCTATGTGAACATGAGCTAAGGTAAATAACCTACTCTAATACCCACCATCAAATGAAGCTAGGGGCCAAAAATAAAGTGGCATATCCATAATATGAGTCTCAAAAGTAAAACCTAATCAAGTAATCATGTAAAATATATCCATGAAAAAATCTCTCATTTAGTGAATAAAGGGATAAAACACATAGTAAAATAAAACTTCCCTCTAAAAAGAAAGAAATGAAAGAAGGGAGTAGGTCACAACAAGAAGGATTGATGACATACCCATATAAAAAAATGATACATTGTAAAGACAAGTGTCCCTATGGATGCCAATCCATCTTGCTAGAATACATGGATGTTAAGTCATTATAACCACCAAGTTGAAGTAAGAATGGTGTTGAATACAAGTATCAATGAATATGAACACTACACTCTAGGATACTAGGTAGAATTATCAATTTGAGTAAGCATTGCATAAACACCTTCCCTCAATGCTAAACAGGGAGAAGATAGAAATGAATTATCTATAAAATTGGACTTAAAATGGTGATAAGTGAGCACAAAGACTAGTGATGATGCCACACTAGTGTCACTACATAAAAAGTTAGAAAAAATGGTAGTGAGACATAACAATTCTCATAAGAATTTCAAAAAATGAAGTGTTTGAATAAGATACCCATGTATAAAATAAGAATCTAAAAAATGTAAATAAAATATCTCAAGAAGATGTCTCTAGTCGTGATGGGAGAGACTAACAACTAAAATAGTAAAGGGTGAATAAACTAAGGTACACACACATAAAGGTGGACTAGGCTATAAAATCAAATCCTCCATGACACTTTATAATTTAGTGCAAGTACAATATACCTCATACACAAAAATACTAAATGAAAATAAGGAAGATGTTATATACACCATAATATCTCCAAATAAGGATACTATCAACATTTTGAATAATTCATCACAAATCATGAGAGTTGCTTCAAAAATAAGGGAGCAATATGGGCCAAAAACATAAGTGGCACAAAAAATATACTCAAAAAATGCAAGATGTTGGGATCTATTGAAAATACATCTAAAAATATACAAATAAATTATAATGAGTGAAATAAAGTGTTTTTAGGAGGGGATATGAATAATAGAGGAACCATGTTGATAAAATTCTTGCAAAGAATGATGGTGCAACCTTAAGTGATTTTAAATCCATCCCAAATCAAATAGGAATGGTGGATAAATATCCATGCATAGAAGTGGATGAAAAAATATATAGAATTAAAATGTGAGGTAACTTTCAAAGGGACATCGAAATCAACCAAAATGTATCCATTATTAAAATCAAGATGGTAAAATCAATGAAAGAGAAAGTTTGCTTGCTTGTGAAGGGGTTTGGCCACCTACCAAATCAGACTTCACCCTCCAGTCTTTGATAAATGAGATCAGGAAAAGAAGGTATGTGTCTAAAAAATTAACAAATATAATATCTACTTATGTCTCACAAATACAATATATTATTTTTAATTAAAAAATCAAAAATCCATCCAAATATATTGTTTTATAAAAAAAATAATAAAATAAGTCCCCATAAGGATTTATTTTTGAATAGTATTTCTGAGTAAGACTACAATAATTTTTTCAATTTGTGATGAAATTTTAAAATGTTATAAAAATTTGAGAATAAGGCACAAAAAACCCAAAAATTCTTTTGAGTGAGCAAATACAGTTTTCTCACAATTAAATAAAGAATTTTTTATGTTTTCATAATAGTACTTATCAATAAAACTATGATAACTTTTGTAATTCTTGATTAAATTTAAAATTTCAAAATGTTATGGAAAATAGAAAATAGGGTACAAAAAACCTAAAAATATATAAGAGATAATCTATAGTTTTATCAAAATTTAAAGATGAACAATCATTTTTAACCAAAAATAGATTTGCAAAAAAATTGTAGATCTTGTCTTAGATATATCCAAGTTGAGTATTTGATTTATATATTGGTAATCTAAATATGGATAATATATTAATATTTAAATAAATAAATAATAATAAAATCATATTCATGAATCAAATTTTTAATTTTCCCCAATAATGAGTAATACTTCAAATATTTTGTGATAGTTTATTGGGTTTTCATTATTTATCAATTATACTCTTAGAGTTTTTGTACATTAGCTATGAATTTTATTATTTCTAGATAATATTAATTTATTTTCACATATATATTTTTCTTATTGCATTCATGTGTTATTATATTTTATATCTCTCTTTTATTAAAATTATTTTTATTTATTTGTACTTCTCCTGATTATATTAGTTATTCTATTTATGTTGTCTTCATTAATCTCTATCTTTTTATTATGTTCCTTTTTTCAAATTTAGTTAGTCCTCTTTTTTCATTATTTTTAAGTTTACTTCCTCAATTTGATTTATTGGTTTAGACTTAACTTTATATTTATAACTAATATTCTCTAGTATGCTAATTTATAATTTTTGTTGACTTCTAATCTTTACTTATCTTTTTATCTCATATGTTGGTTTAGTCTTGTTTAATTTAGTCTTTGTTTCTTTGTTTTTATTTATTTTTTTCCTAGGTTCCATAAAAAAAATTTAATTTTTTCTTGCATATCATGCATAAAATCATATTTTGAATAAATAAAGTAAGGAGAATATTCTCACATAGAGAAACATGATTCATTTATTCAGAATAATCAGTCCTCTATGAGATTTCATTTTCAATAGGTTTTACTCTATCATACATGATTGATAGTATATAAATTAATAATATTATATTTGGTTATTCAATGTAACAAACCCATTAGGGTTTACCAAAATATTGTAATAATTTATTTTTAAAAATTAAATACACATATTCAACATATAGATTTCACCACAAGAAATCGTAACTAGTGATATTTAAATAATTGTATTAATTTAGTTAACCATCAAGGTTATAACTAATCCACTTAGCTAAGGATCATCATGAACATATATAAAAATTATGAACAATACTGAATAAGCATAAATACTACTTCCAAACATAAATGAAATAATACAAATTTAGCCATAACTAATATAATATTATAGCCACTATTATAGAAGTACAATAAAAAAATTATTATAGTTTTCATCAATACATAAAATATCTCAAATGATAAAACATGATACAAAGCTCCTCTAAGTAGAGTATCCATGACCGAATGGTCTCCGTGACTCAAGTATCAATATGTAATCTCAAGTGTAGTCTCAAGTATAGTACTCCTGCTAGGAAGGAGAACATCATCCAAATACTTTTCCACACTAATCACAGACCATAGATTCACTACACTATCTCGCAAACAAGGAGATGACCCTCCCTTCATAGATGGGTAGATAATGAAGGTGTGGAAATCTATAGTAACAAACTAGAACTTGTGTGTCAAAGATATCTAATACATAATGTGTATCATAAATAAATTTATTCTAATATGATGTCACAAAAATATGAAAACTATATCAACATATAAAATGATAATATTTATTAAACATTACTTTGGCCAAAGTTTTCAATAATAAATTATCTCTACGATTAGTCAAATTCACACACACCAGTTGATCAAATTACACCTTATATTGCATTGATGTTGCTAATTAAACTAGTGGAATCCATCCATTGCTTAATTAGGATCATGAATGCAATATTTGGTTAAATAAAAAATAATATAAAAACCAATAGATTCATTTATAATATTAAAATTATGATAAGTACAAAAGTATCATAATTATTCATTTAGTTTATCGATGAAATGAATTGAATCCATACATCTAGTTTATTACAAATAATAAATAGAATCCAAAAATAGTCTTCAATATAACATACCATTTAGGTAATAATTGTCTAAACCATCTAATGCTTTAACCACTAAACAACTTATAGCATTATTTCTCCACAAAATAATAATATAACCCTAGCTAAATAATTTTCCATATTCCATATATAATAACAATCAATCCATAACATACAATTATGCTATATATTTAAATTCATAAATGCATTGAATGCTTTATATTTAACATTCTAATTATTTTAGAGTAACTAAATATAAACAAACATCTAGTATTCACTGTTATAATAATAACAATTATAATAAAACTATACATATAATATATTTATATATTAATGCATACATATAATTACATTATGCATATTTCATTTATATAATATAATAGTAAGGTGACATCCACTATCATTCACCTTATAGTATATTGTATACATGAAATATACAATCAATTTATAAATAAAAACCCCATAACCTTTTTCATTAAATTGAGGAATTCCATTTCCCATGATAGATAAACACACAAAATTCTATAATTCAAACTTAGTTCTCATTTATTCATCAATATATTTCAAAAAATATATATATAAACAATCAATTAAAATTTACTTCAAATGAGAAAATTAATGAACATTGATGATTTTACCCAACTCAGGTATGGTTTAATAAAATAACCAACAACACACATAGTCAATTACTTAGCTAGGGTATCATTTATAGCAAATCAGTTTTGGCTAAATATAACACTATAACACACATGATATCACCTTACTTGGGTATGTTATATCACATCTCATACTTAGTTTTAAAAAATAAGGAAATTATACTATTGAACTCATTTAACCAATCCCCCTATGGAATATGCAAACTCATACATAGTTCAACCAAATAACCTCAATATATAATCGTTTCCAAGTATAATCTATGTTTGAAATAAACAACTAAATTTAAACATTAATTCCTTATCTATTTACTAGTATATACACTGGCATAAAGACAAATGCAAAAACCTATAGTCATATTATTCATCTACCCGTACTCAGGTTACGCAAAAAGACTATGTAGAAAGTTCTCAAATTTGTATAATAATTATTATGAATAATAGAATGTTTCAAAACCTAGATAATGACCCCTCCATATAATTTCATTTGGATCTAATTCATAATAAAAACCATTGAAGCCATATCATTCAATTTGTCCATACAAATAACTTCATCATTTAAATGCAATACACCCAATCATCCATTATAGTTCATCTAATTATAGTTCATATATACTTATATTCAACTATTAAAATGTAATATGTGACAATATATATATATATATATATAGTCACATATTACAGTTTAATAGTTGAATATAAGTATATATATGTATATATATACATTGACTTAATTAAAGTTTGTCAATTCAAATACAAACATACGCGCACACACACACACACACACACACACACACACACACACACACACACACACACACACACACACACACACACACACACACACACACACACACACACACACACACACACACACACACACACACACACACACACACATAAAACCCAAGAAACCCATATTTTTAATCCAAATGTCCAATTTGGTTTATCAGTTGGGTGATCATATAGATTAACTATCTCATGTCTATGTTTTTATATAACCAAATTCATATATGTCAATTTGGTTCAAATAAACTATTACGATCCATATTACTCATTCTTATTAGAATAATCCTTAATATATATTAAACAAAGACTTATGAATGGTTAGAGATGTGTATGATAGATCTATTTAGAAACCTAATAATAACCATGGATAATTCTATGTCTCTACCCCATCTCCTAGATTACACTAATTTGAATGTGGGGTTATGTGGAGATCAATACTTCCACATGGCTCCACATACAACTCAATATTTATAATGAATTAAATAAATAAATTAGTAACCATACACATTCATAGAAACCCATTCAATATATCACTCAAAAATTGAATTATAAAACTAAAATGGTAAATGTATGAATGTCACAGAAAGTCGATCAAAATTTATTCTTCGCACTTGTTCAACTCTTCTCCACCTTATGTCTTCTACTCTCAAAATGTCATGAGCCATACTCTATGTTATGTACCATCAATTAACAAGCCATATTATCCTCATTTTTCACATCACCTATTTTCTTCCACTTATCCATACTCTTCAACTGATTAAACTCCCTAAAGAATATGCATGACCAAATAGCTTAACTAACTCATATTCTTCCTCCATAAAAAACATAGTAAACTCCATAATTTTCTCCCAAACATTACTTAGCTAAAGTCAATAAATGATTAGTAACCTAATCATCTCGATGCCTCTATCAAATCCCTAATTAATCATTTTATATTCCTTTATCAAATTTGTATGCTAATGATTTAAAAAAACCATCATCGACCATATAAATCATATAAGTCTCATAATCCCTATGTTATATTCCATGCAAGACTATCAACTAGTCGATGACTCAAGCATTTCCATGCAACTACTAAAGACAATGATGATTGTGTAACTAGGTATATTTAGACTGGATTTTTTACATTAAATACTATCCACAAACATTCATAATAATTATAATGATTTCTAAAACTATTAAATAATTAACATCAATATATCCATTTATCTATTGTAAATATTAGTTTTTTGGATCTCTAAAATTTGTAAATATTGAAGAGGAAGAATAAGGAAACTTTGTGTTCTACCTTTATCTAAAAATGAGGAATTAATCAATAGGAAGGAAGACTACTACAATAATTTTGAATATGAGTGATGGGTGGGAAAAAGGTGAGCTACAACCGGAAGACCTTGCATAGCCTATGACAGACTTGGTAGATTTTCATCGATCACCTCAAAGGATCCTTCAATGCACTCATTAAAAACAAGTTAGGGTGATGATACATAGGACCTAATTACACCAAAGGAAAAAAGCCCACTTTATGGGTTGATCTAGTGGTCAATGAGTGCCCCCTCATAAAAGCCTCAAAGGTTTCCTTTACAATTCCTTTTGGTGATATATATGAAGTATGTATCAAGGTTATAAACTCTATCATAGAAAAAATTGACTCATCTTTGTCAAACTCTATTCTAGCTAAATTCAATGGCTTTAAGCTAAATATAAATTCCTTTTGCAAGTGGGAAAATCTTAAATGGTGACCCAAAGGTTAAATTGACATTGTTGATATGCCCATAATGTTTTTTGATTAAATTTTCCCATTATAAAGATTACATAAGGATTCTCATTGGAGGTCCTTGGTTTATGGGTAAATCTATAGTCAACCTTAAAAAGTGGAAGGTAGGTATTAATTTAGATAGCACTATCATGAAATACATTCCTATTTAGGTTAAATTACTAGAGATACCATTGAAATTATGGGCATCAATGGCTATTTATGGAATTTTTAGGGCCCTTAGCCAACAAATTTTTATCGATCTTGTGACAAGAATCTAGATGTAGACTCTTGGTTGCCTATGTTTGTATGTTCATTCTAGTAGATAAACCCCTAATTCATTCCATCAAGATAAAATACAAATATGTGGTCTAGAATCAAAAAATATAATTTAAAAGAGTCAAAAATCTACAAAACTTGTGACATTCTGAATTACTCATCCAAAAATTGTCCTTTGAGCAAGAAGCCACCCATTCCCCCTTCTCCTACCTAGGTTAATAAATATTCTACTTAGAATCCTCCCCCCATCCCCTCATTATTTGTAACTCCCTCTCTCCTCTCAAATCCCCCTCTTTCCCCCCTCCTAAACCTAATTTGGCTCCTCTTAGCTTGATGACTTTTTTTTAGATGTAGCTCCTCCTAGGCCTTCCATTACTCTAAATATATTTAGCCCTCCTTAAGTTGTTTTAGATCTAGTATCCTCTATAGTTATTTAGAAGGTATCCAAGGTAATTGGAGCTAATACCCCCTAGGGGAAATTTTAGTTGAATCTATGTTTGCATCCCCTATCACTCCTTCATCTCTCATGGATTCTCAAGGAGACACTCATTCAAACTCACCATGTACCATCTCTTTTAAATCTTTACTACTTGACAAGGATCTATTTCTATAAGAAATAACACCTTCCTAGATTCTTCTAACACTATTTAGATGCCCTAAGGGCCATAAGCCCTTCTCCCCTAGTGAAGGTCAATGTTCTTTTGGAAATGAAGGGGAAAGTTTTGAGATAATCAAGAAAATGGTTGAGGAATAGTGGATGAAAGTCTAACCAAAAAAGTATTAAAAAAGTGGATGTTAGAGAAGAACCAAAATCTTCAAGTAGACCAACTAATCAAAACTCCAAAAAAGTAGAAATAGATAAGTAGGCAACGGGTATATAGATGACCTTCAGACATTTCCCAAAAAATAAGAAATGAAGATCATTTTCTGGAATATAAGGGGGATAAATAACCTTGAGAAATAGAGGTTGGAAATAAATTTGGTCATCAATCATAAACCAGATACTTTTATTATTTAAGAAACTAAAATGTCTATGGAAAAACTTTTGAAGAATATAACTAATATTTCAAATAAATTTTTGAGTAGTAATAGTAGATCTAGAGGTACCTTAGGAGGGTTGGTGGTTTTTTGGGATCCCTCAATTTTGGAAGGAAATTACCTCTTATAAAATGACTCCCATATCATGGTCTTTTTCCAAGAAATTAATTTTAATAGAAACTGGGTTCTTACTAATGTGTATGCTCCTGACTCTAGGAATGATAGGAGAAAATTATGGTAAGATTTGATAGATATTAGGAATGTTTTTAAAGATCAAACTATATGGTGGCAAGAGATTTCAATTCACCTCTAACTCTGGTGGAAAAGAAAGGGGGAAGTAATTCCCTTAATGACAACATGTTGGAGTTAAATGAGTTTATTGTAGAATCAGGGTTAATTGATGTTGAATTAAAGGGAAACCCATTCACATAGCTAAACAAGAGATTGGGTGATAATCTAATTCAATTTAGACTCGATGGTTTTTTGATCTCTTTGTATTGGAATTTACATTCTACCAGTTCACTTTCTTCTCTTCCCAAGATCGATTTTGATTACAATCTGCTAGTGTTCCACAATGAAAAGATGTCCAAAGCAAAAAGTATTCCTTTTAGATTTGAAAAAATGTGTTTATCCAATTAGACTATAAAAGCTATATTTAAAAATGGTAGAAGTTCTTAGTCTAAGGATCTTCTATGTATATCCTTGCCATGAAGATTAGACATGTTAAGAACAAACTAAAGATCTAGAACAAGATATTTTTTTGGGAATATCTTTCTTTAAAAATGTTGTATTGAGGAACAAATTAGTATAATTGAGTTAGAAATAAATGCTTCTAGGTTTACCTCTTCTTTGTATTTAAAATAAAAGGAGCTTCTAAGTCTGTACCACAACCTAGAAGCTAAGGAAAAAAATTAATGGCACCAAAAATCAAGGAAGAATTGGCTCAAGGAAGGAGATAGAAACACTAAGTACTGACATATGTTAGCATCTAGGAACTTCTAGCATACTTTCATTATTAAAATCAAGGGAGAAGATGGTAACTAGTATAAGGAAGATAAGTACATTGAGATTGAAATAGTAAATTTCTAAAAAAATCTTCTAGCCTTTGTCCCTTCTTAGGATGCTTATCTAGAAGATCAAGTGGTAAATATCATTCAAGTAGTTATCTCCCAAGAATAGAATGCCACCATTCACTCTTCTCCCTTAGACAAAGGAATCAAATTCATTGTTTTTCCTTGTAAGGGAATAACACCCCCAACCTTAATGGTTTTCCCCCTTTCTTTTTTCAAGTTTTCTAGGATATCATCCAAAATGAAGTCTACTTGGCTATTTCTAAATTATTTAAAGATGGAACTATGCTACAAGATTTTAATAATACCTTTATAGTTATAATCCCTAAGAAACATGGGGCTAATCAATTGATGAACTTCAAGCCCATTAGCCTTTGTTCCATTTTTTACAAAATCTACACAAAAGGACTATCTTTAAGAATTCAAATGTTGCTTGAAAAATTGATTATAGAAAAACAAAGGAGATTCATTTTTAGTATAAAAATATTAGATGATATCATTATTACCCACAAAACTATTCACTCGGTGACTAATTCCTCCTGGCAAGGAATGTTCCTCAAGTTGGATATGAATAAATCTTATGATCGAGTCTCCTAGCAGTTTTTTGATAAAATCCTCCTCAAGTTTAGCTTTAATTAGACTATTAAAATTTTTACTTCTTCCTACATATACATCCCTATGTTATCTATGATTATCAATGGATTTATTATATGTTTCTTCCCAATAGGTAGAGGTCTCAAACAAGGAGACCCCCTTTCTCTGTATTTGTTTATCATTATGACTAAAACTTTGAGTAGGATTATTGACATGGCTAAAATGTCTAAAATTATCAATGGAATCACAATGGCTCCAAATACTAGACCTATCTCCCATAAATAATTTGTAGATGACGCTCTAATGATGGGAGAAACTTTAATTTCTAAAGGCAAGTGCTTCAAGAAAATCCTTGAAATCTATGAGATTGTTTATGGGCAAAGTGTTAACTTCCTCAAAAGTTCCTTATTTTTCATCAACACCCAACTTTATTTGCAAGATAAAATATCCAATATTATTTGATGTGTCATTAATAATCACCCCTCCTCCTACCTTGGCATTCACCCTTTTGATGGCCTTATGAAAATAGAATTCTGGAATCCCCTCATATATAAGATTTCAAGGAAGTTATCTGGGTGGAAAGGGAATTTTTTATCTCAAGATGGAAAATTGTAACTTATTAAGAGTTCTATGTAGAATATACCTATTTATTTCTTGTCTTTATTTTTCATTATATGAAAATTGGTTGATTAAATTTAACAAATCTAAAACTTTTTGGAGGGGAACGGAAGATAGAATTAGATTCCCTCTTATCTCTTAGAATAAAGCTTGTCTTCCTACTTGTAAAGGAGGATTTGGGATTGGAAGGGTGAGATTCATAAATAAATATCTCCTAAAAAATCAAGGTTGGAGAATGATCAATGAAGACCACCATTGGACTAGGATTATCAAGGCTAAGTACTTAAATTTTGGGCAGGGTTCTTGCTTCCTAGTAGAAAATGGTTCTAACAACGATTTAGCATTTTAGAAAGAACTAAGAGATAGAAAGTACATTCATAGAAAAGGACTAAAATGGAATATTTGTTGAGGTAAAAATGTGTATTTTTGGTAGGAACCCTAGATCCAAGTCCCACTAGTCTCCTCACATTAAGTAGTGGAGTTGCCAAATCATTTCAAATAAACTACCAGTCACAATGTGTGCAATTATTGGGAGGACATAAAAGGTAGGAAAAGGTGGAAAATTCTCCATAAATAAGATATTATTTATCACTAAAATATTTTATTATAATAATTAAATCTCACACTCCTAAACTTTCACATTAATATCTTCCCAAAAGAAGATGCTCTCATATGGAAAGAGGATCCTAGTAGTTTATATTTAGTTAAATATATCTATCTCTCTTTATGGGAGCAAGAAAAATTTGAAGAAAGCTAAAATATTCTCTAGATTAAAAAACCAAAGATTAATGTATTCTTTTGGCTGACAACTCAAAATAATATCCTTACAATGGACAATATTATGAGGAGGGGAACACCAATCCCCAATAAATGCATGCTATGTAAATAAGAGGCTAAATCCATAGAGCACATTTTCCTTTCATGTTCCTTTGCCTCCTCCATCTTTGAGTCTTTTTTTAGCCTTTCCAACTACTCTTGGGTAATTCATATAACTATTAAGGACCTAATATTTCAATATAATTCCCTTTGGGATTACCCACCACTAAAATTTTGGTGGAACTTGGTTTTGACTCATATTTTTTGGGGCTTTTGGATCTCAAGAAATTTGATTATATTTTATAATTGCACGTCTAACTATTTTTACACCTTCAATAAAATCATGGATTTTATAAAATAAAATTAGTTTTCCTATGCTTCATCCTTTGATGGGCCTTGTTTCCCTTATTTCTCCTAGATTCTCAGTCAACTTAATCTTGAAATTCTTATCAAATCCCATAAGCAGTGCATTGATAGATCTAATTTCAAGTGGACTCATCCTCCTCCCCACTAGTTCAAATTGAATTTTTATGGGGCTATTAAAGGAAATCTAGGTCTGATAGGAGTGGGAGGAATCATCAAGGTTTTTCATGAGAATCTCTAGGTAGCATATGCAAGACCACTTGAAATCCAAATGAACCAAATTTTGGAAGCCAAAGTTGTTTTATGGGGCATTGATTTTGTATTTAAACTTGGCATGGAGTATTTATAGATTGAGTGATATTCCATGAATATCATAAACTATTTAAAAGGATTGACTCAATATTCTTGGAACATAATCATGATTATCAACGATTCTAAAAATTTGCTTTGCTACTTGAATGGGGTGTCTATCACTCATGTGTATAGAGAGGGAAATAGAAGTGTTGACAAAATGTCTAATATAGGGGTATATAATAACTCGCTTACATGCTGATAAGGTGATGAGTTTCCTAATGATGTCACTCTTTTTATTGAACTCAATAAAAGAAATCCCATGGAATAAAATGATGTGCCTATTTATGAATCATCACACTCAGCATAAGAGGAGAGACATTCACACGTGTAAGGACATTATAATCTAGTCACTCCTTAAGGCCTTGCATACATAGATTAATCTGGTACTTTTCAATAATAATCTATATAATTCTATTCTTAACACCTATTTTCTTCTCATCTCTAAGGGCTCAAGCCAAGAATATTGTAGTAGAATCTCACATCCAAAAATGGGAGGTGACCATGACCATATTGAACCCATCTCCTACACAAACATTAAGGAGGATGATTATGTCTGACATAAGATGGTAAAAGGATGGATGATGACTTATATAGAGAGGTTGGTCAGGCATGATACAATATTGTCTAAATATTTTACCTACGGGTGGATGGACAGGTAAGTCTACACACATAGTCTAAGGATTTTGATCATTAAAGATATTATAGGTGAGATTATATGGATGGACTACTTAGGGGTTAAAGCTTTCAAGGAAAAAAAAGGAAATAAGAGATTTTCAACATCTTCTATAACAAGGAGAAGAAGAAGCTGAAGGTTTCATCACAAAAAGTGTTTATGAGGGTAGACTTACCATGAAAGTGGCCAGATGTTTGCTTGCATATTATGTGCTACATCACACTATAAGGGAAGCATATGGTAATATTTTCACACCACATTCTTCTATTAAACCATTTTATGGGTTATACTATTAGTCTTCCTTTCTTCCTCCTAAGATCTCTAGAAGCCTCAATTTTGAATTTTAAGAATAATCCCTTGATGGATCTTATCCACCAAGGATTAATTTTATTGCTGGTTAATAAGGGAGAATCCCTATGGATAATTTTTTTAATAAAAGCAACTAGTATTACCAATGAACAAGAAGACTTAGGTAGAGAAGAGGAATTTTTCATAGAATTTAAGTTCAAGAAATCAGGGAAAGTAGGCTACTAGAATGAAGGTGATGGAGAAGATTTTATGTAGGATGAGTCTAAACTGAGATATAATAATATGGGGTCTCCTAAATTTGTGACCTTGATTTCTAGTAGGGTTCAAGTTTCCCTAAATCCTAAGATTAAAGAATACATTGAGTATTCCCTTAAAAATTTACATACCAAGGTGTCCATCCAAAAACTATTGTGCTAAAAAAATTTGGATGAATTTGTAAAATTAAAAGTCCTCCTAGTTCAAGAAACCTCTAATATGAGCTTTGGAAAGGAGAATTTTGACATGGATGAGTTCACTCCCCATGGCTATAGAACCACACATAAAGGCATAGTAGAGGAAAATAATAAGGAGATCAAGTAGGGGAGGGAGGAATTCAAGTTCATGGTATGAAGTGCAAGAGGTCAGATGAGGAGAAAGAATAGGTAGTTTGAAACTAGACCAGAGGAAAGAGTAATAAATAATAGAGCACTAAAACTAAGAAATTATTCTATTACTTTGAGTCTGAACAGTTGGTCATGTTGGTTTAGCAACCTGGTCTATTTTGGGTTTTTTGTTGAATCTTAGTGTCTTTTAGACTATAGGTGGCTTTTCCCATTAGGTACTAGGCTATATCTTGTTTTGTTCTACTAATATATCATGCTTATCTTCCAATTTATTTTTTAAGGGTATGAGACCTATCAACCTATTTATTAATCTATATAATAAAAAAAATTATAATATAAATCCTTAAATCAAATAGTTAATAAAATATGATATCTTTTAAAAATAATTCAATTGACATTATAATATAATATCATAATAATAATATTTAATTATTATTATCTAAACCTTATAAATTGAGTAATGATTATGGAGTCCATCACAACATCATAATGTTCTACTATAACCCACACATAATAAGGCAATGAGCTAAATAAACCTAAACAAACTCACTCATTTAGCCAAACAAGATGAGCTACGTAAGATCACAAAAATAGTGAAATCACTTAAATAATCAACATGATAATAATCAACAATCAATATTATACTAAAAATCATATTAACAATCATTTAAAAGAAAAGTACACAAAACATGCTATGTTATCTATATCAAAAAATTATGAAACATGATATACTAAGTGGTGTGTACAAAGATTTTTAGATTCATTCTCTATCATCCCCCAACATCTCCATTTAGACCACCCTCTTGAATGATACTCTCCCTCCATCATGATCTGAGGGAATAATTTGTCCTACATTCACCTCATGACAACAAAGGTAGTTAGCTTGAAACATCATCATATCCAGAAAATAATGTGGTACAATAATCAAACATGATCACAATAAACTGAATGTAAAAGTATTGTTAATTCATATCAAAATACTCATATAAATTAAGCAACACAAACTATCCCGTAATCAACATATGTCATCAAGCTTAACCAAATATTTTTTAATCAAATAATCAACCATAATAATCCATGGATTAAATAAGTTATTAAGCTTAGAGAGAAATTGAAATGTGACATTTAAATTTGAAAGATTTATAATTAAGCTAAACTTGTAAGTGATTCATTCAAATATTTGGTTATCATAATCTAATATACTAATTATTATGTCTTTGAAAATTTAATAATATCTTTTACTTTAAATAATAATGATTTCCCATAATTTAGTTAAGTCTATAATTTTATTAAAACATCACATAATTAACCTAATAAAATACACTTTTCCACCTCTTAAATTGATTATTCAATCTTAGGTATATACAAATAAACTTATACATTCTCACCTTGACCTTCATGATTGGAGAACATGTAGATTAGTTGATGTTACATTTTCTATTGTCAACAAAATTGGATAATCCACTAGGTAAATCATAAAAAATAAACTTCCTTGTTAGTATTTCAAATCTTTTCATTTATTTATCATTTTTCAAGGATTGTTATCATAAATCCATTGACATCCAACTTTATATTGACATTTCTAATGAATATACTTAAATTACTTCAAATCTAATTCGTTATATTTGGTATAATCATCTAAAAAATTTGTAGTGTGTACTTGATGTTATCAATTTCAAGGAAGATTTAGTCTTTGAAATATATTGGGTTGTTGATTCTAACTGTAAAAAATAGTATGATACTTTTAAACAAAATTAGTGTTTAAGATGAGAAAGGGAACAAATTTTAGTCACAAATTCTAATCCAATTATCAGGTTTCTTTTAGATAAATAGCCTAAACATATTTCTTTAAAAAAACTCAAATCTTAGCTGCTCACTATTTTTCTTCCATCTTTTATCCTTTTTTTTTTCAAAATGGCTTTATTTAATTTAGATAATTTTTTCTAGAGAATGGTGTATTGTTACAGGTATGGTTGTTGATAATATAAATTCCACTTTAAGTACTTGATTTAATTTTTATCCTTATTATTACAAACCATTTCTAAATTTTATAGAAAGTTACTTATTGAATTACATTTAAATTATAATTTATTATAGACTGAGTACTAATTTTTTAGTTATATGTTGGATAAATATTTAACTTGAAGGCATCAAAGAAAATATTTTCAAATTTAGAATTATTTTTTTGAAATAACTTGAATATTTATATTTAAAAAATATATATTGTGCAATGTGTTTTCAAAATCATAAAGTATTTTAATGTGAAGAATTTACAAGAATAATGTTAGATTTTGTACATAATCCTAAAAATTAATTGTCTATTGAATTTGATTATGATATGGTTCAATAATTTTTATCTTCAAAATATACATCTTCTCATAGCTTTTTTTTAAAATCTTGTCTTGAGTAATTCTTCTAGTTATTTAGCTAAAACAATTGAAGAAAATAATGATTTAATCTTATTCCTAAACATTAATCATTTTTCTCTATCAAATAAAAACAAAATTCCTCTTTGAGATAAATAAATAGATGATGTTGAATTAAAACATTGTAGAAACCTAAATTTCGTCACTTTAGAGTCATCACTAATTATCAACATTTGATATTCAACACACCTATTACTAACCCATTCATCGCCAAAATTCATATTTTTCCACATAGCATGGATCCTTTGATTAATAAACCTCTATGTGTGTGTGTGTGTGTGTGTGTGTGTGTGTGTGTGTGTGTGTGTGTGTGTGTGTGTGTGTGTGTGTGTGTGTGTGTGTGTGTGTGTGTGTGTGTGTGTGTGTGTGTGTGTGTGTATGTGTGTGTGTATATATATATATACATATATACATATATATATATATACATATGTATATATATATATATACATATGTATCTATATATATATATATATATATACATATGTATCTATATATATATATATGTATATATATATGTATATATATATATACATATATATATATATACATATATATACATACATATATATATACATATATATATATATATATATATAAGTTGATTAATCAAAGGATCCATGTTATGTGGAAAAATATGAAATGTTAATTAATTATGCACTTAAAATTCTAAATAAATAAACACCCATGCCACCTCATCATCCTACTTAACTAACCTCATTTATCCTTTAACCAACTTGTTCAAACCTCATTAAAATATTCACAAGCACTCAAACACCTACATTAAGGCATTTCACATCTTAAAAAGCTTATTTTATGCTTTCTTGCACATTCTAACAAACTTCATTAAGACATTCAACCCATTAAATGCCCATTAAAATCAATATATGTCATTTCAATCGACTTGATCACTTCTCCAAACCAACTCATAAATCCTCAAAAAATCTATTAAATGCACTTGACCCATTGACTTCACATCCATCATTCAAATTTGAAATTATTTAATAATTTAAAAATAAATATGAACATCCATTTTTCCTCCAAAACATCTGTAAATTAACATACTTCCTTTCATTAAAATCATGTTGTTGTAAGATATAGGACTTATCATACTTTTGAGATCAAAATTGTCAACCAACATTCCATTACATTTTTGAAATTTCTCAACATAGGAGTTTCCAATTTAGCATATGCATACATGTGATCAAAAGCACATACAAGTTGACAAAGAAAAGATATTCATTATTGGTTTGTGAAGGTATATTGTGTCTTTATTATTTTACATATATATTTGACATTTATGTCGAGTTTATAATAAGAATTAATAGTCATTTTTGGTTTCTATCTTGCATTCTAAATTCTACATAATAACATTCTGAAACACCCAGTGGGACTAGTTCCCTTACTTATTTTTTAACATATTGCAAGTGAAAAATGGGAATCAAGTGTAATTTTATGAAAAAGGTAAAAAAATATGCTAACTAATCAAAATATGTACAAACATTCCTTACCATTTATGTGGGGAGGAAAATAATACCTAATTTATCTTGTTGGGGGAATGAATTCATTGCTATGTGAAGAGGTGTCAACCATAAGAGCAAACCATGAAAAATAATACATTTTTCAATTAAACTATAAGAAATAAAGCATTATATTTTTAGCATTTAGGTTGTCCAATGTAAGTTTAGATCTAAAAAACTTAGGGATGTGTTACAATATGTGGAAAATATGATTTATAAGAGAAAATTTCCTAAAAAATAAAGAAAATAAAAATAAAATAGCTAAATAAGTGAACTATAAATTGGAAAACCTTCCAAATTTGGAATTCATTTGGTCATTTTTATATTTTTGAATTTCAATTCTAGATTTATTATGATAAAATATCATAAAAGTGTAGTCAAATTGAAGAGTGAGAGGATAATATTATGGGAGTACCAATAATAATAGGTAAGGTGTAGGCATACATAAGTTATCTTTTTTTCTTCAAAACCCTAGGTTAATTATTTTGGTGGAAAAATAATCTAAGGCTAGTGAAATTCATATTTTTTGGGTTGGATGTATTTTTGGTAATGTATAAGTTAAGATAAAGTTAAAATTTTGTAAAATTTTATGAATTCTAAAGTGTTTTTTAGAGTTTTTAGGTATGGGACCGTGATGGGTAGAATCATCAGTCTTTTTAAATCTATATTTGCACTTTTGCATTCAAATTTTTAGAACCATGATCGTGGTTACACAACCATGATGATGATATAATAACTGACATGATGGTTTCATAAGTATTTCCTACATAGGGGTAATTTTATTATTATAGAGGCTAGAAAGAATTTGGAGGCAAAATGACTAATATAAGGTGGATTAGGGATATAAAGTAAGAGAGGCTCCCTAGGGTGATTATATTAGTTATAATAGATGAAATGGCCATTGTAGAAAAGGTAGGCATTTGCAGTATTACATAGGTGGGGATAGTTATAATAGCTAATATGATTTTTTGTGATCTATTTACTTATTGGGATGTGGACCAAGCACATTCTAGTTCCCATAAGAGTGGACCATCATTTTTTTTAGCATGTGCATTTAATTTTTTATACTATCTATTTCTTTAACATTATTTTGATATAAGTTCATAGTTGTGTGAGGAAAAATATATGTAGTTCTAATCTGTTTCAATAAGATTTTGTCATCGTATGAGTTTCAATGAGTTCATATCATTAAACATTGAAATCACATGTAAAATGGTGAAATCATTTTGTTAATTAAAAAAATAATTCTACATAGAATTTTATGTTTAAAAACTATGAATAGTAGATAAATCATACTTTTTAACAATGAAAATGTATACACAATAATTAAATCATTTTGAAGATAAATGAAAATATATCAAGTATCAATGAAATTAGGTAAAATTACATTATGTTGTTCTTTATTTTCTATTAATTAGTGAAATTATAATGAGGAGCAACACAATCATCTTGTACAATAGATAAATCATTATAGAGATCATAAATTTCATCTTAAGTGAGTATTTTATATTTTTATCCTAATAATGAAATTATTGTGTTTTTGATGAACTCATTTTAAAGATCACTGAATTAATTTTGTGTTTTAAAAAAATAATCTCAAGGGATTTTTTCTATTTCATGTTCTTTCTATTTTTAGTATTTTATCCTAACAAAAAAATCATTCTATGTTTTGGTGAATTCATTTTGTGTATTAGTAAATTCATTTCTTCATATGTTTTTTTGTTATTATGTTTTTATTAAAGGTAAAAGTGAGTTTTGAAATGGATTATACCAATTAAAAAAATCCACCAAAGTTATAGATAACCCAATGAATAAAACCACAAACAACTAACAAGAACACATGCCAAAAATAGAGAAAAAACAACACAAACATAGTTGATTCACAACACATGATTACAGACCTAAAGATTTAATTAGTTTTATTCCAATCCTCGTATGTAGATGTCCATTCATTGATCATACTTTGAAAATTTATTTCCATTCCACTAACCACTCCCTCATGAGCAGATGTTGATGCCTCACCTTTAAGCTTCTTCCTGGGAATACTATCATTGCCTGTGGAACTAACATCATTGAGAAATTCATCCAAAACCTCCATACTCTGCATAACATTATGCACTGTCACCTTCATAAAATTCAATAAAATAATTCTATTTTTTATTGATTTAGCCATTTTCATTATCCATCCTATTCATTCTATTAGTCAAAGTTTCAATATGTGATGTCATCTCAATCTCTTTCTCACAAGAACAATATAAACCATCATTTTTTTAAGATTATTCACTTATCATTTAATCCTAGAATGATCCTTTATGAACCATTTGAGGAAAGCCTTATGTAAATTTACTTCATCCTATAAAATTTCATACTTGTCTTGATGATTTACAATATCATTAAAAAAGTCAAGATCCAACTTAACCTAAGTTCTTTGTTGCATCTCCCCAGTTGGACCCTGAGCCTATTTCTTCTTCTCAAAACTACCAGTAAAATTCATATATGATCTATTATGTACATTTTATTATTGCTCAGTATTCATCCCATCATCCTTATTTACAATTCTACCCTTACCATGTTGTTCATCTTGAAAACCATGATTCTCCCCCTCCACTTTTTTTATCCTTATTAACCTCAACATTAATATCAATTGCATCAAGATCAATGAATTCAATCATCTCTTGAGGATATTCATAATACAAACCCTCTTTTATTTCCATTCCATTACTATTTTTGGGTTTTGGTCTATTGTTACTCCTTAAATTCCTTTTGGGAACCTCCTGCATAGAGCTAGTATGTTTTTTCCTTTACACAATGGAAGATTATGGAGATGGATTTTATATGTAATTAGAAATGCATCATGTCTATAAATCAATCCTAGCTTGGAGAAGGTTGAACATACCTACACTTCTGATTTGGAATACATTTGTTAAGTAAGGGTATGAACAATATGGAGATCTGCTAGGCCTGATTAAGGGATCACTTGTCACAATACACCATGCTAGGAAGGGTTTCAAAGCCTATAGTATAACACAATCATAAAACAACCCTAAAAGAGTCATAGGTTTAATGTTCACTCTATTATAATAAATAAGAAAGTAAATCTAATCTAGTGCACACCAAATTTTATGGCATAAATTAGGGGTTAGAAACAAAATAAACTAAACTAAATATGCATAGAATACATATACTCATGTCAATGTATATAAAATCCTAATGCATGGAAGAAAGAATCAAAATTGCATTATATATCTACTCTTACAAAGGATAAATAAAGTTAGGAATATTTACTTTGAAGATGAACCCACTGATCCTTAATATCTCCCTTAACCAAGGTGTTTTTCAAGAGATTGTTATGGTATGTAAGGATAACAAAGACAAATCATCTCTACACTACACAACCTATCCATCCATCCAAAAGACTTATCCACAAGACAAGATCCATATCTCCAAAGAAAGTATGGAACCCTAAGCTTTATTCCTCAAGTAGAATGTTAAATAATCAAATGCTCATTTGCATTTATTATATTTTTATTATATTCTTATTTAAAAATGGTTGGAAATAAAATTGTATACATAGGTATATATTTCCCTAAATCCTTCTGAATATGTTAGTTGTACAAGGTCGACCTAGTCAACCCTGTATGTTTTTAGGAGATAAATCACTAGGTCTTGAGCTAAGTCAGCTGAAGGGATAACAAATTTCAAAGTGAAAAATACCAAAAAATAGTATAGGGTTAACCTAGTAGACCTTGTACAATAATCAAAAGCTAAAAATTATATAGAGTCAACCTAATTGACATAGTACAATCAATTGGTTGAAAGGGGGTTAATGCAAGAATAAAGAGGATAAATCATGATAAATGATTGGAATGGGAAAGACTAAGAATAATAATCTTAGGTTAAGTAGTTTCAGGAGATGAGTGTGTATATGTAAAGTGGAAAAAGGGACAACAATCTTATGAAGCACTAATGGTTTGTCCACCAATTTCTTGGTATACCCCTTAAGGCATGCCCTTAGAGAGATTGAGACTTGATGGGCTCCTATAAGATAAAAAGTGTTAGTAATCAATAAAAGTTAAAAATATTATGTGTATACATATGCCCCACTCAAAGCTCATCAAGTGTCATGTGAGTGCAATATGGGATGGTGATTTAAGAAATAAAACATGATAACACACAACACTAATGCTAAGTAAAGTGTAGTAAGCAAAAAATAAGATAGAGGAAAGGAAAGAATTGAAAATCACATACCTTTACTTATTTTAGTGTTTTAGATAAAAAATTAGATTGCAAGAGAAAGTGAAGGCATCCAATGTGAAGAACACTAGGCAAAACTAGAGAAGTTAGTGCAAAAAATTGCTAAAAATAAAAAAATTGGAATATAGGCATATAATAGTGAAAAATATTCTCTATGTCATTATGAATCCAATGTATTTTATGGTTTTGAAAATAGATAAGTAAAAACAAAGATATAGGCAAAATAAGGAATCTATAGGAAAATAATTGAAGAATTTGAATTTTGGAAAGTGTTTTTAGATAAGGGAAAGATAAGCCATTTTGTTATTTTGACTTGTGAAAGAGAGAAAAAAGAGATATGGAGACCAAACGAGTTAGGATGGTGAGGAGACAATAGGCTAGACAAGGAGGGGCTTTAAGAGCAGCAACGGGTGCACTATAGGTATGAAACTATGAATCTTAAGCTAGTTTTTTTAGTAATTTAATGAAATAAATGAATTTTTTAAAAATATAATTTTTTAGCATTTTTAGATGTCAAAATGAATCAAAATTAGATTCTATAGGTAAGAAAAACCAATTAAGAAAATGGGTTTGAAAGAATTATGAAAATTTTCAAAAAGGAACTTTTTAAAGAAAATGTAAGGGATTGGTAACTAAAAACAATTGGGTGACCTAGTCAACCTAGTAGGCCAAAAATAGGCAAAATGTATATTGTCAATCTAGTAGCTGTGTGCCAAACCTATACATTTTTCATACTGTCAACCTAGTATAGTTTTCCAACTCATCTAAAAAGTCTAGAATGATAATGCAGTACTAGGGAAGGGAAAATAAGAGGGTTGACTTAGATTTGTAAGTTAACTAGGCAAAAAATAGGGAAATTTTGGTCAAATTAGGTTGACCAAAGAACTAGAATTGTATGAAAATACATGTAAAAGGTTGAAAGAAGGTGAATGGCCTAAAATGACCAAGGGAAAAAGGGACTAAAGAGGCTAAAGATAGGTAAAAAATGAATGGATTAAAGCACTTTAGGCTTATTTTTTATTAAAATTTTAAAAAGAATGTATTTTGAATATACATGACATGGAAGATCTAGTACATTTTTTATTATTTCATGGTTGCAGGTATGACCCCATTTCTAGAGATTGGTAGATGTGTCTTGGTTACAAAATCTACTGGAGTGTCTAACCATAGGTGATAGAGCTAGGCTAGTAGCTATAGGCCTAGGAGGGATAGTTGACATATGCAGGTTTCCCTTGAGTTTAGATCTATTAATCATGTTCTTTGGATGTTGGGAATGATTAACTAATACATTCATATGATATGTGGATGGGGACTTGGTAGAGATAGATATCACTCTAAAGGATATGCATGTCATCCTAGGGATAATGGTGATAAGAGCACTAGTGACTAAAAGCATACCAAATATCCTAAAGGAGAGGAGAGGAGAGCCTTAGCCATGTGGGATACTAGATCAGATATGATATTAGGAGGTATATGAGTTAATATGTTTGATTTTTATGCATCGTAGATTAAAAATATCTAGAAGGTTATGATAAGACTTGTGACATAGTGAGTGCTATGCCATAAGTTAGATGACAAGGTACCACTATTTAAGGTAGCCTTGAGTAGGAGGATTCTAGAGGAAGGCATACTATCTAATCTTAGAACTATCATCTTGGTCTAGCTCATACATGATTTATATGAGGTACTGGTCAGAGGGTAGAAGTTTATAGGACTAATCATATTATTAATGGCTTAGATCTATGAGAGGTTTCCCATATATCAATTAGTTGGGTTACCCCATGTGGCCAATGATAGGTCACCTTGAGTGTGGAAATGTAGATAGGACCAGGTAGTGTAAGCCACGCCCCATATTTAAGTGTTATAGATAGTGAGATGTGTAGACATAATATGATAGCCATATGGGCACATAGGGACTATGTGGCTGAGCTGGTACATAGTTACACTAGTTATAATAAGATAGAGGATATTGAACACTATACTTGGTGTAGGAGCCACATATAGTAGCATGGGTACTAGGATATAGGGGCCTACCTCATCTAGTGGCACTATTATTCATGCCTGAGTAGTGAGCTCAACATGTGAGAGATCTATGGGGAGGGAGGGGACTATGGCCACTAGTGGTAAGGCCAATACTTAAACCATATCATGAGTGACCATAGATTAAATAAGCATAATAGGGAATGGAGTAGGAGGAGAGAGATGTGGATGTAGTGACATTAGAGACACCACCACTAGCTCAAAAGTGAGATGAGATATGATCATTGAGGACATGACATCGATAGAGGTAAGAGGATTAAGAGAGAGTGGAGACTGTCATCATCCCTAATGACCTATAAAGTAAGCCAAAGGAGATTTGGATGAAAGATAGACCACTTAAGCATAGGCTGAGGCATACACAAGCCATGATATCTAGATTTGAACTAAGGAGGCAACCTATAAAAGAGGTGCTAGGAGGCCATGTAGATGGAGAGACTGTGCTAGGTGCTCATGTGGATGGTGAGACTATAGTGGATGAGACATAGACAAGTAATAAATATGATTAAATTATTGCATAATTTTGTATTTTGAAAGAGAGACTAGAGGTAGATATATATTATGAGATGTGATGGTGATCTAATATCTATTTAAGTGTGATTTTATAGGTGTAGTTGAGGATGAGGAGGAGAGATGGGGGTTTATTATAAGGGGAACACTCTGTGACATCCTAGATGAGACTTTACATTTTATATGACCCTAATACATTAGAGGAACCATATCATCTACCCCAACTTAGGCAAGCTAGTTTAGATTAGTAGGGTAGGTAGCAAAGTGAATACAAGCATAAAGAGAGAGGATACAATCACCAATAGAGATGGGTGTAGGCAAGATATGGGCATGATAGACCCTAATAGAGGAAAGAGCTATGCATTTGGCTATAGTGTTGTAGATGACATAGGCACATACAATGATGTAGACCTAATTGATGTAGGCACATATGGTGACCTAAACTAAGTTGGAATAGACACATGTGCAAATAGTATATCTACAAGGACAATATAGGGACTAAAATCTTAGATGGCCTCCTTACAATGTATTATTTAGAGGAGTTAGATTGATGCCTCAACAAGTAGCATTACTAGATCATGAGATAGATAGGATGGGGCCCAGTCACAGAGTTAAAGCATTATATATATGCTTATACTTGTTGTATCAAAAATCATGACATGTATATATGATGTATCATTTTGGCATATTGATGTTGCTTTTGTATGTTGTCATCATTATGGTTATGGTTGTGGATTCTTTGGATATATTTATTTAGAGCACATATATTTAACTTGTTGTATATTCTATATGAAATATATGAGATGTGTTTTCTTTTCTAGCATTATGAAAAACACATGCATGGTAAAAAGAAACAAGAAAAAAGGGTTTGGTAAAATATAATCAACCAAAAATATACTAAACATTATTTCAAGTTGGGAAATGTGTAATAAATAGAAAATGACTAAGTATAAAGCACCAAGGGATGGTACAACAATATGGTAAAATGGAATTTGTTATTAAACCAAAGTGAAAGTTTTTTTCACCAAATTAAAACAAGTAAAATCATACTAAATTGCATTGGGAAGTATGAAAATAATGTAATAAAATGGAAGTTATGTAAAAGGGAACAAATGATATAAAAAATAAATAAATTAAGTCAATCAATCATATTATATCATTTTAGGAAGTATAAGAGAAAAATAAAATTGGTAAAAGATTGGTCTTTAATTGATCACACTAATTCAAGCTATGAAGTATGAAAAATTCAAGAAATGGTTATATTTTTACATGCAATAGAAAAATAATAAGATAAAAGTGAAATGGAAATCAAGTAAGCATAAAACACACTAAATCAAGATGGGAAGCATGCCAATGATAAGTAACTTCATAATCAATCACATCTTATCTCATATTTTACACATCTAATTTTGTTTGTGACTTATATTATTGGAAAATTTTATAAGGAATATCGGGTCCTATCCATGGTCTTACACTAAAAATCATAAAGAAAACAACACTAGGGTGGAAAAATTAGGATAATTGGGTAATAAAGGATGTGGGTAATAGGAAGGAAAAAGGTGGTAATTTGTGATGAATGTCAAGTCCTATTTGCAGTCTTATAATGCAAGTCACAAATGAAATACCAAGGGGATTGATAAGTAGACAAAATAATATTTCTCAAGAGGAAATATGAGGGATATAAGGAATGAAAAAGGGAGTGTAAAAATCAATACATAGACATCTTATGAGAAGAACTTAGGAAAAAAGAGGCATACTAAAGACATGAGAAGACACTAAGTGACTAGTGACCATCAATGTACAAAGGAAACCTATTCACTATAGACACAAATCTTCGTAGGAAAATAAGTGTACTACTAAGATCAACTCATGAATGTAGATTGGTATAAGGAAAAGTGAAATGGACCTAACTTTTTGTAACATGTTCCATATTCTTTAGGACCCTTATAGAGTCATTGGTCTACTGTGAAGATTGGGTACTTGCATGAGAAAGTAGGTATCACTAAAAAAAATTTAATTTATTCTCCTCTTCTAATGTACTGGCCTACTACACCCCAAATTACCTTAGCTCTACCATGAGGCCAACTATAGATTTTGAGCTTTGACTTAAAGAAGGAGATGTGCTTGGAATCATGTCTTATAGTGTGATGTTGACTTTTGAGATTATTTTTGCCTTTTATATCATTTCTTTTTGTAAAATGATTTAGATTTTAAATTTTTATGGCTTTTTTAAGATTTATCCTCCATAAGATTTGGAATGATCAATCATGAGAGATATAGTGATACACATGAATGAGTTATAGGCTAAGTCTAAAGGAAGCTAAGTAACCAAATACAAAAACTAACTAGGATACTTTGGCTTAACAATGAACTAGCATGTGATCTCAAGTCTCAATAATGTATATGCTTAGTTTGTGAAAAAGGAAGAAAGGAAAAGGGATATCAAAAGTGGACCAGTGAAAGTAAAGTATAATGAGATACATTATTTACTAAGTAATCACATTGTAAAAGGAGACAAGAACCAAAGGAAATAGGGTTTGTATAACCAAGTCACAATGACAATTATCTATGAAAAATAAAGATAAGAAAACAAACAAATATGAAAACACAAGAAGAGAGTTTTGAGAAAAAACTCAAGAAAGAAAGAAAAGATAATAATAAAGAAGGACAATCATATGCAAATATAAATGATAATATAAGTAACATATAGTACCAAAAAGTAAAGAATCATCATATAATAAAAATATGAATTTGACATAGTGTCAAATGATATAATACATAGATAATAATGAAATTGGAGCACACATCCAATCAAAATGTAAATGTAAAGGCACCATGCATGTGCTCATAAATACTGATACATCTTCTCACACACATTATCCAAGACATCATATAAATCTCTTTGAAGTTGGATATGAATTATTGCTAATGTCTCATAAATCTTCAATGAAAAATAGGAAAAGACTTATCTTCTAATCTCCTCAAATAAAAAATTAGGAATGCTCAAAGGATCATGCTAAGTAATATTAGGCAAGGGATGCTCAAGAGAATGCATGTGAGTGGGCTCTATGAGAGATGTAAGAATCATGAATGGAGAAGGATCTATGGGTGAGGGAATCATAGGTGAAGGATATATAGGTGAGGGAAGGTCCATAGGTGAAGGAATCATAGGTGGAGGTATATAAGGTTATGAAGGGACCACAGGAGGAGATGGAACCACTAAAGGTGGAACCATGGGAGAGGAAGGAGAAACCTTATTATAGGAATGACCTATGGGAGGAATGGAAGAAGTTTTAGGAATATCTATAAGGTAATCGTTCATTTATTATTGAAGGATGCAATGATGATTAGTGTGATGGGTGCCACAGATAATACACCTCACCATACCTAGGTGTATATTCAGGTAAAACCTTCAAGGGAAGCATGGCTTTGTTTGAGGTAGGAGAAGATGGACATAAAGTGTCAATATATTGTCACAACTTGTGAAAATGGGTAGAATAATGACTACCTATCCCATGGAAGAAACAAATATGCTTATGAGTGGTCTTAGGAGAAGCACTCACAGAAGGAGGTATAATATGATTGGAATAAGCTAGAGAAGACTCATTGTCCCATTTGGTGGACAACAAATCCATCTTAGGAAAGGGAAGAAAACCATCACCAAGGGAAGGTGGTGATGTGGGAGGAATGGAACTAGGCTTAATGAAAGGATCAATGGGATAAGAAATAAGGGTAGGCTCAATAATAGCAAGAGTGGGAACATGCTCAAATATAGTGGGCGAAAGAATAGCGTCAACTATAATGGGAATGACAATGGGCTCTGATAAATGCTATACTAAGGGAAGAGTGGGATATACAAAAGGTCTAAGGAGGGTTGTACTAATATCAGGAGTAAACTAACTATGGTGATTAGGGAATCTTACAAAATGGTAAGGTCTAGTCATATCATGATCCATGAGCATACTACTATTATGATCCTTAAAAATTAGAGGCGTTGGTGCATTCTTTACCCTATGATAAAGAGGAAAAATACTAAAATTAGGAACTTTAAATGAAGAAATATGGGAAGATACATGAAAATACTCAAGTAAAGAAGAATGAAAACAAACAATATCAACATCACGAGCCTACACAAGACTACCTAATAATGGATCATCTAGGGAATAACCATCATCATAATCTAGGGAATGAAGATCAATAAAACAATTAGGGATAACCTTATCATCTAAGGAAGTATGGTGAATATAATGGTAAGTGTTGGTCAAGACTATGGAAATATCATTGCAAGGAGGCTTGTGAGAATGAGGCGATAATGAAGTAGGAAGCTATGAGATGAGATAAGGTAAGAGATTAGAATTTTTAATCTTTAGTTTAATATCATCGACATCATCATAATCAAAATCTAAGAGGTTAGGAGGAATGTTCCCAATGAGTTCAGGATGTCCATTGTAACTTTAGTTTGAATTAATCAGAAAATTAAGATGTTATGACTCATGGAATGGAACACTGGGAAAATTTTGAAGGGTAAGAATATTTAAGACACCATGATCTTGGAATTATTAAAAATTACAAGGGTTAGTGTCACCTTGAATACTATAAATGGATTCACTATGAGGGAATTTAATGCATTGGTAGGCAAAAGAAGTAACAACTCTCATATGGTGAGTCCACAGCCTACCAAGCAAGATGTTATAAGAAAGGGGAAAATTAAATATCATCACCTTCACACCAATGGTGATAGGTGGGATGATAATAATAATCCACACATAACCTAGAGGATGCATTTTCCTTATATCATATTCTTGGCATGTGTTGCATGTAGACTTGAGATTGCATTCTAAATATCTAAGGGTCTTAATGAAGTCAAGAGAGGTAATGTAGGTGCTAAAACCCTCATCAATAAATGCACACTTAACTTGGATATCATCTATTTAGACACTAAATAATAAGGGAGGATCATTTGCATGAAGCATAATCTCATCAAGAATCATAGAAGTTAAAGGAAATTTTAAGGAAAGAGAAGTGTCAATAGTTTCATCAATGTTGATATACATCTCTTCACATTTTTGTAATATACTATCCTCAGATCTAGATAAGGCTACCTCATATCCTACTAGGGGAGGTTTAAGGACATTCATCTTGAATAATAGTTGCATAATATGGTTTCTATGACATGGATAAGTCATCATAATCTCAAGGAATGAAATTTGGGATGAGAGATTAGTGAGTTCCATGATGGGATCCCACTCATCATAACCCATAAGAAGGTTGTTAGATATAGGTGCATAATTATTAATGAGGTCCTTAGAAGGAGGAGCCAAAGTACATTGGAATTTATGTTGGTAAGAAGAAAAAGGTTTAGAACAAGGTTTTAAATCATGTGGTGATGATGAAGTAGTTTATTCAAGATAATTTTGTGAATTGGTAGAAGTATTAGTATAATTTTGAGTATCATTAATATTTGAAGATGATGGAAGAGTGGTAGAAATATAAATGGAAGTGTTATCCAAGGGAGAATTGGAAATTAAATCATCAAAATTAATAAGGTCATCTTTACCCAACTCATTTAAATGATTTGGATAAGAATCCTAGATAGCACAATATATTCTATATAAAAGAGGACTTTAGATAGGTTGAGAATTGATAAAATCAACCACCATTTGCATATTAGTCATGCTAACCACATTCTCTTTAGGAGTGGGTTCAGCAAGACTTTATAAATTATTAGTAGAAGGGGTGGCTTTGTCTTGATTGTCTTGAATAGGTTGATGATTAGGAAGAGGATATTTTTAGATAGCTAAATGAGTATTGTCTTGGTTTGAGGCTTAAGTTTTATCATGTGATTTATACTCCTTAAAATCAATTTCATAAGGTTATTTATGCTTTTAAATGACATAATTGTGATCAAAATTAGGACCAAGAAGAAAATACATAACTAAATTATGAATTTGTCTATAGGTCTCATGAGAATGACCCTAACTAGCGTGAAACTAACAAAACTTATTGGTATCATACTAGGATTTCATATAATGGGTAGGTTTAAGATCTTGTGGAAGAGGCTTGGGTAGACACTTAAGCAATTCAATTGAGGATATAGATTTATGAACATTAATTTTATTTGGTGAAGATAAGTGAGGATTGGTATATTTTTGAGAAGGGGGAATTGGTTTTGATGAAGGGGTAGGAATGATAGCTTGAAAATTTTGAATGATTTCATAAGAATATGTAACACCATCATTATTAATATTGTGATTTTTGTTCTTAAGATACAAGGACCCATAGAAGATTGGGGTGGCTCAAATTGATGCATAAGGAAATCTTGTCATTTAGCTTGGTCAATAGCCTCCTCCAATGTACATGGAGAGAGAGTGTGGACATGATATTGAAGTTTATGAAAAGGGCATTGGTAAGGAGATGAAAAAGACTATCATCAGCCGTGTTATGCTCACACTTGTTTGACATAGTTTTCCATATTTTAACAAAGGCTTGAGTAGTTTCATTTTCAAGTTGTTTGTAATTTATGAAATGGGCTAAAGTGTTTTCAGGAAGATCACTAGTTTGGAATTTTTGAGCTAAAGAATTCACTCAATCTTCCAAACTAGTAATGGAATGAGTTCTAAGTTGGTTGTACCAATCTAAGGCATCACCTGTGAGAGTTTTGGCTAAGATTTTGGTAGCATCAAAGGTTTTTAGTTTGATCCAATCCTTATAAATATTTACAAATGTTTTAAGATGAAGGGTGGGATTAGTTTATCCATTATAAGAAATTGTAGGTGTGATACCTCTAATATCAATGGTATCAATTTGAGTAGTGAGAGGTTCATTTTGGATATGCTTAATGGTTTTGTTGACCAAAGGTGATTGAGGAATGAGATTGCCTTGATAATCTTAAAAAGGAGGGGTAACATTATAGTTATGTAATCCCTAAGATGTTTGTTAAGGATGAGTTTGAAGATAAAGAAGGTGGTTTTGCATTCTCATCATTTGATTTATGTTATGAGATTTAAAGGTATTCATTTGATTGAGTGTTTGTAACAATAGTTGATGTGTTTGATTAGCATTATTATAATCATTAGAGTTGGTGTTCATGGATTGGGTAACACTATTGGTGATAATAGGAGCTTGAGAGGAACTATGAGAATGTGAGGCATTAGTGGAAAAATTTGCTTGTATAGAAAAAGATGGACTAATGAATGGTTGAGAAGAAGAAGCACTAGTAACATGATTACCTTGGGTAGAAAATGATGCACTAGTGGAAGGATTAAGGATAGTGGATCTTATGAGAGGTCCATTTGATGTAGAACCTGCCATGTTAGTGGATATACTAGGCTTGGAGGTGGAAGAAGTTAGAGAAGAAGAGCTCATGGTATGAGAAGGGATCAAAATTCAAGGAAGAGGTTGAGAATCAAAGAAAGTGGTACCCTCAAATCTAGTTGATAATGTAGGAGTAGGTGAATGAGGCTCTTCAACTTGACCACTAATCATAATATTGTAAATGGTAGAAGGGTCTTTTCCTCAGTGTTGAAGAAATTTAGAGATAAAGAAGATCATTTTGGGGGTATACTCTAATTTAGGTTGGTCTTCTAATGAGAAAATAGGATTATGCTATTGAGAGGTATTAGGAGGGGTCCCATAGTTCATTTTATGAGTGGAAATATGAAAATTACTATCATCCAAGAGAATAGCCCTACTCTGTCTATGGGAGACAATATGAGGTTTGTAAAAATTCATCATGTTTATTAACTGCAACTCAATGTTGTCATCAAGTAGAAAGTCCATGATGAAGGAAAAGAAAGAGAGATGAGAAAGCAATAAATTAGGGAATGACAAAAATAGTATAGGGTCGATTGAGTTGACCTAGCATAAACATAGGGTCTAAAAATTATATAGGGTCGACTAGGTCGATCTAGTATAGTGAATAGAGGATGGAAAAAGGTACAGGGTCAACTAGGTTGAACCCATACAACAAAAAGGTAAATTTAATAAGTTTATAAAATATTTATAGACTAAAATAAGATAACTTTTACAATAAATTTGAAGAGAAAAGACACAAATAACACAAATAATCAATTGGATTAATGTTGACCAATCTAATTGAAGCACATAGCACAAAACCTTGCAATAATGTTGGCTAAAGGAAGTTTTTGAAATACAAAATAAAATTACATAAAGAGAAAGAAATCAAATTATAAAGTAAGAAGCTAACTATTTGGTCAACCTGAATGTTAATTAGATTATTAAGCTATGATTTTAAATGTGATAGGAAGTTGGCTATAAGCAAGAATTATAATGGCAATCTAAGGATGGTTTCAGGTAGTTTGGGCTGAAAGGAACTATAGTGGAAATGATAAAAACTTGTTATTGTGGCCTAACCCCTCACTTCACACACCATATTGATAAGGATGTTAGTTTCTTATCTAGAATATACCATTAACTAGGCCTTATACTTGACCAGAGTATCAAGTCAACTTCCACCTTGCTGATAAAATCCAAGTAGGTTGGCTTTGGGTAGGAAAATATAAAAATGCTTGTTTAGAATTTTTAACTTGGTCATGTGTGAATAAAATAAAAAATAGTGAAACTAAACAATTAAGTGAAAAACCACCTAATTAGACTATGTGATCTATTATAATCATGCAATTAACAAAAAAAGAAAGTGTAAACTAATTACTAGCATATAATGTTAATTCCCAATTTGAAACAAGGTAAAATGTTGATATGGTCAATAATATATGCAAAAAATATATAATAGAGTCAATCCTATACTATAGAAGCAAGGTTTGAAAATAAAAAGGGTCAACAAAGTCGACCTAGTTATCCATACAACACATAACACAGAAGTAGGTCGGTAGGGTAGATCTAGTTGACTATGCAAAGGCAGTTTTGAAGACTAAAAAATGTAAAAGGAAAGATTTTAAAGAAAGAGATGGAGATATAAAAAGGAACCTTGGTGGATCATAGATGTGGAGAATGAATATTTATATCCTATAATCTTGATATATGCTTTTAAATTCTACTAACTGGGTCGATCAAGCTTTAAAGAAACTTGATATTGAGTGCCTAAAATATACATGGTTGATTGGGTCAACATAGTATGCTAATCCTGATGTTTGAAAAAGTAAAAGGTTAATTTTATCAACCTAGTAGTTTGGAGTGGATGTCTATAAACCTCAAAACCTGTACTAGGTTGATAAGGTCAATCCAGTAGCCTGTACCTAAAAACTTGGGCATAAAAGATAGATACTAGGTTGATAGAGTCAATCTAGTATGAAAAATATATGATAAAAATAATGAAAGAAATTAAATAAGATGAACAAATCCTACAAGGGTTAGTTCATGTCAGGTTCACTAAAATTTATGCAATCAAAAATGAATCATATCTATAAATCAATCTTGGCTCAAAGAAGATATATTCTACCTACACTTCTGATTGGGAATATATTTTTTAATCACAGGCATGGCCAATATGGGGATCTTCTAGACCTGATTAGGGGATCACTTTTCATAATACACCATACTAAGAATGGTTTCAAAGCTTACAGTTTAATGCAATCTTGCAACAACCCTAAAAGAGTTATAGGTTTAATGTTCACTCTATTATAATAAACAAGAAAGTAAATCTAATCTAGTACACACCAAAGATTATGACATAAAGTGGGGGTTAAAAACAAAAAAAATACACTTAACATGCATAAGATACATATACTCATGTCAATGTATATTAAATCCTAATGTATGGAGGAAATAAGCACAACTACATTATCTATCTACTCTTACAAAGGAGAAATAAAGTTAGGAATACTTACCTTGAAGATGAACCTGCTAAGCCTCAATCTCTCCCTTTGCCAAGGTGATTCACAAAATATTTTTTTCCTATGTAAGGATAGAAAAGATAAATCATATCTATGATACACAACCTATCTATGTATCCAAAAGACTTCTCCACAAGACAAGATCCACATCTCCAAAGAAGGTATGGAACCCTAAGCTTTATTCTTCAAGTAGAATGGTCAATAAGTAGATGTTTATTCACACTTATTCTTTTTTAATTCTCTTTTTATTTAAAAATGGTTTGAAATGAACTTATATATATATAGGAATATTTTTCCTAAATCCTTTCAAATATGTTGGCTATATAGGGTTGATCCAGTCAACCATGTATGTTTTTAGGAGATAAATCAGTAGGTCTTGAGCTAGGTCGACCAAAGGGCTAACAAATTTCAAAGTGATAAATACCATCAAATAATATAGGGTCAACCCATTCAACCCTATATAATAAGTATAATTTGAAAAATGTACATGGTCAACCCAACTAACCTAGTACAGTTAATTGGTTGAAAGGGGGTCAAGGCAAGAACAAGGAGTATAAAACATGGCAAATGACTGAAATGGGTAAGGCTAAGAATAATAAGCTTAGGGTCAATGGTTTTAGGAGATGAGTGTGTAGATATCAAGTGGAAAAAGGGACAATAATCTTATGAAGCACCAATGGTCTACCCACCCCTTTCTTAGTATACCCCTTAATGCATGTACTCAGATAGATTGAGACTTGATGGGTTCTTACAAGATACAAAGTGTCATTAATCAATAAAAGTTAAAAATATTGTGTATAAAATTTTGTGCCTTAAAGAATTTTTAAATCAAAAATATAACTACATGATGCATAGGTTTTGATTTTCTACCTAATTATACCTCCCTCACAGAATGTTCTAATGAGTGTAAAATATAGAAAATAATGCTCAATAGAACATGATGGCACATGTAGTTCAAAAACAAGAAATTATAGTAATGCACAACTTTATAATGGCCATATAAAGTAAAATACCTTATAATATGTTCTACAAAATCATTGAATGGGGCTAGAAAATACTCCCTTTTAAAACCCCCCCTAGAATCCCATCAATTTATCCTCACCAACCAATAACTTCATCTTTTATTGCTCCTTCCCTATAGTAATCTTAATGTATTTATTTTATTCAATGTGGAGGCTTGTGATCCTAGTAATCAACTCCTTCATTATCTTAATGAAAATGTTGTTAATGTGGACCACCCTATTCTTCCAATCTTGTACAAATTTCATAGAAATAAATAGGACATAACCACAAATTCTATCCATAAATGTAGTTAGTCCTCTAGTTTGCAACACATTCCATATGTCAACATTTATCTTAATATAATCTTTTTTCAAAGGCTCAATCTTTTTTAGATCTCCACCCATATCCACAAACCCATTCTTATCTTTGATTTCTACTTCACCATAATCCACCTTGCGAAGCTGAACACTGTAATCAAACCCATTCCCAAAATAAACCCAATTTAACAAAATTAACCTATAGTCATCAATAATTTCATAGTAATCATGCCAAAAATAATAATAAATAACCTAGTCATAATTTCTTCTCATAATGAAAACACAAAACCAAATAGGTCGCATCAAGCCCAAGTGTGCTAAAACCTTTTCAAACATAGGGTTATATCTATGTAGTGTCATGATTTTATTTTTTAAGAATATCATTAATAATATTTGGTTTTATATCATATTTTCCCCATATTTTTAAATCATTATAATTCACCCCTCTATTGGCAAAGAGGTTCACCAACATGTTTCCCTCCCTGTAAGTATGTTGAAAAATAACTTTTTCAAATTCTCTATTGATATTAAGAATTTCATCAATAATATGTTTTATAGACCGAGACACCATCAATTTATTATTAAGGCAATTGATAATATTGAGAGAATCTCCCTCAACACATAAGCACTTATACCCCAATTGACTAACAACTTGCATATGCCCTAAGGCTAGAAGAGCTTTAGAGAAGTAAATCATTTGAAACTCCATATTTCCTTCATAAGATAAAATTAATTACCCATAATGATCCCTATTAAGACCACCTACTCCAGAGAGTCTTGGGTTACCTTAAAAATATCCATTAAAATTAAGTTTTATCCATTCTGTTTGAGGAATGAACTATCTTAATAGATTTCCTTATAGCTACCTTGGGATCAACTAGATGAACATTATCAAGATCAAGATTCCATTATTTAGATATAAGTTTTTTCAAATGGAGAAAATGGAATCCTTTTTCCCCTCTTAATAATCTTGAAATATTCCTATAGCATTAATAAAATTTGGTTAGAAACTCTATAGAAGGATCATTTGTTATTCTTGAAAATCATGTTGTTCCTTTCCTTCCAAATTCCCCATAACACATGAGGAAAAGACAAATTAAAAATATCTCTAAGATCTCGGTTATTAAATGGATAAGACCAAGATATCCAAGCCTCCACAATACCTAGATGAAAAACCCAAGACACCTTGAATTTTTTAAGCAAATAAATCCATATATGGTAAGCCAACATACATTTTATGAAGATATGATTCACTGATTCCCATGCATTTTCACGTAGAATACATCTATTAACCACATAAAATCCTCTTTTGGTTAAATTATCTAGGGTAATAATTTTAATTTGAACACTCTATGGCTATAAAAAATGATATATATACTACTAATTATTTTCTATAGCACCATGGGCCAAAGACTTAAAAATCAAAACATATTTTTTTTAACATTTTAAATTCAAGTTTTGATTTATTCACATTAGCATTTCTTAATATTTTGTGTGTATCACTAGAGGTTTGTGTATGCTCTTCTATTTCACCACATGGTGATCTAGAGAATTAAAAACAACCCTAGTGAATTTTATATCCCAAGCCTAATTTACATATGCTCTTTTATTACACTAGAAACAAACCTAGGAAATTATAAATGTCTAATCTTATTTATTTTTATTTATATGGTATGTATCAACCTTATATTTCACCACCAAGTGGTAGTTCAAAGCCCATGTACCTTTAGGATGTACAAATTCAATGATATTTTTTCTTCATTGCCTAAGCTTAGTTAATCCCCAAGTGATGTAAGGTGGATTTGACCACCAATACCAAAGGTTTAAACAATCCCTTACATAAAATTGGGCCTCAGTATATCAAAAGTTATATATGAGGACACTACTTAGATAAACCTATAAATCCTAACATATAAATCTTCGGCCATAATTAGGGAGTAGTGAAAAGAAAACAACATTCTCCAAGATTAATCACCATGTACCTGCCAGACTTTGGGGTATTATTGTTAGGCTATTACTTGATTACAAACCTTCTTTACTAGTTTAGGATTATCTTTTTTATGTGTTTTTATTACTCCCCTTGTTCCAAAATATTAATCAAGTTAGTTAATTAAAAAACCAAACTTATTTCCAAACTTTTTTTCCAAACCAAAATATGTATTTAAAATTCATAACAAAAACTTATTTTTCACAAAATCCAAGTTAAACTTGTCAAATATTAATTATTAAACAATTTAGAAGCCACACTTGTCCTTAAATTAAATCTTGAGTCAAATATATAGATATAATTTGAACTATGGATCTAACCACTAGATTCCAAGCACTTTTGAATCAAACTCAAGATAGGAAAGGGACTTTTAGTAGAGATCCTTTCCATTTTGAGAATCAATATAACCATTTATATATAAATCATAATAATATCCTAATTGATCAAGGTGATTACGAACTTGAGATTAATTATTTGTCTAAGTCAAGATAAACTCATGCCCAAATTAACAACTATATTTTTGAGCATAAATATGATGTCTTGTTATGAATTTAGAATTAGGGTCTAAGTTACCTTTAAAACTTAATCCTAAGAACTTGTACCACATCATTATTAGGAGGAACCAAACCCCTCCTATTCATGATCAAAATCCATCTATAGATACTATTGGTTGGAATAAATCTAACCTATATTCCACTAATGATAACCCTCATCATGTCTTCCATGTCCATGGTAATAAGGTAAAATCAGTTCTAGATGATCAAGCTAAACATGACCACCAGCTAGTTGTGTCTGAATGCATCTACATATTGACCCATTAATTAGCCAATAGTCAATCCTATCTCACCCTAAATCCTTAAAATACTAAATCAAATAATCAAATGCTGAGGTCACCCAAATCTAATAAAAATCATTCATCAACCTCACCATTCAAGGACACTTGTTTGTCTAAGAATGGAAATATATAAAGGATGTTATCCAAGGATTTCAATAAAGATGATAAATCACCATCCTAAGGCTTCCTCTACCCGTTTATGAAGGTAAGTACAATAACATAGCATTTTGAGAAGACACAAACCCAAATATCCATTTTAGACCTCTTCAAAACATCCATGTCTTACAAATATATCTTGTACAAAACTATATAGGAGATAATATTCAAAAAATACATTGATCCATACAACTTCCAAGCACTTTAAAGACACTTGTCTCAATCCACCAAGTCACATTTTACCATAATGACATATACATTATGGGTCCATATCATAATTTACCATTATACATCAAATTTATTATTTCAAAAAATAAAATAAATTTGGTATTTATAGGTAATTGGTTTGGTTTGAATATATTCACTTTAACCTTGATAAAACAACTAAGTTATACATTATAAATATTTTATTCTAATACCATTACCATAATGTCTTATGACAATGTGGAATGCTAATTAACTATTATAATACATCTTATAAATAATGTAGGGCCTACGTACCAAATCTTACTACATGCCATTGATATTGGCCTTCCATATAACATCTTCTTTGGTAAATCATGGATTAATGCCATGCATACCATACCATACCATTAGTTCTTCATAAATACATTAAATTACCCCATTCTAATATGGAATTTACTATTCCTAGTGATCCCCAACTATTCTAAATTATTGAAAGGGAAATACAAAAAATAAAATTACTTGCTTATTATAGAAATTGTCTATGAATCAATAAAAACATAATCACCAAAGTTTAAAAGCTATATACATTTAGATGACCTATCATCCAAATCTGAAAACCAACCTTACAAATACATATACTAAAATCAACCTTCCACATCCACATCCACACCCATTTCCATATCTCAACCCACTAAATCTGAGTTCAAAATCATTGATAAAGGTATGGGAGAGTATGATATCTAGGATGCCTATTATTTATGCAAATACACATGTTTCCTAACAACCATGGAAATCCCTACCAAATCAAGAAGAAAGAATAAATATCCCATCACTATCATAAAAACCACTTTTGTAAAATGAGGACTTCTTTGAGATGAATATATTGAGAGTTCAAATGACTCATGGCTATATAGTTATGAACTTGAAACATGATTTTAAAAAAATGAATATCTCATAGCTAAGGATATCATGTGCAATATTATGAAATATAAAATTAAATTTCTTGGTCTCCATGAATAAGGCATTATGGAACATATAATTTCTCAAGAAAACAAGGAATGCCATGGCATTAGCAACAAAATTACATAATGGTGACCCATATAATTACATCAATGACTTAACCTTGATATTTGGTGATTAATCTTATAATTATGAAATGAATTATGTTCATATTTGATACAAAGGCCTTACATCTGCAAGCATCTTTGAAAACACATCCATCTTTACCCTTGAAATCAAATATCTTGAACTTATAGATTGGGACCAAAAAAACACAATACCACTCGATTTATTATAAAATGAAGAAACACTTAAAGAATTCATGGGATTTAAAAACAATATTCCATTGGGAGACCAAAAAAAGGCTTTGAGATTAACTTGGACACATCAACATACCTTGGGGAACATGAAGATTTCCTAATAATAATAATAATAATAATAATAATAATAATAATAATAATAATAATAATAATAATAATAATAATAATAATAATAATTCCTTTAGTGAAAATGTTTGTAAGGTGTTATTAGACACAAGAAATAAATAAATGGAGGATGAGTGTATTGATGAAAACCTCTCTCAAGCACCAATAGATGAGGAACTCAACCTTCCCCTCATACCAAAAAAAATTTAATATGTTTACACATTATTGATTAAATAAACCATTTATGTAAACATTAACATAATAGAGAATTCCAAAATCATTAAGTTGGTATCTATATACAAAGGAAAATGTAGTTAACATATTAATTGATCCTAGCTTGAAGAAGATAAATCCTACTTACACTTTAGATTATTGATACATTAGATATTTGGTATCATGACCAAGATGGATCTGCTAGAACTAACCAAGGGATATCTTACCATAATAACATCATTACAGAGGGTTATAAAGCCTCTAGTCAAGAAACACCATGCAATAAACCTATCTAAGTCTTATGTTTTCATATACACAAAGGAAATGAAATACAAATTAAAATATAATCTAGTGCTCACCAGAGCTTATGGCACAAAGTGGGGGTAATAAAAATAAAAACTAAACATACATTGAAGATATATATTCAAGTCAATGTATAGGAAATCATAATTCATGGGAGAAAAGTATAAATGTAAATCTATCTACTCTTACAAATGAAGAACAAAGTTAGGAATAATTACCTTTGAAGACAAACCTATTGATCCTCAATCTCTCCCTTGGCCAAGGTGATTTTCAAGAGGTTATTTTGGTATGTAAGGATAACAAGGATAAGTCATCCAGGCTACACAACTTCTCTATGAATTCAAAATACTTCTCCATAAGATATGATGCATATCTCCAAAGAAAGTATTAAAACCCTAAGCTATGCTCCTTAAATAGAATGGTGGATAAGTAGATGTGTAATATATTATTATTATTCTTCTCTCTCTTAATAAATGATGGAAATGGATATGTATATATAGTTGGATCTAACCCTAAACCTTTCTAAAAGTTTAGCCAATATGGTCGACCCAATTCGACTCTATATTTTTATTTGATAAAAACAAGTTAGGTTTTGTTCTAGGTAAGAAAAGGTCAACTTAGACCCATAAAATTCTTTTAATAAATTAAATACAACATTGGCCTAGGTAGATAGTGTACTATAAACTATCAAAAAGGGTTTTATACTTAGGAAAGGGCTAAATAAAGTGATGAAGTGCTTGGAAGAGTATTTAATAGAGGAGGCAAAACTTAGGGAAGTGTATAGGAGATGGTTGTGTAGATATCAAGTGGTGGTATAGGGGACAACAATCTTCTTAAGCACTAATGGTCTACCCACCCTTTCCTGGTGTACCCTTTAAGGTGTGCACTCAAATATATTGAGAATCGATGGGTTCTTATAAGAGAGAAAGCATAAATAATTGATAAATTTTTAAAATATTATGTCTATATATATGCCCCACTTGAATTTCATCACGTATCATGTAGGTGCAACAAAGGATGGTGCTTTGGGAAAAGAACATAGTAACACACAACATTGAAGCTGAATAAATTGTAATAAGAAGAAAATTAGATAAATGAAATGATAGAATTGAAAAACACATACCTTTACTTACCTTAATGTTTTAGATAATAAATGAAGTGAAAGAAATGTGAAGGTGTCTAATGTAGGGAACATTAGGTAAACCTATTTAAATTAGCGAGAAAAAGCAAAAATTTGATTTTTTTGTAAAATATACATGTAATATATGAAAATATTTTCTATAATGTTACGATTCTATAACATCTTACTATTAAAAAAAAGAGCTAGTAAAAATAAATATATGATCAAAAATGAAATATGGTGGTAAATATTTAATAGATAAATAATTTTGAACAGTAAATTTAAATAGTGTGAAAAAACATCATTTATTATTTTTATTATTTTGAGAAAACATTACTCTGAGAGACCTAGATTGAGCCTAGAGAGTGACCATGGTAGTTACAATGTGGAGGATACATAGTAGCTGCAACTAGTGCAACATAGGTAAGAAAACATGAAATTCAATTTTTTGAGCAATTTGATTTGAAATAAAGCTAAATATAGAAAATTAGATGGTAGGAAAAATCTAGACATTGAAAGTGAACTTATGAAATTTTTAGGTAAATTAGGGGTAGAGTGGGTTACTAGGTAGGAAGATATCAGATCAATATATTCCTAAGGCATTTATGGTAAATGGTCAAAAAGTCACCACACACAAATAATAGAGTTGACATGGTCAACTTAGTTCATAAGGTAAGAGGGTCAACTACATAGCAGTGGGATAACATAGTATTATTAAAGGTGGTTGACTACATAACAGTAAACCAACTTAGTTTAGAATAGGAAATGGTTGACATAGTACCCTCTAGCTAATGTAGTTGGTAATATGTGTCTAATTTAGATTGCCAAAGGGGGATAACTGTGTACTAAAGGGCTGATTTAATATCAAATAGGTTGATACAGTCTAAAAAAAGAGTTAACTTCACATGAGTGGGATGATGTAGTATAACAAGACTGTAACATGTTCAATTTAGTATCAAATGGGTTAATGGTGTACAAAAATAATAAAACATAAGACACTACCAAACAAGCTGATGAAGTAATTAATTTGTAAATTTTTAAGAATGTAGTGTTAATCATTGACATTGAGATCTGATAAATCCTTTATTGTTTGATATTTTTTAGAGACACCAAATGTTTTGGTGCCTGGTGTATGCATCATGACTACTATATCTATTAAAGTGGTTAGTTGACATGGATAGGGTTCAACTAGACACCTTGGGCTTTAGTAGCATTATGGAGATGAGATATATCCCTATGAGTGTTGATCTTATTGTCATGTTCCTGAGAAAATGAGAATGGTTGACCAACACTTTATGATATGAGGTGGAGGGGGAAACCATTGAGGTGGATATCACTTTGGAGGATTTATGTGCATTACTTAGATTACCGATAGGTGAGACACTAGTGATCACTGGTATACTAGAGTTAAAAGATGAGAGATGAACCTTAGCTAAATGGGATATAAGCTCAAAAATGATATACCCTATATTATGGGTGAGATTGTTATATGTATATATTTTTTTTCCATTTTAAACATATAGAAGGAAATGATAGAACTTGTGATAACATGATTATTATGTCACAAGTCAGACGCCAAGGTACTACTTTATACGATAGCCTTGTGTCAATCAATATTAGATCAAGGAGTGATTTATGATTTTAGTTCTATCATCTAGGTCCATCTCATGCATGATATGTATGGGATGTTGTATAGAGGGTAGAATATGATGGGACTAGTGATACTGATGAGTGCATGGATATATGAGAGGTTCCCTATGTATTGTCCAACTAGGTTATCCCATACAGTTGATGATGGGTTACCTCAAGACATGTGATGAAATAAAGACCATGTCATGTGGGCCATGACAAATGTTATAAATTTTAAAACTATCACATTAGAGTGGATAATTTTTCATTCCTACACTCACATAGTTACCGCATGGCCTAGTTAGTCTACTATTATGATTGGGTTAACATGTGTGTGAATCATGGGCCTCTATAATTCATGGGTGAAACCTCATTTAGTGGCTCACATAACTAGATATATGGGACTTCCCCATACAAAATCTCCTATAATAGTTCTTATTTATTGGGCATGACATTCTAGAGAGCTGAGAGGGAGAGGAGGCATATGGGTACCTATGGATATACCAATGATTAGGCCTCAACATGCTAGACTATGGCTTGGTCAAGCATAATAGTAAGAAGAAGTAAGGCCATGAGGATATTCCATTGATGTGGATGTAAGGTATGAGGGAGTATAGTAAGCACCATAATAAAGATGTCAATGACCATCATGAGCTCATTAGAGATGGAGACACTCGATGTGAGGAGGCACAGACACTAGTTGTCATGCAAGGGGATCCAACAATAGCTCCAAGACATAATTCATCCATAGATAAACTAATGAGGAGAGGAATATGATGGTATCAAGTGGTGACTCTTAGATTTTCATTAGTGTGGAGGTAGCTGATGGAGGAGGTGCTAAGTGGGAAAGCAAATGAAGAGACCATGATCAACAATACCATCACTAGTGAGAAATGTTTTAATTTGATTTAAGTTTTTGTCATACAACATTAATGTGTGTGTGTGTGTGTGTGTGTGTGTGTGTGTGTGTGTGTGTGTGTGTGTGTGTGTGTGTGTGTGTGTGTGTGTGTGTGTGTGTGATTTGACACTATCTAGTTTTTAGTTTTACAAATGTTAAGATAGAAGAGGTAAGATGGGAGCTCTATTTATGGCTGCACATAATGACATTTTCGATGGGTTACTGACATCATATGATCCTACCACATTATATGATCCTATGGTTCCATCTACCCCAACCCAGGTGGGTTGGTTTAAATTGGTGGGAGAGGTTGTTAGGAAACTAATTGCATGTGATGATGGGTCAAAACTACTATTAAGGGTTGGACCTAGAGAGGTATAACCTTGATAGGCCCTAACATAGGAGTGAGTTATTTAGATGGTGAATACCATCCACCTGGGATAGGTACAAGCCAAGGTGGAAAATCTATAGGGATAGGTTTTTGGATTGAGATCTCAGACTACCTCTTTACAACTCACTATTCAGAGGGGTCAGTATTAGGTGTCTATGGGTAGCATGGCTAGGCCATATGATAGATAAGATGGATCATAGCCTTAGAGATATAACTATTATATTTTTTACTTTGTATTTTATAAAACATGATATATATATATATATATATTGATGTTGATAGTTCATTGATCTTATGAGTTTTACTTGCATTTGGATGTGGATGCATGGATATATTTCCTTTCTAGCACATGTATTTAGCTTTTGTTTTATATGTTATGGAAAATATGTGATGTATATTTTCTTTTCTAGCATTATGTGAGACAAATTCATGGTTAAATAGAAAAAGGAATAAATGACTCAGAAAAGAATAATTAATCGAAATAAATGAAATACACACTATATCATGATGGGGAATGTGTAAAATCAAAAGGATGAATAAATATAATAAATCAAAGATGGTAAAAAGGGTAAAATATGTTTTTAAACCAAGTAAAGAGTTTTAACATATTAAAAAAATTAAAAAATCACACTATATCACATTGGAAAGTATGAAACATTTATAATAAAATGGAATGCACAATAAAAACCAATGGTATAAAAACAAAACAATTAAGTCGGTCAATCATACTAAATCAAGCTAAGAAATATGAATATAAAAAGGAAATGTAAAAGTAAATTAAATTAATTATATTAATTTAAGTTAGAAATTATGAACAATTTAATAAAATGATTGTAAGTATATGCACAATCAGATAATAAGAAAATAAAAGTGAGACTTATGAAGTAAGCATAAAACATACTAAATCAACATGAGATGTCAATGATGTGTAACTCATAATATAATACTACTTATCTCAAAATTGATACATGTAATTTCATTATAACTTAATTATATAGGAATTGGGTATTGGAATACTTTGTGAGGAGGGCCTGTTCCTATCCAAAGATATCACTGACTAAACACTTAGGCTTACCTATGAACTAGTATGTAATCTCAAGTTTCAACTGTATGTATGATTAGTATGTGAAAAAAAATAAAGGAATAAAAGGAGATCTAAATTAGATCAATATATAGGAGCACAATGAGATGTATTGTTTGCTAATTGATCATATGGTAGAGAAATAATTACTAAGGGGATCAAGGTTTGTATAACTAAATCAAAATAATAATTATCTAATTTTTAATTGAGATAAGGTAACAAACAATCATTGTCTAAGAAAAACAATCCATGAAAGAAGTGAAATCATAGACATAAGTGTGCAATCATGGAAATAAGATTAAAAAACATAAGAAAAGAAGAAATTAAATGAAAAAATAATATAAATATCCATGTAACTTAGATAGGTAAAACCAAAATTGACACATAATTAAGTGTATATAAGATGTATAAAAATAGATCACAATTTGAATCCAAAAGCATAATGAAGAACAAAGTGAAATAACATTGTGTTGTGTTCAAAAATACTAATAAATTTTCCCAAAATTATTATCCATGACATCTAAAACATCTCTATGAAGTTAGATCCTAAAATTAGCTAAAGTTTCATTAATATTCATTAAAAAATATGCAAAGAATTCTCTCTAAATATAATCAACCAAAAATGTAGTTTAGCTGAAGGATCATGCTCATGAGGGATCTCATGCATAAAATACTAAAGGAGAGGAATAAGTGTGTGAATAGGAATCATATTTGTGGGGCAATAAGGAGGCACCACTAGTGGAGAACAAAGAGCCATGGGTGAAGAAGGAGGTGCCATTAGTGAAAAAGGAGGATACTTCTTACATGGGTAGCCTATAGAATTAGGAATAGCTGGTGCAGGTATTGATAAAAGGTGATCATGAAGGTGATACTATAGAATACAATAATTATTGGTATGATGGGTACCATACTAGTGCCAAAGATAATATTCTCCCCAGATTTAGGGATATACTTAGGTAAAAACTTAGGAGGAGGTATAGCCTTGTCTTTGGGATGAACAATGGTGGGACATAATGTGTCAATATATTTTCAAAGATTATAGAAATGAGTAGAAGAATGATTATATTCCCATGGAAGTAACATATATACTTGTTAGTATAATTTGGAGGTATACTAATGGAATAGGTAGAAGAAGTCAGGGATGGATGATATAACTAGAAGTATTTAGTTCAATGACTAAAATTTTTGTGGATATCATAATAAGGTTGATAGACCCATTGTGAGGGGATGGGATAAAGCTATGGCAAAGGAAGAAGACCATCACCAAGGGAAGGTGGGGTTGAATCATAAACTAGGCTAGGCTCATCTAAAGGTAAAGGGGATAAAAAATAAGATGAGGCTCAGCTGAAGGTAGAGTGAGAGTAGAAACCATATGAGGATTAGATAAAAGTATAAAGAGAGTAGAAACTAGACTAGGCTCAATTGAAGGTGAGGCTAGTCATGTAAAAGGCTTAAGAGCTATAGCTAGAATGTCTAGGGGAAATAAACTAGAAATATTTTGGTATGTAGAAAAATGGTAAGGACTAGTCATTACATGATCCATGAGCATGATTACAAGAGGCTCCACTAAAAATGGGGGTGTATCATGTAATCACTCCATCTCTACCTTGTAAAATATAAGAAGAATACTAGAGTTAGGCACTATGAAGGATTAAATCCTGTAAGATGAATGATAAGGATAAAATAAAGAAGTATGATATGGAATAATATATGTATTTATAGATTGGACAAGTCCTCTTAAAATGGGTCATCTAAATAATAACCATCATCATATTTAAGTGTATGCAAGTCAATGGTACATGTAGGTATGACCTTATCATTGGACGTCACATGATGGATATAATGTCTAGTCTTGGTTAATACCATAGGCATATAATTGATAGGAGGTTCAAGAGATCAAATTTGTAAAGATGTATGAAGTTGGGAAATGATATGAGGGAATAAATCATAAGTTTTGATCTTGAGGCTAATCTCATCTAGCTCATCATTATCAGAATCTAGGAGGTCAGGTGGTATGTTCCCATTAAGTTTGGGGTGACCAATATAACCTTATGTATAATTGATAGGATAATTGAATAATTTAGACTCCCTAAATGGGATACTAGGCAAAGCTTCAAGGGTAGGAATTTTAAAGACACCATATTCTTGGAATTATTTAAAATTCTAAGGGTTTGTGTCTCCTTTTATCTTATAAATACCACCATTATTGGAAAATTTGATACATTGTCACATGGATGAGGCAACAAACGTCATACAATGAGTCTAAGGTATACTAAGAAAGATGTTATAAGAGAGGGGAAATAAATAGATCATAAATTTTATGCAGATGGTGATATAAGGGATGGTAATGGGGAGCCACATGGAACCTAAAGGAGGCACTTACCTTATATCATATCAATAATATGTGCTACATGTGGACTCAAGATTTAATTCATCATATACAAGAGTTTTAATGAAATCAAGGGAGGAAACACAAGTACTTAAACCCTCATCAATGAAGGTGTGCTTAACTTGGATATCATCTATTTTAATGCTAATGAATAGATGAGGATCATCTAGAGGAAGCAAAATCTCATCTAATATCATGGAAGTGATAGGAAAATTAAGGGAAAGAGAAGTATTCACTATTTCATCAACATGTATGGACATCTCTTCACATTGTTTAAGGATGTTATCTTTGTGTCCAAACAAGGTAGCTTAATGTCCTACTGGAGGAGGATGAGGGTTGTTAATTTCAAATAATAACTACATTAAATGATTTCAATGATATGGGGAAGTTCACATTAATTCAAGGAAAGGTATTTGATATAGGAGATTAAAAAGTTTTGCAATGGGGTCTCACTTATCATAACTCACTAGGGGATTGCTAGATATAGGTATATAATATTGCAAGAGATCCTATAAAGGAGGTTTGGAAGTGTAATTAAACTTATGTTGGTAATATGTAGTTGGTTTAGGTTGTGTAAAAATATTTTTATTGTCTTTAGGTGGTGGTATTGTTGATTGAGGTATTTCTTGTAATTAGGTTGAAGAAATACTATTGGAATGTTAGGGAATGTTGTCTAGATATATATATGTTGGGGGAAGAGTAGAGACAGTGTGAGAGGTATTATTAAGTTGAGTTGTTGAAATTAGTTTTTATAAGGTTATAATATCCTCTTACCCCAAATCCATTAGATGATATGCATAAGTTTTGTGAATGATGTGAAATACTTGAGAGGTTTGATGCATGGGTGTTGGATTAGATGTGATAAAAGAAACTACTCTTCACATTTTAGTCATATTTACCACATTTAACTCATTAGTAGTGAGTTATATTCAAATTTCAACATTATTTTATAGAAGTAGGCTTTTCATTTTTATCTTGATGATTGGGAAGAGGTCTTTTTATGTAAAAAGATGAACATTAACTTGATTTAAAGCTCATGTTTTATTTTGAATTTAATGGTATTTAAAGATATGTCATATGCTTATTGATGCTTGTGAATGAGTGACTCGTGATAAAATTTTGGGCTAAGAATAAAATCTATAGCCATATTATGTAATTATATACATGTCTCATGAGAGTGGCCCTAACCTACATGAAACCAAAAAAAATTGTTCAAATCATACCATGATTTTATTAGATAAGTGGGGTCAATATATCATGGTAAAGTCCTTGGAAGATGATTTTAAAGAATGATCCAAAACTCAAAAGTTCTGGTTGATGAATATTTCAATAGCACAAAAATAACACAATAACAATGGATTCTCTGAGAAGAGATGTCATATTACTTAACAATTGCAATACAAATATAGGCTTATCTCTAAAAAAAGATGTTTTGTTGAATAAAAAAAATTTAGATACAAAACATACACTTATCTCTAAGAAGAGATGTCTGCCTTCCTCTTTCGGGTTACAATGCATTTATACATATTTTTGAAAACAACCTCAGGAGATTGCATAGCTCAAGGAATTAATGGGTGATGATTTAACGTCCCAACATTAAAACCATACAATTCTCACATTAAAACAATACAACACTCAAGGACATACATCCCAACATTAAAATAATACAATGCTCGAGGACATACTTGAGGTTATAATGGCTTGAGGAACAAAACTATCACTGATAATACAAAATGAAAACAATACAAAATTTGAGGAATTACTATCACCGAATGGTCACCTCAAATTATTTCCCAAATCATTCCTCCCTCCTTGAAAAGCAATGGTCCCCATTTCATCATCATTCCCCATCAGGTGTGGTAGTTGTGTCTTGATTTGATTACCGATGCACACTTAGAAGGGACTGTGGTTTATGGAACTGTGTGGGGCCCGATTGTTCACCATTTCTATCTGACCATCAGTCTGTGGATGGAAGGCTATGAAATTCTTCAGTGTTGTATCTATTTTATTATATTTTTGTGTTGTTAGGGCTGTAGCATTGGCCCTTTTGGATTCCTATGGCTTGACTACCATGAAAACAAATTTCTTGGTGCTAAGCAGAGAGACAGATGTGGAAGGTGGTACTTCTAGTATCCTGTAGCACCATGTTCCAAGAGTGAGAGTGATCCATCTAGTTCTTGATTTGTATATACCATGTTGATCATACATGAATGGCTAACCAAAGAGTACATCACAAACATATAGATTGACCACATCACATAAGACCTCATCTTGGAAAGGTTATATTGCATATGAGAGAAGACATTGGTAGGTGACACAGAGGTCTCTCCCTAGGCTCAACCATCTAATACTATATGGTTTTGGGTGTGGCTTCATGGACAAATTCAATCTTTTCACAACATTAGTAGAGATTAAATTCTTTTGACTTTCATTATTAAGAATGAAATGCAGAGGCTTACCTTTCACCCATAACTTAGAGTGAAACAACCTTTCCTTGTCATCTAGCATCTTATCATGTGTCTGTGATGAAGCTACAATGGATTTAGGATTAGCATCTATAATTTATTATTCAACCTCTTCAACTGCAAGGTCTATATGAGGTAGATTAGTAGATGTTGTGGATGGTGACTCAGAAAGTAATGATTTGATAGCTTGACATTCTTCTTTGGAGTGAGTTCTAGATTTGTGATAACCACACCACTTCCCAGTCTTTCCTTCCTTTTGCTTCCAATTTTGGCCTTGTGTTTGACCTTCTTTATCACTTTTCCATTTTGAAGACTAATTCTTTATATCCATTCTTCCATGCTTCTACTTAATCTTTACTGTGAACTTGTATGCCTTACTGATGGTTTCCAAATTGAAGAGATCCATTTCCCCCACATGTACCATTGTAGTCCACAATCATATTTGATAGTTTTATGTTTCTCACTTTCTTTTATGCTGAGTCTTACAGACAAAGAATGAAAAGTGTCTGTGTAATCTTGTATAGATTGGTCCTTGCCTTGGTGAAGTTTTTGCCACTGTATGTACATATCATCATATGCACTGATGGGATAGTATTCTTCTTTTACTGCTTCTATAAAATCATCCCAGGTGGGTTCCACCCTAAGGCCAATGATATCCATACTGAACCTCTTTTTGTACACTTCCCACTAGTTTTTCATGGGCAATGATGATTTCAAAAGAGCAAAAGTGATATTTTCTCCATCGGTGAACTTATTTATAGAGAAGTAGGATGATAGTTGATCCAACCAATTTTCCACTACATCAACATTGATTTTGCCTTGAAATGTGGAAATATCAAAATTTACCTAAACCTTGAAGGGTGTTGGGGCACTGAAAGGAAGCTCCCTCGATGAGGAGCTTGGATGTGTAGCTACAGAGCCAGAATTTCCCATTGGAAGTGTTTCAAGAATTTGAGCAAATTGTTGGAGCATCTACACTTGTTGCCACTGGAGGGATTCATTCACCATTTCCTTGAAAGGATCAGATGTCTTAGTGTTGTCCACCATTTGAGGTCATTCGGGGTGTACAAGTGGAGTGTTTGGAAGCTCTATCGCTTCCCACCCAAGTTTCCTATATCCTGACCTCGTCCTCACGAACATACACTCTCAAGACAAACCGCTCTAATACCACTGATCCAAAACTCAAAAGTTTTGGTTGATGAATATTTCAATAGCATATAAATAACACAATAACAATGGATTCTCTGAGAAGAGACATCGTATTACTTAACAGCCACAATACAAATATAGGCTTATCTCTAAAAAGAGATGTTTTATTGAATCAAAAATTTATAGATAAAAAACATACGCTTATCTCTGAGAAGAGATGTCTGCCTTCCCCTTTCGAGTTACAATGCATTTATACATATTTTTGAAAAAAACCTTGAGAGATTGTGTGGCTCGAGGAATTAACAGGTGACGATTTAAGTCCTAACATTAAAACCATAAAACACTTGTATTAAAATAATACAACGCTCAAGGACATACGTCCCAGCATTAAAACAATACAATGCTTGAGGACATAATCACTCGAGGACATACTTGAGGCTATAATGGCTCGAGGAACAAAATTGTCACCAACAATACAAAATGAAAACAATACAAAATTTGAGGAATTACTGTCACCAAATGGTCACCTCGAATTGTTGCTCAGATCAATTATATACATGCCATATTATGTAATTATATACATGTCTCATGAGAGTGGCCTCAACCTACATGAAACCAAAACAAATTTTCAAATCATACCATGATTTTATTAGATAAGCGGGGTCAAGATATCATTGTAAAGCCCTTGGAAGATGATTTTAAATAATTTATAAGGATAATTTTTTATGAAAATTAATGTTTTTTATATGTGAATATGTAGGATTATGAGTGTTGTTTGGAGGGGGAGCATGCTCCATAGAGTTGTTGGGATTGATTGCTTGAATGTTGTGTTTTTAATAAGCATATGGGTGCTTGTGTTAGGTTGAGATGGTTCTAATTTGTGCATGAGAAAGTATTGTCTCTTATCTTGGTCAAGGGCTTCTTTTAAAGTTATTAGAGAGAGAGTCCCAACTTGATATTGTAACTTAGGGTAAAGAGCATTAGTGAATCAGTGGAAAAGGTTATCATCCACCATATTATGCTCACAAATTTTAGACCAGTTCTTCCATAATTTGATGAAAGTTTGTGCCATTTAAGTTTTAAGTTGTTTACAATTTATGAAGTGAGCTAAGTTATTCTTGAGAATATTACTAGTTTGAGATTATTATACTAGTGAGCTAACTAAGTCTTCCAAGCTAGTGATATAATGGGTTTTTAGTTGATTGTACCAATATAAAGCATCTCCTAAGAGTGTTTTAGCTAATAACTTGGTAACAAAAAAGGTATTAAGTTTTACCCAATATTTATAAAGGTTACCAAATGTCTGTAAGTATAATGTGGGATCGATAGACTTGTTATAAGTGATGGTAGGTGTGATACCTCCTATGTCGATATTAATAATTTGAGGCAAAAGATTTCATTTTGGAGATGTTTGATTTTTTTATTAATGAGGAGTGGTTGAGGAATAAGGTTACCATGGGAATCCCTAATGGGGGATGGGGGTCATTCAAAAATTTCACTCTCAATGAAACCTATTAGGGATTATTTTAACGGTTAATGAGATGATTTTGCATTTGCATCATTTGATTTGCATTGTTGGTTTGAAAATTATGCATTTGATTGAGTGTTTATAATAATATTTGATTATTTTGGGAAGTATTTTAACTTGTGTGCACAACATGTGACACATTGGTATTGGTATTAGTGGCTTGAGTTACACTATGAGTAGTATCATGCACTGCAGTAGTGACATGAGAAGTAGTGGTAGAAAATGAAGCATGATTAATATTTTTATTGAAATTTGCACTATTATCATGGTTAATATTGAAAGAAAAAAATTTAGAAGTGGCATGATTAAGGAGAAGGATCTTTGAAAAAGGTCCATTATAATTTAAATCTACCATGTTAGTGGACATACTTGGCATGGAGGTTGAATAAGTCATAGAATAAGATGTTATGGTGTGTGAAGGAGAAAAAATGGAAGGAAAAGGTTGATAAGCAAATAAAGTGTCTCCCCCAAATACATGAGAGAAGTTAGGGCAGGGTGAAAGAGGTTCTTCTACTTGAGGACCTATCATAAGATTATTAATGGTTGAAGGATCTTTTCTTCAATGTTGAAAAATTTTGTTAATGAAAAAGAGAATTTTAGGTGTGTAATATAAATCATGATCATATTATAAATAAAATAAATGATTTTGAGTTGAGGATGAATGAGGAGGAGTCCCATAATTGGTAGTTTGAGTGGAAACATGAGCATCATTTGCATCCAAAGTGGGAGCCATAATTTGTGTCTTAGAAAACCTATTAGGATTGGTAATACTCATCATGTTTGTTAGATTTAACTCTATATTATCCTCAAATAGGAAATTCATGATGAGAAAAAGAGGCTAAAAAGTTTACAAAAAATGAGAATTAGTTGATAGGATATTTAATCATATAGATTGACAGTGTTCTATGAAATATGAAATATAATAAAGAATAAGAGGAAATAATCATACAAGTCAATTGTTTACTACTAGATAGGAAACTAACAAGAAATAAGATGACACAATCATACAATTCAACTATGTACTAATAGATAAGAAACATAACATGGTGATAAGAGACATAGTTGAATAGGGTGACAATATACTGAAGGCAAATAATATGAACATTTTTTAAGAGACTATGTCAACACAGATGATAGAAAATATAATACAATTTTTTTAACAATATAATATCTAAGCAAATGAAATGAAGAACATAATCTATTAGATCAATGTGATTGATCCAAATAGAACACACATCACAAACCTTGCATTAATTCTAGATAATTCAAGTTTTACAATACAAAATACAATGATCAAAGATCAAGCAACAAACTTGAAGGTAAATGCTAATTGATTAGTCATTCCTAAGCACTGTTAAGTTATAATGAAATTTGAAATTAATGTGATGGTAAGTTGGATTTAATAAGGATCTAGAAAGCAACCTATGTATATTTTATTAGAGTTTAGACTAAAAAGGATCTATATTGGTGATGGTATTGGGTTAATATTGGGGCCTACCTCCTCACTTCATAATCCTATAGTGATAAGGGTGTCAGGTGCTTTGTCAATATATACTATCAACCACGTGTTTATACTTGGATAGAAAACCAAGTTTACTTCCCCCTTGGTGATGAAATATAAGTAGGTAGACCTTGGAAAGACAAACATTTAACATTTTATTTATGTAAAGTGATTTAAAAGTCTGTGAAAAAGAGAAAAAAGGTGTGACTAAATTGGTAAATTAAAAAATGACTTGATTAATCTATGTTTGTTACTCTAAGCATACAAGTAACTAAAATGAAAAGTGAACTAATTACTAGAAAAAATAAAGTTAATTCCATTGACTATGAAGAGTACGAAGTTAGGTTAGGATATACTGAATGCAAACAAAAAAGAATAGAGTCAACTAGGTCACTATTATTTTTCAAAAGTAAGATCCATAAGAATACAATTAAATAGGTCAACTATGTATCCTAGATAGAAGACAGGCTATAGAATTGTGTCAATATATTTAAACCAATTTGTTATAGGGATAAAATTTTATAGACTATAAACTTGTGAAAAATAATATTAGAAATGAAACATTGAAATGACAAAGAAGGTAAGAATGAAATTTGGTGGGTTTGAAGATGTTTAGATAGAAAAATTTTATTATATGATGGTCAAGTGCTAATTCAAATATCCTATGAATATATTTGACTAGCTCGATGGAGATTTTGATGCTTCAAAATGTACCATAGGTGCTCTTCAGTGTTGATGAACACTACTCATTTTAGGATTTGAAAATCTAAGGCATGAGTTGCAGTTTGTGATAATTCAATGATGTTTATGGTAGAATAGAAGTAGATGATGAGAACTGTCCATAATATTTATTTGATTTAGTGGTTGGGAGCCACTAGCATTTAAATCTTTAGATATTCAATAGTTTTTGATGACTTAGAAGCTAAAATAAATGAGTATTAACATTGATCTTTAAGCTATAGTGAATATTTATAAAAATAATAAAAGAGAAGGGTAAAGTAAGAAAGAAATGTGATTTCAGGTTTTCATCTCAAATATTATGAAAATTTTCCAATTACTTTGAGCACATTTGAACCAATTTATGTTATAAAATAGCATAAGCTCAAATTATATCACAAATCAGGTAAAATTCAAAGGAAAAATATGACTCATAAGTAAGAAACAAATTTACTGTAAAGATTTGCTATTATGATCTAAATAAACTAAGTACATCCAAATACAAAGCAAATAAAATGAAGTATATTTGAGATCTTTATAGTCAATTTAACATTTAGCACAAATTAACAACCCTATGACAAATAATGCAACTTAAAATAAGAAGAATCATTCAAATTCAAGATGACTATCTATAATTGAGAGGTAGCATGGACATTCAACAAAACTATACAAATAAGTTTTTCAGAATTCCTTAGTTATATTAAATTCTCCTAGTATACAATTGCTCAAAAACTCTCCCTTACAAATGGTAACCATCTACCTATTTATAGGAAACATAGGTGATTAAATAGTTAACTTTCAAAACATCCACATGTGGATAAGGACATCTGTCCTTGATATAAATAGACAATGTGGAAGGCCACATGTCAACTTGATAAGAAAGAGTATATGTTAACAGACTAGCATATATTATACAAAAAGAATATTCTTTTAGGAGGTGGGTCCTTCAATTAGACCTATCTAAGAAGTCTTTCACCTTGGTGTATTTTTCTTTGATTAGTTCAAAATCCAATGTTAGATTAATTAGACAATCCTCTTCTTGATCTACTAACTTGTCAAATTCATTATCAGCCCAAGATACAAGTTTCTCTATACATTGTTTTTCTATAGTTTACTTCCCTATAAAAATCATGATATCCAAGATCTTCTAGTTGTCCTTGGCTAAATGACCTTTATTATCTCTAATGCCTTGGATGTGAACACCAACCTTTTTATTGAATTCTTCATCACTAATTAGGCCTATATTAGTGGTTTGAGAAGGATTATTTAATAGATTCCTAAAAAGTTTCTCAATCTAGGTTACCAAGCCTGTGTCTCCCTTGATGAAGTCATTGACATCATTACTCTATGTGGTCAAATCCTCTTATTTATCCATAAAATCACCATGAGGATCTCTAGATGTCTAAGTTTGATAATCTTGAAGTCCAAGGCCTTCTTTGTCTTATGAGCTCCTCCATCTGAGCTTGAGAATTTTGCCATTGAGTGATTAAGGCTTGTGCCATCTTAGTTTGATGGTTCAAATCACTCAATCTAAGCTTGATGATTTTAAAATTTTCAAATGCATCCATTAAATATTTATTCAACACTTGTAACACATCCACAAGAATTGAAAGAAGGACCTGAGCTTCTAAATCTTGCTTTTCTTTCTCTTAGTTAAGAATTTTTTGTTTCATTCCATAAACTCTAGGCAATGTCATTATTAACTGGGTTAGTACCATACTAGGTAAATATTATTGAAATATAGGATCTTCCCCTATTACTTACCCTGGAATAAGACTTAATCCTATAAATGTTTCCACCTTCTAAAAGGTGAAATCCTTAGTACCAACAGTAACCTTCTTGGTTAGTACTTTGTCAATAGTTAATGTATCTATATTGAAATGGACTTGAGGGTTAGACTCCTTTACCTATGGATATTAAAGAATCTCTACATTTAAAATCCCAAAGGCTCTTGGGGTGGCAATCCCTTGGCTTTTCTTATTGTGAAGGATCTAGATCCTTCTCTTTACTTGTCTGTTTAGAATATCATGAATCCAAGGCTTGACATTATGTTGAACATCTATGTCAACACAACTTGATTCTAGTGAAGGAGAAAGAGATGGGGTTTTATATAACTTACCATAAACAAACCAATCAAGAATACCTGGTCCATAAATAGGATTATCATCACTACAGAGGTTAATTTCACTAGTAGGGTGAGTGAAAATTAACCTAGGCCTCTTTCTTGGAGCCAGAGGAACTAAGGCCAATTCTACCTATTTATTTCCTTCATCTAATGGAAATAATTATTTTATTTCTTCTACCTTAGATGGATCCCCTTCCTTATCATAACCATAGGTAGCTATGATGTTAATAATGGCACTTTCCATTGTTTCACTAGTTTCCAAAGCAATCATGCTAATAACCTCTACTAGGGAAGAAGGCCTTGGTGGGGATGCCTAGATTTAGGGACCTTCACTAGGTCTATACTCTATTATATATTATTGAATCACATATTTAACTTTTCCTTTTACATCCTTAGGTTTCCCAACTTGGGGTGACTTTGTCAATTCTCTTTGTTGAGGCTCAGAAGACTGTCATCTAATAGGTGGCTCTTGATGTGTAGTCGTAAATGGTCTTGACAACAAGTGATAATGCAAGGGATGTAGTTGCCATATTTATCTTGAGGGCTTATTATCCTTGACTATCCTATTTTCTAATTTGATATTTTAGTTTTTAACCTTTGACAAGACTTATTCAAAGTTCCTTGCCTTTGTGTAAATACCATCTCTCACACCTAGTTGATTTTTGCACTCAGTCTTTGGGACATTTTAATCCCAAATATGGTTATCCACTCTATCATTGGGGTCCCACATCTTAAGGTCATCTAATTGAAAATAAAAATATTTCATGTACACCACCATGATCTCCAGCTATTTCCAATCCTTGATTATAATTTTGCCAATGTCTAGTGGAAAGGGATGAACCTAAGCCTTCTTATTCTTCTTGCATATCCAATCCATTCCCTAGATGATTTGATAAGCAATATATTACTCTAAAAGCTTAATAATAACATATATAGGCAATCTTTATGGTTAGACCATGATTCCTTCTATCCTTATTAAAATTCAATCTAGATAGAACCACACATCCCCCATGGTCTCCACTTGTCTTTTGATTAGAGGATGAAGTCTAGGCATAGGCATACGAGTGATTGCCTCAAAAAATGACTAGGAAGATACGATCACATATGAATTTCATGTGATTTTTATATTTGAATATATTTAATTTGGAGTAATGATGGGAAATGGTAGTTTTACCATCAAGGGACCAATTTCAAATGCTAGGGAAATTAATAGAGGTTAGGAGTGAATCCAAGAGATAAGACATCATAAAAAATTGCTTGGAGGTGTTTCTCTTGATGGCTGTAAATTGTTTGGCCAAGAAATAACTTATTAGGTCTCTAATGGGAGGGGTAAATTTCCCCTCCAATATGTAATGGACATAATATACATAGACCTTACTCAAAGAAGTAGTAGAAGAGGCAACAAAGGCTCTGTTCAATAAGGTAATAGCTACCCTAACACCCTCCCTAAATTGGGTAATAGGAATCTCACCATTAGGGGTCTTGAAAACATGGGAAACTTGGACTAACTAAGGTGAGAGGACTGAATCCAAGTTTTGGGTATTTTTCCATTCTCTCAAGGATGGGAGATTGACATGAGGCAAAGGGAGCTTATAGTAAGCCTTAAAGGCCATGGGAGCTATACATACAACTTTCTTGGTACTTCCTTCTTGAATAATCCATTCCCCATCTATTCTATAGTCAACAAAAATAGGAACAAGAAGGTTGATGCATGCATTACCTCTAGTTTAACAGCCACATGGTGAAGGCCTGCCAACTAAATTGATACTAGGGCTTTGTATCTTTGGTGCACCATAGCATTCCTCTTTTCCTCCTAGGAAATTGGTTTTAACTCCTCTATAAAGAAGAATAATTTAGACCAATTATTGATTTCATGTACATTCAAGGCAGTCAAATCTAACTCTGTGTCTCTGAAGACCCTTCACCATCTAAAGTTAGATAAAGATCTACTTCAATTTTCATCTATTGCTTGCCCATTGCCATTGATAACACTAAATTTTAGTTGATGAAAATAAATATCTCACTAATTCACTTGCTCTAAATTCAAGTTGCACTTAATTTGATTTCTATGTGATCAATTAAACTAACTTAAATCTTTCTTTATAGAGGGTTTAGGGTTTTTAGCTTTAATGGCAAAAATATCCAACTCTTAATTTCATACGTGCCTTAAATTTGATGGGACCTCATTACAATGTCTTTTATGTTATCAAGCATAGGATATCTTTCATTTTGATCTTCCATACCTATGTGGAGCTTATATGGTAGGGTTCCATGCCTTTCATGGTAAATATCATAAATGTTAGTTGAAGGCTAGTTGTTAGCTTTCAAATGTCCTCTTTATTTTGCTTTGAAAAACTAAATCAAGGTCCTTACATTTCATTAGTCTCTTGATCTTTTAGCTCACTAATTACTCCATGTGTTAAGCTCACAAGGCCTTTAAAAAGTCCTCAACTTTGTCACACTATTGGATCAAATTGAATGAGTGAGTGATCACCATTAGATCTTGGTTAGGGCCAAATTGTGAATTGTATGAATTTTAAAAGGAATTCAGGCCCGATGCACCATTGGAGTAAATCTAGTGAACAAGCAATCACCATTGGATCTTGTAAGATGCTTACCTTTTAATTAGTTCCATGATTATATGAATCTTAGGATTAAAAATGTCATTTAGAATTTTATGTTTTAAAAACACAAAATGACTTAGGCTAAGATCTTTATATACTAGGTTTGTCTTCATAAAAAGATAGGAATTTATTAAAATGGTTTTTATAAATGCCCCCTTTGTTTAGGATTTAAAAATTATCTAAGTTAAATTTGAAGGGTTCAATCACATCAAATACATCCTCATAGATGTCAAATGATGGGAGAAAACCTCTCAAATTTAAGATAATGGAATTTATTGATCCAATAATTGAATGCCATATGTAAAGCCCTCAGGAGTTCCCAAGGCTTCAAGGATTGTCTAGGTTAAATTTGATGGGTTCTGTCACATCAAATACATCCTCACAGACATCAAATGATGGGAATGAACTTGTCAAATTTAAGACAATTAAATTTATTGATCTAATAATTGAATACCATGTGTAAAGCCCTCAGGAGTTCCCAAGACTTTGAAGATTATCTAGGTTAAATTTGCCAGGTTTGGTCACATCAAATAAGTCTTCATAGACATCAAATAATGAGAGAAAACCTATCAAATTTAATACAATGGAATTTATTTATCCAATAACTGAATGCCACATGTAAATCCCTTTCGATTTCCTGAAGCTTTCACTTTAATTCACACCATTAGATTAAAACCTTCGATCAAGTGATCATCGTTGGATCCTTACTAAGGCCCAAATTATTGACTGCATGCCTTTGTAAAATACTTTGATCTTGATGCCCCATTATATCAAATCTAGTGAACAAGCATAAAGTGTTATATCTACAAAACTGCATGCACTTTAAGTTAAACCCTGATCATGTATAAAATTTACCACTAGATTTTCTCATGAATGTTTAAATTCAAACTCTTAGGGTTTACTACTTGGGAACCCTGACTTCTTTCATGGAACCTACAATTAATCACCTTGAAGATGATTATTAACAATATTAATCCCTAACATATGATCATAATTATATATACCAAAACTCATGTCTTTTTTTAAGATTGGCCTACCTTTAAAATTCAAGATCAAACAATCTCTCACACTTATTCTAGAATACAAAGGTTCTAAAAACAATCACAGGGGTCCCCTTTTCAAAAAAGAAAGATGGGGGGGTGTTGGTCTCAATAAATGGTGACTCATAGGGGAAATATATAAATATGTTGGAACACAAGGCTCTTCTTTAAACTTGTACATGAATTTTATATCTCATCTGGATATATACTCTCTCTTCAATCAACTTTCAATTGAAACAAGTTCTTTATGTATAAAATTTAAACTTAGATATTAAAACATAAACATGTAGTGTGTGCTTTGATTCCACTTATTGTTTGTCATGAATTTCAAGAAATAATATCTAGGTTCATATCCTTTTGGTCCATTACACTTAACTTTGAGCACTTTAGATATTCTTTAAGAATAACAACTCTTAATTTAGGGAAGGCTTGGGCATTGATCTACTACTAGCCATGCATCTATAGCCCTAATAGAGATACCTTTGGTTCCACTTAAGGTATTTCTACACCATTAGGTAGGCATCCATAGCCCCAATGTAGATTACCTAAATCACATTGGGTTCTATTTCCATAGATTTTACCGTGAGTTTTTTTTTTAACATTTTCTAGGTCCTTTTGCAAAGGTTGGAAACCAATATAGCCTAGTTTTAAGGATTTGGTCAAATGCCATGGCATTAGGATACTCTCCTTTAATTAAACATTTAGTCCATGCCAAGGATGTTTTTTAAGTGTAAGCATGAATATGAGTTAATAAATTAAATTCACATTGTATACATATGATTCTTCTTAAAACTAAGTTTTGATGCAGGATAAGGTTTAAATCTTTGTAGAACATTAAATTCCTATACCAATCTATACCAGTACCTTTGGTTGGTTCATACTAATTTATTTCCATCTCATGTATACTTTTTCAAGATTTATACCCACACTTTTGATGAATTCCAAACTAAAAACTAATTCAATAAGACTTGACCACAACCAAGGAACACACTAAGCAAGAAAAAACAAAACACAAACAAATAAATATATACATTCCCAATAGGGAATTAAAAACAAATCAAGAAATGAAACTAACTATCCTACCTATTCTAACTTTAAAAATCTTACACATTCACTCCATGAAGACCCCTGCTGGGGTAGAAACAAAGTAATTCTTGAGGTATTCCCCATTGGTGGGTAAAGTAAAGTCTGATCCTTAGAGATATTTCAACCTAAAAGTTTTGTTGCCCAAGATTTCAACAATTTGGAATGGGCCAATCCATAAAGGGGTGAACTTACCATGTTTACCTTTAGGTTCTAATGCTTTATCCCTAATAATGACTAAGTATTCTTGCATAAATAACTTTACTTTAGATATCTTATCAAAACATCTTTCATGATTGATTAGTGTTTTCTAAAGTCTGTAAATACCTTTTCTTTGGCATCTTCCATTTGAATGATGTCTAATAGCCTAGAATTAGAAAGTTAGTGGCTGTCCTTCATGTATACTTGCATGAATTTGAATGTAGGAAACTTCAAGGTGATGGGAAAGATAGGTTCCTGACCATATACCAAAAAAATGGTGAAGCCTTGAGAGCTTGTTTGATCTTGATTCGATCTACCCATAATGCCAACTTAAGAAGTTTATGTCATGTTTTAGGTATATCTTCAGTAGATTTCTTGATAGATTTCATTAGATTTTTTTTTATGCATTCAAAAATACCATTTCTTTGAGGGTATTGATTGGATGAAAACTTGAGTGAAATGCCTTGGTCATAAGCCCATTTCATCATTTCAATAGAAATGAATGCATATCCATTGTCACAAACCAAAGAAATTGGGGTTCCCAATCTAGTACAAATATTTTCCTCTAAGAAATTGATTACCTCTCCTATTCTTCATTACTGAGTGGCTATTACCTCAATCCACCTAGTGAAATAATATATAGGAGTTAAGACATACTTATGACCTTTAGAATAATTGGGGTTGATTACTCCTACAAAGTCTAATCCCCATTATGTAAAAGGTTTATCCACCGTCATGAGTTGTAAAGGCATGGCTACTTTTGGCTCCTTTGTACTAAAAATATGGCATGAATGACACTCCCTCACATGCTTATAAGCATCTTTAAAGAGGGTGGGTCAATAATAATCTTGTGAGCTATGGTTCTTCTTGAAGAGTGTCCACTTCGTAGCTTCTTATGGAAGGTAGTCATAATCCGAGCTACTTCTTCCTTGGACATGCATCCCAAATAAATTCCCTCAAAGTTTATCCTATACAAGATTCCATTTTTGATGAGGTAATGAGCTGATTTGAGCCTCAAGGCTCTCTTTTATTTTCTTATAAATCTTAGGGGACAAACACCATTGATAAGTAAATGGATAATAGATTCATACCACTCATTAGGTTGGAAGTTTCATTGATCTACTTTCATGACATGGAATTTTGGGTCAATATTAGTGATCATCTGAACTAAGCCTTGACATTTCACTAATTTGGCTATTTTCATCTCTATATCATATTTTTGTAGAATTGTCATCCACTTGCCTCTTCATTCTCCAAGCTCATTTTGATTCAACATAAGTTTTGTAGCTGGACCAAGAAATATGGCATGTACCTTGTTTCTAAAGAGGTAATGTTTGAATTTTTTTACTACCTTTACCAAAGCATAATATTGTTTATAAATCATAGAATAATTCACTTTTGCATTTTTTTAATTTGGTGCTCATGAAAGATATGGGATGATCATTCCCATCAACTTTTTGAGTTAACACTACAACCATAGTATGCTTAGAAGCAAATGAATATAAATAGAAATATTTTGAGAAATCATGACTTATGAGGACTAAAGCTTCAATGATTGACTTCTTAATGTTAGTGAAGGCCTTCTTAGATTCTTCATTCTAAGAAATTATAGCATCTTTCTTAAGCATATCATTCAAAGGTTTGACAATCTTAGTGAAGCCTGAAATAAACTTTCTAACAAAGTTAATCTTGCCAAAAAATGACTATGTTCTTTTTGGCTATTAGGTAACCCAATTTTAGAGATGGACTCTACTCTATCAAGATCTACATAAATCCCATATTTGGTAATAATATGTCCCAACAATTTTCCTTCAGTGACATAGAATATACTTTTCTTGGGGTTAAGAGATACACAATACTTTCTTCATCTATCAAATACTTGTCTCAAATGTATAAAATGTTCCTCTCTTTTTATAGAAAATACTATAAGATCATCCATATATATTATGATACACTTGCCCAATAAACCTTAGAAATCATGGTCCATGGCCCTTTGAAAAGTTTCCCCTTCATTAATTAATCCAAAAGGCATTCTCTTGTAAGTATATATTCCCCATTTAGTAATAAAAGTTGTTTTCATCCTATCTTTTGGAACAACAAGCACCTAGTTATATCCATAAAATCCATCCAAAAAGGACATCATGGAAGATCCTAAAACAATTTGGATAACCTAGTCCAAAGAAGGTAAAGGATAATTATCCTTTTTCAATGCTTTATTTAAATTCTTAAAATCTATACACAATCTTATTTCTCCATTATTTTCTCTGATTGGGACTAGGTTTACCACCCAAGTGTAATGTATAATAGGAAACACTATCCTTACATCCAATAACTTCTTAACTTCTTTAAAAATCTTGGGTTCTAAAATAGGGTTGACCAGCCTTTGTTTTTATTTTAAAGGTTTGCAACCTTCTTGAAGAGGTATAGTAAGAGTAATGACCCTCGACTCAAATATTTTCAAATCTTCAAAATACCAAGTAATTACATCATTGTATTTTGTAAGTAACCCTCTAGCTTTTCTATTTTCCATTTCAATGCAAGCCTTCCCTATATTCACCATTTAGGGCTAATCATGTGGACCAAGGTTCATCACATGATAATATCTACCATTTACCTTGGGTTGTTTATTTACTTCAAAAAACTTGTCAAGATCAAATAGTCTTTCCAATGAAATCATCCCTTTAGGTATCTTATTTTGACTTAATTAGATGATTTTACCATTAAGTTCCTTCTGAGGAAAACTTTCATCAACGTCATCAATAATGTGAGCTTCAAAAGCTCAATAATTAGTTAATAAATCTATGATTTGTTGATCATCATTGAAAACTTGGAAATTATTTACATTGTCAAGAACTGAAGGACATGGTACTAGCTCAATACTGATGCTTTGAGAATCATGATTAGGTATGAGGTTAGCTACAATAAAGGCAAGCTCATCAATAGCTTTGTTTTCTTCTCTTGGAACAACTAAGATGTTGAAGGCATCAAAATATTCAGTCAAGTCCCACACCCTAAACTTATATCTTTATAAGTAAGACAATTTGTACTAGTATTTAATCATCACATGGTTAACTACAAGTTTAGAGTCTCCATAGAAAATGAGTTTGTTAAGTTTATGCTTAATAGAAAACTGCAATCCAAGTATGAAAGCCTCATACTTAGATAAATTATTGGTATAAGGAAATTGTAACTTATAAGTTGCATGGTATTGCTTTTGTGAAGGATCCATTAATACAATACTAGCTCCCGATCCTGATTTGCACTTGGCCATCAATATATAACTTCCATAAACCAAAAATTAGAGGAGAACTCTTGGAAACTTGTTCTTTTATAATTTCTAAATTGAAAAATCCCAAATTAGAATCTAGTTAATTTACCCTTTCATTAACATCATTATATTCTTTTATCATTTATTTCATTCGAGGTTCCCTTTCAACTCTTATTTGATTTGGCACACCTTTCTAAGGAATCCACAAGTGTGAGAAATTAGTAGACATATATCCATTTAAAGCCTTAGTTCATTCTCTAGTCAAAAGCAATCCATAAGCACTTAGCATTTGTATGACTTGGATATCAATGAATTATTTAACCCTAGGTTCACTAGCCATCTGTCTATGCACATTCAATAATTCTCCTATAACTTAAACTCTAGATTTATCCAATTGAGTGACTACCCTATTAGACTTGATTAGAGTTAACCCAAGTTATTCACATATCCTAACAGGCATAATGTTGGTTGAGGATCCAAAATCTAAAAGATAATTATGAACATTCTTCCCAAATATCTTGACTATAAGTAAAAAAGGTGGAGACTCTACCTTGATTACTTGCATAATTACATTTGCAGTATCATTCTTAGGGGGCTTCCCAATTTTCCTAGACAAAGATTCCAAGAGTAAGTCTCTTTGTTCTATAATCTGAGTTAGTTCATTTAAAGTGATATTGGCTTTAATCCTTTTCATATCCTCCACAATATTGTAGCCAATTTTACTTAGAGGATTATTCTTTGATAGAGTGTCTAGAGGGGTTCAGGATTATTCTTTGATATAGTGTCTAGAGGGGTTCCATAATTTTTAGGAGGAGTAGAGGTAGTCAATGGTTATTTTTATTCCCTATTTATTAGAGGATATGTCTTCAAAAATTATTGGAATGCTTGAATCTCCTCAGGAATATTCTCAGGCTCATTATGAAAAGGGAATTGAAAAGTTTCCACCATATGCATTTGGTCAAATGGCTTAGATTCAAAAGAATTTGTAGTAGCATATTTGTTTGGAACCACTTAAAATGTGTCAATTTCTTCTTGAAAATCTTCAAAGGACTTACAAAACTCAATGCAAACAATCTCACCATGATTGGAAGTAGCATGCACCCTACAGTAATCTGGTAAGGCAATATCAGTGAGGTTTATATCCATAGTATTTTTTCTAGAAGAAGGCTCATTATATTTTTTATTATATAAATTATCATTTTGAAACCTATTCCTAAGCCTATTAAAATTTTAGAAAGTGAATTTCCTTCCAAAATTGTCATTAGTATTACCAACTTGTTTTTGCAATTGCAGAAAATTAGTGTTAAGCGTATGTACTGTTTTCAATATAGACTCATTCTCATTTTTTGAAATATCAAAAATTTGACATTGGTTACTGTTAATGCCACTAATAGGCACTAAAGCCTTCTAGTCATTATCATGAAATCCATTGGTAACTTGATAACTCAAGAAACTTAAATTTTGATTAGGGGTAACATGACTAGTAGGCAATACATTCAAAGTAGGGAATTGGTTTAATGTTGGAGCATTTTGGTTATTATTTGGGAAAAGGTTTAATGTAGGAATTTGAGAATAAACATTTGGGATAGAATAAGCCATCTATCCTTGGGGTTGCATTTGGTCTCTAATAACCACTACTTTAGAATAGGCTTGAGCTAATGTGATGGTAAGTGGAAGGGATATCTTTAGAAACACAAAAGTCATGGGGTCAAGAACATATTTATAACCCTCCAAAGCTAAATATTTGTTAGGTTTATATGAATCCATGGTCTAACTAAACATATTTTGTAACCTAGCATTAAAGGACCTAATAGGTTCACTTGTATCTCTCTTAATAGTTGTAAATTGATGATAGATGACACAAGGGCTTATGATCTTTCCAAATTGATCAATAAAAATAGTGTCAAATTTATTCCATGAGATAATACAATTGTCATGTAGATTAAGGAACCATTCATATACAACATCTTTGAATGTAAATGGGAACAACCTACATGATACATCTTCATGAATAACATTTAATAATCTTAATGAAACTTTAAAAGATTTAACATGTTCTTTGGTAATCATAATACTAATTGGAATCAATATTGGCAAGTATTTTTTAGGATTATATGGTAAATAATTAAATTCACCTAGTATATTGATAGTGGAACTTCCAATCCATGCCATTTTTGGATGAAGATCAAGCATGAGAATCCCTTTCAAAGGTGATGATGGTAGATATTTAGAATACATATGCTTACCTCTATCTTTCCTAGTCCTTCTATGGATTTCTAGTTTGATCAAGGGTTCTCTAGTCTCTAAATGTGATCTAGTCCTAATCCTTTGTAATTCCAGCTTGAAGATTAAGGATCCTATTTTGAAACATGGTGTAACACATTAATTTCCAAATAATGACAAATAATACACACACTAAGATTAATTTTCAAAAACTTTATTCATAAAAGGAAAAAGGACATCAATATTTAACTAAACAAGTTCAAAGATGTACTAAATTATGAAAAGATAACCAATCTTTACAAATTTTGACTCAAATAAATGTCTTATTGCCAGAGAATTGTCAATTTTGAACAAAATATGTTGTCCTAACTCTGAATACTAATAAATTCTTAGCAACAAAATTTCTATTCTGCAAAGGTCACCAATTTTTACAAAATTTATGCTAAAAGAAACATAATCATGTAAAATGTAGAGTAGTTTTAACCAAATACACCCAAAAAATATTAATTATCTTTAAAGAGGCCCTCATAACACCAATAGAGCTTCTCCTATTGATGCTTTGAAAGGTACGATAGGTGCTCTTCAGTGTTGATGAACACTACTCATTTTAGGATTTGAAAATCCAAGGAATGAGTTGTAGTTTGTGACAATTCAATGATGTTTGTGGTGGAATAAAAGCAGAGTATGAGAACTGTCAATAATATTTATTTGATTTAGTGGTTTAGAGCCACTAGGGTTTAAATATTTAGATATGTAATAGTTTTAAACGAATTATAAGCTAAACTAAATGAGTATTAACAAAGTTATTTAAGCTAGAGTGAATCTTGATAAAAAATTAAAAAAAGAGAAGGGTAAAGTAAGAAAGAAATGTGATTGTAGGTTTTCATCTCAAATATTATGACAAAATTATAGTTAATTTGAGCACATTTGAACCAAATTATGTTCTAAAACAATATAAGCTCAAATTATATCACAAATCAAGCAAAATTCAAAGGAAAAATATGAATCATAACTAAGAACCAACTTTACTTTAAAGATTTGATATTATGATATGAATAACCTAAGTACATTCAAATATAGAGCACATAAAATGAAGTATACTTGAGATCTTTACAGCCAATTTAAAATTTAGCACAAATTAACAACCCTATGACAAAGAATGTAACTTAAAACAAGAAGAATCATTCAAATTCAAGATGACTATCTACAATTGAGAGGTAACATGGACATTCAACAAAATTATATAGAAAATATTTTTAAAATTCCTTAGCTATATTAGATGCTCCTGGTATACAATTGCTCAAAAACTCTCCCTTACATATTGTAACCATCTACCTATTTATAGGAAACATAGGTGATTAAACAGTTAACTTTCAAAACATCCACATGTGGATAAGGACATCTGTCCTTGATATAAAGATACAATGTGGAAGTTCACATGTTAACTTGACAAGAAAGAGTATATGCTAACAGACTATAATATACTATACAAAAAGAATATTCTTTTATGAATTTCATTAGTGGGTCCTTCAATTAGCCCTATCTAAGGAATTCTTTCACCTTGGTGTATTTCTCCTTGATTTGTTCAAAATCCACTGTAGGATTAATTATACAATCCTCTTCTTGATCTACTAACTTGTCAAATTGATTATCAGCCTGAGATACAAGTTCTTTGATACATTGTGCTTATACAATTTACTTCCTTGTATAAATAAAGATATCCAAGACCTTCTAGTTGTCCTTGGTTGAATGACCTTTATTGTCTCTAATGCCCTAGATGTGAACACCAACCTTTTTCATGAATTATTCATCATTAATCAGACATATAGTAGTGGTTTTAGAAGGTTTATCTAATAGATTCCCTAGAATTTTATCAATCTAGGTTACCAAGCCTATGTCTCCCTTGATGAATTCATTGACATCATTGCTCTAGGTGGTCAAATCCTCTTGTTTATCCATCAAAACTACCATGAGGGTGTCCAGATGTCTAATTTTGATAATCTTGAAGTCCAAGTCTTGCTTTGTCTTATGTACCTTGATGAGCTCCTCCATCTGAGCTTGAAAATTCTACCATTGAGTGATTAAGGCTTGTGCCATCTTAGTTTGATGGTTTAAAACACTCAATCTAATCTTGATTCCTTTCAAATTCTCAAATGTATCCATCAGATATTTATTCAACACTTGCAATACATCCTCAAGAATTGAAAGGAGAACCTGAGTTTTTAAATCTTGTTTTTCTTTCTCCAAGTTAAGAATCTTCTATTTCATTACCTAAACTCCAGCCAAGGTCATTGTTGACTAGGCCAGTGCCATACTAGCTACATCTTGAAATATAGGACGTTCCCCTACTACCTGACCTAGAATAGGAGTTAAGCCTACAAATGGTTCCACCTTCTAAAAGGTGAACTCCTCAATACCAATAGTAACCTTCTTGGTCACTACTCTCTCAAGATTTGATGTATCTATATTGAAATGGACTTGAGGGTAAGAATCCCTTACATGTGGTTATTCAAGAATCTCTACATTTAAACTCCTAAAGGTTCTTAGGGTGCCAATCCCTTGGCTTTTATTGTTACAAAGGGTCTGGATCCTTCTCTTTGCTTGTCTATTTAAAATATCTTGAATACAAGGCTTGACATTATCTTGAACATCCATGTCAAGTCAAGTCAAAGCTAGTGAAGGAGAAAGAGATGGGATTTTCTACAACTTCACATAAACAAACCAATCAGGAATAACTAGTCCATAAATAGGATTATCATCATTTAAGAGGTTAATTTCACTAGTAGGGTGAGTAAAAATTAACCTAGGCCTCTTTCTTGAATCCAGAGGAAGTAAGGCCAATTCTACTTGTCTCTTTCCCCCATCTAATGAAACCAATTCTTTACTTGCTTCCTCAGATGGATCCTCTTCCTTATCAAAACCATAGGTATATATGATGTTAATAAGGGAACCTTCCACTATTTCTCTAGTTTCCAAAGCAATCATGCTAATAACCTCTACTGGGGAAGAAGGCCTTAGAAGGGATGCCTAAATTTGGGGACCCTCACTAGGTCTATGCTCTATGCTGGATTCTTGAATCACATGTTTACCTTTTCATTTTACATCCTTAGGTTTCCCAACCTAATTGACTCTATTAATTCTCTCTATTGAGGTTTAGAAGATTATCTTCGAATATGTGGCTCTTGATGTGTAGTCCCAAATGGTCCTAGCAACAAGTGATAATGCAAGGGATGTAGTTTCCATATTTCTCTTGAGGGCTTATTATCCCTAACCAACCTATGTTTTAATTTTATGTTGTAGTTTTTAACCCTAGATAATAATTCTTCAAATTTCCTTTCCTTTGTATAAATACCATCTCCCTCACCTGGTTGATGTTTATACTCAGTCTTTGGGACCTTTTTATCCCAAATATGGTTAGCCACTCTATCATTGGGGTCCCACATCTTAAGGTCATCTAATTTAAAATCAAAAGATTTCCTATGCACCACTATTATCTCCATCTATTTCCAATCCTTGATTACAATTCTACCAATGTCCAATGGAAAGGGATGAACCTGATCCTTCTTATTCTTCTTGCACATCTAATCCATTCCCTAGATGAATTGATAAGCAATTTCTTGCTCTGCAAGCTTACTAGGAACATATATATGCAATCTATATGGTTGTACCATGAATCCTTCTATCCATATTATAGTGTAATCTAGATATAACCACACATCCTCCATTGTCTCCACTTTTCTTTTGATTAGAGGATGAATCCTAGACATAGGGATACGAGTGGTTGCCTCAAAAATGTTTGGGAAGATACCATCACATATGAATTGCATGTGATTTCTATATTTGAATATATTTAATTTAGAGTAATGATGAGAAACGGTATTTTTATGATTAGGGGACCAATTTTGGATGCCATGGAAATTAATAGAGGCTAGGATTGAATCCAAAAAGTAAGACATCATAAAAAATTGCTTGGAGGTGTTTCTCTTGATGGCTATAAATTGTTTGTCCAAGAAAAATCTTATTAGATATATAATGGGAGGGGTTAAGTTCCATTCTAACATGCAATTGACATAAGATACCTAGATCTTAATCAAATAAGTAGTAAAAGAGGCACCAAAGGCTCTTTTAAATAATGTCATAGCTACCCTAACACCCTCCCTAAATTAGGCAATATGAATCTCACCATTAGGTGTATTGAAAACATGGGAACCTTGGATTAATCAAGGTGAGAGGATTGGATCCATGTTTTGGGAATTTGTGCATTCTCTCAAGGATGGTAGATTGACATGAGGCAAAGGGAGATTATAGTAAGCATCAAAGGCCATGGGAGTTATACATGAAAATTTCTTGGTACTTCCTTCATGACTAATCCATTCCATATCTATTCTATAGTCAACAAAAATAGAAACAAAAAGGTTGATGTAATGTATTACCTCTAGTCTAGTAGCAACATGGTGAAGACTTGCCAATTGAATTGATACTAGGTCTTTGTATCTTTGGTGCACCATAGCATTCCTATTTTCCTCTTAGGAAATTGGTTGCAACTCCTCTATAAATAATAATAATATAGACCAATTCTTGATTCCATGTACGTTCAAGGCTACCAAATCTAACTCTATGTCTCTAAAGACCCTTACTTCACCATCTAAAGTTAGATAAAGCTCCACTTCAATTTTCATCTATTGCTTGCCACTGCCATTGATAACACTAAATTTTAGTTGATGAAAATAAAGATCTCACTAAGTCAATTGCTCTAAATTACATTTGTAGTTACTTTAATTGTTATGTGATCAATTTAACTGACTTTAGTGCTTTATAGAGGGTTTAGGTTTTTTAGCTTTAATGGTGAAAATATCCAACTCTTTATTACATAAGTGCCTCAAATTTGATGGGACCTCATTCTCATGTCTTCTGCAATATCGATCATAGTATATATTTCATTTTGATTTTTCATACCTACATGGAGCTTATGTGGTAGGGTTTCATGCCTTTCATAAAAAATTTCATAAATTCTAGTTGAAGGCTAGGCGTTAGCTTTCAAAAGTCCTCTTTATTTTACATTGAAAAACCAAATCTAGGTCCTTGCATTTCATTAGTCTCTTGATATTTAAGCTCACAAATTATGCCATGTGTCAAGCTCATGAGGCCTTTAAAAATTCCTCAACTTCATCACACCATTAGATCAAATCTAATGAACAAGTGATCACCATTGGATCTTGGCTAGGGCCAAATCATTATCCATATGACTTTTAAAAGGACTTAGAGCTTGATGCACCATTAGATTAAATCTAGTGAACCAGCAATCACCATTAGATCCTACAAGATGCTTAAATTTTAATTATCTCCATGATCATATGAATTTTAGGCTTAAAAATGTCATTTATAATTTAATGTTTAAAAACACAAAATGTCTTAGGTTAAGATGTTTATATACTAGGTTTGTCTTTGTAAAAATCTAGGAATTTTTTAAAAGGTTTTTTAGAAATACCCCCTTTGTTTAGGCCTTAAAAATTATCTAATTTAAATTTGATGGGTATGATCACATCAAATACATCCTCATAGATGTCAAATGATGGGAGTGAACCTATCAAATTTAAGACAATGGAATTTATTGATTCAATAACTAAATGCCACATGTAAAGCCCTAGAGAGTTCTCAAGGCTTTAGGGATTGTCTAGCTTCAATTTATGGGTTTGTTCATGTCAAATACATCCTCATAGACATCAAATGATGGGAGTGAGCTTGTCAAATTTAAAATAATGGAATTTATTGACCTAATAACTTAATGCCATGTGTAAAGCCCTCAAGAGTTCCCAAGGCTTCAAGGATTATTTAGGTTAAATTTAATGAGTTTAGTCACATCAAATACATCCTTAAAGATGTCAAATGATGGGAGTAAACCTATCAAATTTAAGATAATAGAATTTATTTATCTAATAATCGAATGCCATGTGTAAAGCCCTCAGGAGTTCCTGAAGCTTCAGCTTTAATTATTACCATTAGCTTAAAACCTCTAATCAAGTGATCACCATTAGATCCTTACTGGGGGTCCAAATAATTGATTGTATTCCTTTCTAAAATACTTTGAGCTTGATGCACCATTAGATCAAATTTAATGAACAAGTGTAATGTGTTAGATATGTAAAAGTTCATGAACTTTAATTTAAATCCTGATCATGTATAAAATTTATTGATAGATTTTCTTATGAATGTTTAAATTCAAAAACTTAGAGTTTACTTCTTAGGAACCCTGAATTCTTCCATGGAACCTAAAATTAATCACCTTGAAGATGATTATTAACAACATTAATCCCTAACATATGATCATAATTAGATCTACCAAAACTCATATCTTTTTTTTAAGATTCACCTACCTTTAAAATTCAAGATCAAACAATCTTTCACACTTATTCCAAAATATAGAGGTTCTGGAAATAATCACGGGGGTCCCCTTTTCAAAAAAGAAAGATGGGGAGGTGTTGGTCTCAATAGGAGTTTGTAGAACTTGTGTGCTAAAAATAAGCTACAAATAGATTCAACTAGCTCAACTATGTCTACAAACATATATGTTAAAAAATAAATATGAATTGAGTTGATTGGCTTGATAATATATGTAATCCTATGACTAAAAAAGAATACTATGTTGATTTGATCAATCTAGTCACCTATAATTGGAAAAGACCTACATAGACATAACAGAGTTGTTCTATGGAAAATATGTGTTAAAACTATGTACATATTATTATAACTATACTGACAGGTTATATATAGTACTACAAAAATAAAAATATATAATATGATTATAAAATGAATGCATGAAATAAAACCTACAAGGGTTTGTTTCACATTGGGTTCACTAAAATGTATACAAAGAAAAATGTAACTAACCTATTAATAAATCTTAGCTCATAGAATCTAAATCCTACTTACACTTCCTATTGTTGATACATTATATATTTAGGGTCATGACCAAGGATTTTATAGACCTTAGCAAGGGATATCTTACCAAAATAACATAACTAGAGAGGGTCCTAAAACCTCTATTTAAGAAACACCATGTAATAACCCTAGTTAGGTCCTATGCTTTCATATTCACAAAGTAAATGTAAATCTTGTGTCAAAAAATGGGTGTAATAAAAATAAAAATTAAACATGCATATAAGATCTATACTCAAGTCAATGGATATGAAATCCTAATGCATGAGAGAGAAGTATAAATGCAAATATATCTACTCTTACAAAGGAGGAACAAAGTTAGGAATACTTATATTAAATATGAACCCATCAAGCTTTAATCTCTCCCTTGGCTAAGTTGATTGTAAGGATAACAAGGATAAGTCATCTCTATGATACACAACTTCTCTATGCATCCAAAAGACTTCACTACAAGACAAAATCTATATCTCCAAAGAAAGTATTGAAACCCTAAGCTATGCACCTCAAGTAGAATCATGGATAAGTAAATGTGCAATATATTATTCTTATTCTTCACTTAATAAATTAAAAAAATGGATGTGTATATTTGGATGGATCTAACCCTCAACCTTTATAAATGTTTAGCTGATAGGGTCAACCCAATTCAAATATGTAGCATTATTTGATAAAACTAAGTTAGGTCCTTATCTAGGTTTGCCAAGGCTAACCTAGACCTATAACGTGCTTTACAAAAATTAAATATAGGGTCAACCTAGGTTGAAAGTGTACTATAAACTATCAAAAAGGGTTTTAGGCTTAGGAAGGGGACAAATAAGTTGGTTAATTGCTTGGAGAAGTGTGTAAGAGAGGATTCAAATCTTAGGGAAGTGTATAAGATATGATTTTGTAGATATCAAGTGGTGGTTTATGGGAAAAAAATCTTGGAAAGTGCTAATTGTCTGCCCACCCCTTTTATGGTGCACCTTTTAAGGTGTGCATTCAGAGAGATTGAGACTCGACAGTTTCTTAAAAGAGAGAAAGCATCAATAATTGATAAATTTTGAAAATATTATGTATACAGTAGCTTCCCTTAATGATGAAGAATTAGAAATCCTTACCAATATATTGATAGAATTTGTAGACATGTTTGCTTGGTCATATGTAGAAATTCTAGGCTTAGATCCATAAATTTTGGATCATCACTTAGTAGTTCATGAGGATGAAAATCCTACCTAAAAAAAACTCAAAAAATGCATCCCAAATTGACATTACTTATTAAAGCGAAAATACAAAAATAGTTAGAAGTTAGATTATTAGGCCCACTAAATACTCTAAATGGATTCAAAATATTTTTCCAATTAGAAAAAATCTATGGGAATTAGAGTGTGCATACACTTTTAGGATATATATAAGTCTTTCCTAAAGGATGAATTTCCATTACCCATCATTTACATGATCATATATTCTACCACAGGACATGAAATGTTGTCCATTATGGATAATTTTTCAATTTATTATCCAAATCAAGATTGCACTTAAAGACCAACATAAAACAAAATTTATAACACCTTAGGGTACATTTTTTTAAAAAGTCATGCCATTCAGTATAAATAATGTAGGAGTAACATATCAATGATCAATTACAATAATTTTTTGACATACTGCATGAATTATGGAAGACTATATTGACCGAATTTTAGCCAAATTCAAAACTAGAAAAGCTCATCTTATATTGTGCATAATATTCACAAGGCTAAGAGCATATAATTCCTAATTGAATCAAAATAAATGTGTTTTCAAGGTCACATCAAGATAACTCTTGGTCTTAATCAAATCAATAAAAGGCATAGAGATTGACCCATTTAAATTTAGAGCTATAATCTAAATGCCACAACCTAAAAATATCAAACAGATTCAAAGTCTGCAAGGTAAAATCCAATCCATTAGAATATTCATCTCTATATTGTAGGCAAATGTCATCCATTCACACATATTATCAAAAAGGATATATTCTTAAATTAGAATGAATAATGTAAACATGCATTTGAAAATCTCAAGAAATATCTATCTAATCTCCAATTTTTTAAGCCACCCACTTTAGGGAAACCATTACTCCTATACATATCAGGTTCTTATTATGCCTTAGGGGAAGTCAAGAACAACATGTTTAAAAAGTAATAGAAAGATAAATATACTACTTAATCATTATTTTGGTGTCTTATGAGCTCAACTACTCTATAATAAAAAAACATATTTATTTATTGTCTTCACTTTAAAAATGTTTCAACATGACACACTTGATAATCAAACAAAAATCATTACCAAAATAGGTCCACTCAAGTACCTCATATCAAAATTAGATATTATAAGAATGATTACTTAGTGGGTTATGTTGCTAAGTGAATTTGACATTAAATACATAAATGAAAAAGTTATTAGGGGATAAGTTATTATGGATTAGAATGCATATGCACATTTAATAAATAAATAACATTTGATTGTTAGATTTCTAGATGAGTCTATCTTATTCCTTGATTAGACATCAGATTGATAGTTTTACTTTTATGGTTGCTTAACAACTCATGGCTTTGGGGAAATTATATTTGTAATTAGTACACAATGCGATCTTATCCCATTTTTTTAATTGTATTCCTTTTCACCAATAACATTGTGGAATATGAATCCATTATTTCCAGTCAAAAAATAGCCATCCAATGAAGAATTCAATACTTATCAATATATGGATATTCACAAATCATAATCAAATAATTCAATGATGAATATCAATAAAAAGGTGATAAAATTATCCCATAAAAATTAATGGTTGGTATTTTAAAATATTATTTCAATCATATATAATTTTATTAGATTTTTTGTGACAATAATAAATTTTTATACACCATGACAACGATTAGTTCCCTTATTGAAATTCACATACATCTATAAAATTTATTTCTTGGTTAAATAATTGATGATTCTTACCTATGAAGTTAAATAATATAATATGGTTTGTGAAATTTTTGGTCCCAATCCCCCATGGTATCAACAAATTTCCACCTATATCTATGACAATGTCATACCTCAAAACCTTTCACCTAACCAAAATAAATAATTTGTCTAACATAATTCATGTTTGACACTCCTTGGTAACATCCTATATCTAAGAGTCTATGATATAACTTTGTTATGATGTTTAAATTTAAATGAGGCAAACTAAGCCATCAAGGATATCCTTGATGGAATTTTTAGATCACACATTAGTGGAATAGTCCTTACCAAGATTATATTAATAATAGGTTATTATTTACCTAAAATGGAAGTACATGATTACCAATATGTTAAAAATATATTATCATGTTAGAATCATGGAGATCTCATCCATTCACAATCTCAAGCTCTTTGGCCTATCAAAAATTTATGGCCCTTCTTTACATGGGGGATTGATCTCATTAAAAAAATCAAACCTAATTATTCTAAAGGCCACAAACACATAATCATCGTTATAGATTAATTCACCAAATGGGTGGAGGTAATATCCATATTAAATATGTAATAGGAAAACAAGTATCAAAATTTATCCTTAATCACATCATTTCCATTACATTATCCCTTCCACAATCTTGTCTGATAATGGTAAGTCCTCTAAAGATAAGGATGTTAAATCTTCTTTTACTCACTTCAATATCATATATATATATTATCCATGGCATATTAACCTCAAGGTAACAACCAAGCAAATGAATCTAATAATAATTTCCTTATAACCCTCAAATGGATAATTAATGTCATTGGTTATGACTAGCATTTATAAATTTATCTAAATTTATGGACTTACGACACAAGTATTCACACACCCAGGAGAACAATCCCATATTCACGTGTCTATGGTACTAAATCCATTTTTACAATAGGTATTGTGTTAAAATCCTTGTGAATTTTATTACAAGACCTCATTAATGATGAGGAATATTGATTTATAAGGTTACATGCATTAGATATTTTGGATGTGAAAAGACTCAATGCACTTACTCATTTATAAGCATATCAAAATAGACTTCTCTATAATTATAAAAAGAAGATAAAATCCAAACAATTTGAAATTAGAGATCTTGTCTTACATGAAAATTATAAAATATCAATTCATAATGGAGAAAAAGACAAAATTTGAATCTAAATGGATAGTTCTTTATATTTTCATTGCTAAATATGGGTCAACGGCCTACAAATTGGCTACTAAACATGGAGAATAACTTAATGAGACCATGCACATCATGCATCTCAAGAAATTATTTTCTTAAGAGACCTAATTTTTTATATATATATATATATATATATATATATAATATTTAAAAATCAAAAAATAAAAAAAATCAAAAGAGAAAAGAAAATAATAATCCAAAAGTCAAAATTATTCTTATGGTTTGTGTAAGTACCATGGCAAAAAATAGTTTTTGATACCATATGTAAAATATGTTATCTATAAGTACCATTTTACTTGGGGGCATCCTTGTTTCATTGTAATCCCAATTTTTCACATCTATCCAAGCATAAGTTATCTTATTCATCCATTTATATAAGTCATCCTATCATTTGTAAAAGTATCCATCCTTTATCTAGTTTTGATCTTGAAAAGAATTTTCAAGAAGTCTTACACCATGTTTCAAAAAAATCTTGTATACCTGCACTTTCATGAGGAACATAGTACAACACCTATTATTTTAGTACAAAGATGGTTATATTTAATCCCACTTGAAAAAATCTTGTAAATTCATCATTCATCCCACATGAATTCCATCCATTTTTCCATCATGCCACTATCATCCTTATATTTCATTTCTAGTGCTAGAAGTTTTTTCTCCTTTTTTTGTATCATAGGTGTTAGTCTCAAAATCCCCAAAAAATTAGATAATTTAAAAAATACAAAAATTAAAATTAAAAATTAAAATCCCATAAAATCTTTAAAATATTAAAAAAATACAAAATAACTAGGAGTCTCCAAAAGTTTGAAGAAAAATGCCATTTTGTTATGTCCATAATCTATCAAAAAATATTTATCTCCCCTTAGATAAATAATTGTAGCCTCATCATGATATATTTTCCCAATATATCCCCTCAAATATATCATTGATTTCGGCACAACATGTTATTAGTATCATTATCATTGTCTATTAAAACCTATGTTTTCTAGCTTAACAAAAGACAAACAAAAATAATTTTCTTCCTTGCTCTATTGTGTTTTCTTACTTGTTTGTTGCTTCTTATTATGCATTTATTTTGTTTTTTTAAGTGTTTTAATATTTTATTATTTATTTCATTGAGTTAGTTCATAGGTGTATTATTAAAAAATCATCATGATATTCCATATCATGATGCATCTTTTTGTATGTAATATAAAAATAAAGTTACTCAATCCATTTGGCACTCCTATGCAAGAATAACACCAAATAATCATATTCAAATATATTACTCATTTCCTAATATGTTTCATTCATACTATAAAACAAATCAAATCATTCAATTCCAAAACATTAACTTAACATTTAATTTGTTTGTCCATGTCTAACTCCTTAAATAGTTCTTTTAAGGAATAAGTGTTCATTAAAAAAATTAAATAGCAAGAGTGATAGCCAAACATTGTGTTATAGTAAATAACACATCTATATCCATAAAAATAATAACCACATGATGCATATCTTATAATCTTAAAACAATTAATCACTATATATATATATATATATACACACACACACACACACATACATATACGTACACATACATATATACATAGACATAGACATAGACATACACATGTGCACATCCACACACACATACACACACATAAATTCCATGTACACACATAAATCTCATCTCATCAAGTACATCAAAAATCCATTTATAAACCATGTGGTCAACTCTCGTTATGACCCTATATAGGAGGACTCTAAGGAGGTGATCTCTAAGGGTACCTATGAGATAATATCTAAGGTGTGATTCATGGTGGACCCATGATACACTATAAGGTATGTCTCACTGAATAAAATTATTCTACTATCCTCATAGTCCTTGTTGATGATCCTACATTGTGGCTTGAGTACTCCATGTAAGAATATACCTTTTGATCTGTTAGCATAACTTACTCATATAAAATCCTATAACATTGCGCCTTTATTGTTGCCTTGATTAAATTTGCATATACCTAGCCTAACTCATCAGTAGTCATTATTACTCATGAAATATCTCTCTCAATAGGTTTATTTTCATATTTGCATTCCTAGTTGTTATTGTCACATCTCTCTTCTATACTTTTTTAGTTAATTGATCTACCTTAGCCTATAGATGAACTATCTCTATTGACCTCACAACTATATGTAAGCCCTATTTTCCTACATCAATCTTTATCCTAGTTATATTAATATATATGGATATGGTCTCTTATTTAAAGATATCAATTAGGGCGTCATCATTTATTGATATTACTAACCCTAATGGGCTTGCTTCATCTATACCTACAATAGTACTAATATGTGGTTTGGTGTCATCTCCACCATATCTACTACCTATAGATAATGGTCCTAATACTACCATAATAACACATGTATCTCCACCATATCCATCTCCTCTATTCCTTTCCATCCATGTTGATATCTATGATAAGAACATCTCCACCATCTCCTTCATTGACTCCTTCTCCTCTGCCACCTCCATATTCTTTGTCACCTAAGTCACCTAATAATGGTCTAACCATCCATATCCTCATCCTTTATTTTCCTTACCTCCATGTTCCCACCTTAAAAATATTATGAATTCTATCTTAAAGAGTCCCACACCTTTGATGTGGGATAGCTAGTCTCACGAGCCATGTCGCATACCACCACACTCTAGTGTATTTTTGGCACCCACATAACTGATATCACATCTCCTTTGAAATGAAAAAAGGAAAATGCATCTAAATCACCTAAGTAACCATTGGATCTATCACCAACCCCCATTATTGCCACACCTTAGCTAACTAAAAAAAATGTGTGGAGATACCAAAATATACTATTGAATCCCAAAATATCTTAATACCCTTTTTAGTCTATACATCTCAATAATATAATCATTTAATCACATAGTGTAACATAATTTCATCACATAAACCCAATACATAGGGTCTTCCACCCATACTAGATGAGCCTCCCTATATGATCTCTATGTGATATCCTATGGAGTCAACTCATCCACTTTCCTTGTATAATATTCCAAATCCCTTAAGTGTTGCCACTAACCACCCACTATCACATTCCATCTATAGGAAAATGGCTCATTGTCTTCCCTCACCCATTATTATCCAACTACTTGTTCAAGAGATATGTACTCCCATGTGCTTAACTATAATAATTTATAAGGCCCAATGTTATTCCCCTTTATGTATTCTATTAGATGTAATTCTTTGTATAAGTGTGCCAAGACACATGGCCCCCATTCAAACTAAGTATAAAACTCCAACATGTCACCCAAAAACTCAGCCAACCTATTAGTCCCATTCTATTCAGATAGTAATATACCATTGACAAGAGCCATCAAAACCAAATCTATAAGATGCATCTCCCCTCCTACCATACATGAATCTAATTCAATCTTGAACCTATCATCAATATCATCTCATCATCAAATAATCTCATCAGTGATATAACCTATGTTATATCCCTCCAATAAACTGTCACACCCTATATCTAAATATAAAAACTCATCCAAATGTCCTCTAATGTGACCATCATGTTCCATGTAGGAATATAAAAGGTATTCATATTTCAGTGACATTGTTCTACCAATATCATCAACAACCTCTATTAGCATGGATCTCTTACATCACAACTATATATGATAACCTAATAGCCTCAAGTATTTTGACCTCATAATTGGTGAAACCATTCATTAACTTCAATACCATAGATCACCTCTCTCATGCAATAAGAATAAAAAATATCTCCTACAAAAACACTAAAAATGACACATAATTAGTCCATTTTCCCATCAAATCCACAAAACACATCATTAATATTTCCTACCACATCATTAATTATGAATTATTATTCATAATTTAATACTCATCAAAATCAACTACCAATACAAATTTTCCACTCCATAAGATAAACTCCCACCCATGATGAATTCACTGCTCTCTAAAACAATTTTATCTCTCTTTGTAACAAATTCACCACTCTTTGTGATGAATTCACCATTTTTGACAAAATCACCATTTGACCTAACAAAACTAATGTTTGATCTAATGAATTCTCTATTTCTAAATCTAATTCACTACTAGAGTAGTAAAAAATTCATTTATAGCCTCTTTCAAATCCATTTCTTACCCAAAAATCCAACTTTCAAAAATAAAAAAAATAGTACTTACCATTGTTGTGATCTCCTCTAGTCTTTGGGGCTCCCTCACTCACTCACTATAGAGTTCATTGGATGGAATATGATCCATCTTAGTTCAAGGTATTCTAAAAATCTAGAACAAAATATAATACTAGGTGGCATTGGTGAAAATGATTTTAAGATGACCCCTACCTCCTGTTTATTTACCTACCCCACCTAATTTTTACTTCCAAAATCATTTCTTTCATCCATTCTAGTCACATATTCTCATTTCACAAGCATTTACACATACTTTTATCATACACAACCAATATGAAATGATCAAAATATTTTATCTATACTTGTATATCAATAAATTCATCAAAAAGAGACTCTTTTGGATGCATCCTTCCCAAAATTATCCTTTGCATATATCTTTTCTACGGGAAAATAAAACCAATATAAATCAAATGTGCAAGCATTTTAATCAGGTATGTTAATACTATTTTATAGTCAAACCATTTATACACATTCAACACATACATACCTAACCCTTTTCTTTCATTTTGAGATTCGTCCACCTCTTTTCTACTTTTGCATCCTCTCGAGGGGCATCTTCTAATCTAATTAGATAAATTAGCCACAAGGGGCATGTTTTTGCACCAATCTCTCTTTGAATTTTATTCAATCTTTGCAACATATTTTCTTCATCTACTTGAAACACCCTTCAAAGTGGGTGAAATTTATACATCTAAATTTCACCACTTTTGTGTTTTCACTAATTATCAAAATTTGACATTCAACACACCCATTACTGACCCATTCGTCATCAAAATTTGGATTTTTCCACATAACATGGCCCCCTTTGATCAATTAACTAATCTATATTGGTTATGTTAATTAATCATGCACCCAAAAATCCAAATAAATAATTAAGAATAAGTGAAAATCACCTATGCCACCTTATCCTCCCACTTAATTAGTCTTATTTAACCATTAACCAACTTGTTTAAACCTCATTAAAATATTCTAAAGCATTAAAACATCTTCATTAAGATGTTTGACATTCTGACAACTTTATTCAAGGCATTGTTACACATTACAACAAACTTAATTAAGACATTCAACCTATTTAATGTCCATTGAACTCATTCAATGTCCTTTCAACAAACTTGACCACTTTTTCCAACCAATTAAAAAATCGTCAACAAATATGTTGAATGCACTTGACCCATTGAATTCACATCCATAGTTCAAATTTGAAGTTGTTTAATAATTTGAAAATAAATATGACCTTCAATTTTTCCTCAAAAAATTGTATAAATTTACATAATCTCCTTATTTATAATCATCATTTTTTGAGATATCAAATTTATCATCCTTTTGATATAACAATCAACCAACTTTCCATTATGCTGTTAAAATTTCCTTGCATAGTAGTTTCCAATTGAGCATCCACATAAAAGTGATCAATAACACATCCAAGTTGAAAAATAAGAGGTATTCATTGTTTTTAGGTGAAGGTGGGTTGTGTCTTTCTTATTTTAAATCTCTATCTGAGGTTATGTTGAGTTTAGAATAAGAACTAATAGTCATTATTGATTTCTAGCTTACTTTCTACATTTTGTTATTAAAAAAACAATGTTTTAGAAAATAACTCATAAAGTGAAATAAAAACATACATATTCTTCCATTAAAAATTATTTTTTAAATTATAATGAGTCACTTTCAAATGATTTACAATAATTTACATGTCTACATAGGGTACACTTAATACTTGTTTCAAGTCTGGTAATTATAATTCATATGAAAATTCTTCTTTAAGTGATTCAAAAGTAGTTGAAATTTTATTTGAGGAGTGTTATTCTAATCCATGATTTTAATTTTAGAAATGTGACTTCTATTATAACCCTCTATAGGTCACAATTTTTTTTATAAAATAAAATAAATAATACATCCATATAATTTGAATATGAGATCCCTAAATTACATGAAGATATTGAAATTGAAATAAAATAAGTATATAAAGTGAAAATTACAATTCAAATTAAGTAGTAATGTCTAATAATGTTTTCCCAAAATATATTCAAATAGAATTATTAGAATATATGTAACTAAAATATTAAATGTGTAATGATCTTTAAAAATTATCCATAATATTTATCATTATCAATATGATATCTCTCCTCTCATTGCTGAAATCAATACTAACAATTTTTAGATTTTTATTCATAGCCATTCACAACCTAATTCTACTTACATTTCAAGAAAAAATCATCCTTAGAGTTTTAATATACATTGCCCTTTTATATTGGAATTCAATGCAAATGACACACCTATTCTTCTATATAAAGATATATTAAAGTAAAAGACTTAAATATTGTCAATATTCCAAGTAAATTTTATCCTTTTGATAATGATTATTTTGATTGTCAGTCTGAACATGTCTTTTTATTGTCCTCATATATGTAAACATTCATCAATGCTAACATTAATAAAGAAAATATTATAAAAACACAAAAAATAACTTCTACTTATAGGTTTATTTTCTATGTTTTTGATAGAGAATAACTAGGGAAAAGGGTACATTAACACATGGTATAGAAGGATCTAAAAAATATATCAAATTGTAATCACATAAAAGTGGTATTTGAGTAATAAAAATGCTACTTGAGACTACCTATCCCTAGATTAGTCCTAAAACTATCCTAGAGTTTATTATCACACTTATCCAACCTTCATGTCCGCCACATGCCTCCCTAGTTATCTAAAACACAATTCCATACCCTCATTTCCTAATCTTGGCCCTTCATTCCCAATGTTCTACCAACTAGAAAATAACATCATAATAATGATGCTAGAGCCACAAGGTGCTATTGTACCCAAAATGGTGCATATGTCTTTTACCCTAACATTCTTGAATGAATATATTTTAAAAATTAAAAGCCTCCTAAGGTTGGCTTGGACATATTTTATTATCTACACAAGTAACATAACACTATAAATACGTGACTTTTAGCCCTGTATCCACTAGATGGAAATCAAATTCAAAATACCTATTCAAACATGAAACAAGTTAAGCAAAATTAAGGTTATCAATCCATATTATGCCCTACTTATGCATAATACCATCTAAGTTATCCCTTAGCTTAGATTTTATAGATTTCCAATGCCAAGCACACTCAAGGCCACTATCATACTAGCATGACTTGCACTTGCACTAGCACTTAGGTGGGGAGAACTACATTGGGCTTGATCCCTTCTTGGAGTATTGGTATGTAGTCAACTCTATTCATAGCAAGGTGTTTAGGATGTCTAGCCTATCCTACTAGTGAACACACTTTTTAGACCATACCCTACTTATATGGAGGTTTAGGGTTTGTACCATAAATCAATCATTACAATAATAATACAAAGTTTCAAAGTTTATGTATGTAGGCACAAACCCTATAAATCTAGACATAGGTACACCCAAAAGTTCAGGATAGTCTTATACAGAGGTCACTAGCACTAATATTAGGACACTTGAACCACATGGAACTATTGTACAATTGTGGTGGTACTATCTAGGAGGGGTTCTGATATAAGGATCTAGTTGATGACACTCAAACTATCTTCCATCTATGTTTATAGCACTTAGATTATTTGTATCAAGTGTTTTCCAAATAAGTCATTCTTTACACTATTTTTAAAAAAGTTAAAGCTATTTAATTTTATAACAAATTAGTGATTATATTTTATGCATATTATTTCCCTAATTTAGTCTACTTATCCCTTTAATCAAACATAGAATTTAAATTAAGCTAAACTCCTAAAAGGTTAAAACATTTTTTGAACCTAACTTACTTTGAACATTTCTCAAACCCTAACCCTAGATGCTCCTAAGGTTTGTATCATTATTTTTCATATTTTCATTATCTGCTTTAAATTTTTTAGATTTCTTCTATTCTATTTTAGCAACTCTATTCTAATTTGTTTCCTCTATGCCATTTAATTTTTTTTATCTCTCTTCCATTAATAAGAAGTGATAAGCTAGGTGGTAATCCTATAAATCATATTCATAGTCTTACTATTCAATCTTATAACATGGATAATGGACTTGTTTTAACTCTTGTTGTTGATCCTTCACACCCTAATTATGTGGATTTCAATGATACTAAATTTGAATATGAATAATATAATCAAGAACAAGATGATACACAAATTAGAAATTGAGACACTCTTCCTCCACTTAATAATGATAACATAATTGCCAATAAAGATGAGGTCCTATAGATCTTCAAAGATAGAATTTAGGAATATCCCCTTGATCATGCACAAATATTACAAGACATAATGGAAATTAAGAACAAATCAAATAATGGTCAATCTTCAAATCCCCCAACTAATAAAATTGGTACACCTATAATGGGTCTAACTCAGCTACCACAACTTAAAATTTTAACTCAACGACCTTCAATGACAACTACACCTTTTTTGGCTAGTTCCTCCACTCTAGATGTATAATCCCTTATAAATGAGGTTTATACTCTATAGGCTAATGTATTACATCTTGATAAAGGAGATACTAGGCTATCACATGACTTGGATTCTAATATTATCCTATGTACACCTTTAGCACACCACATAGTAGTAACTCCCTTACAATCTAGATTTTTGGAACCTAAAATTACATTATATGATGGCAAGGGTGACCCAAAGCACCATATCTGATCTTTTCATGTAACATGTTTGGACTATATATCTAATGATTAGCTCCTCACAAATTTGTTTCCATGTATTTTAAAGGATTATGAATTACATGGGTTTTATGATTTATCAAATAAATCTATCATATAATTCAATCCTTTGGTAGACATGTTTTTAACACACTTCTCCACAATATCAGTGATAAAATCTCATATGCTCAAGTTTCATAGTTGAAACAAAAGTCAAATGAACCTATCATAGAATATGTCTTATGAAACAAAACTATATTAGATAAATTGACTATCCACATGGTAGAAAAATATCTTCAAGACATTTTTAAATAGATTCTTTTACCAAAATTACACAAAGTTATCTTGTTCAAGAAGTTTCAAACATTCATAGATTTGTACCAAATAATAAATGAAAGAGAGTTAAAGTTTTATCAATGGGAAAACTAAAATATACCAATGGATAAAAATAAACTACTAAGAGTTTAAATAAGCATCCATGCAAAGTAAGGGCTATTGAGAACAAAAGTGATCAAAATACCATAGTTAACATTGCTTCAAAGCTATTTCCTCACTTGGTTTTATCAACTCCTCAATGTCAAATATTTACCAACCTTCCAAAATCACCAGTATGAGTTGTATAGTAGCTCTTGGAATGTAATGATATCCCTACCTCCCATAAAATAGGTTGATATTACATGGCATCTTACAAAAATCTATAATTCTAATTTATTCTAAGTATCATAGTGCACCAATCCATACAACAAACATATGCATAAGCCTAAAACATAAGATACAAGATTTGACTAAGGCTAAAATTATTGATGTGGGAACACCCATAGAGGCACAAAAATTACAACAAATGGAAGTTAAGGCATTAAATATATTCTCAAATTTATTTCCAAAGCACATAACTAATGAGGTAAGTATCACTATAAGGTGTTCACTACACATATTAGGCACATCCACCACCAAATTTATATCATACTATTATAAAGGAGGCACAGCCACTACATAATATAATTGGTATGCACCACACTATATTTCTATATAGACCACTTATCACCTTCTTAGATTAGGATATTGTTGATGATGACATAAATTTACATGCACTCTTTGTATGAGCTTATATAAATCATAATCCTATCCAGAGTGTTATAGTTGAAAATAGGTAAGGAATTAACATTTTCACTATGACACCTTTATACTGTTTGGGGTATTTAGAGTAGGATATATTCCCCATAGATATACTTATTATTGGTTTTGGTGGTCATGTTCATTTCTCTATTAGGGATATTGTGCTTCCATTATAGGTTGTACCAACACATATAACCACTTGGTTCTTAGTGGTACCTAATATAGGCATATTTGACATGTTATTGGGTAGGCCATGGATACATAATCTATAATCCATTCCATACATAGTGGATAGATGCCTAAAATACATACATTAAAATTAGGTGGTCAAATTTTAAGGTCTTTCATATGAGTATCCTCTACCTATTCCACAGGCAGTTACATCATAATTACCAATTATAGTTCCATTAAAGTTACCATATAAAACACAATTATTAGTTACATCTTAAAGCATAGTTCCTATTGATACATCATAGAGTATAGTAGATACACCAATGTAAGTGAGATCTTATCCTATAATATTGACATATACTCATACTCTCCCACAAAGACCATTATTATAAAGACCCCTACACTAGAGATATGCCACATATTCTAGAGGGCCTTCCTCCACTCACTTTTTACCTAGAATAGTATTATTGGATTCTCAGGGTTCTCAACATAGGGCACTTATGCCACCTACAACATCTTCTACTTTATGGGTTCCTAAGACCCCTATAATTCATAGGACACCATAGTCAATTCCACATATTCCTAGAACCACTACTAAGTTAGATACAAATATAGATCACTCAATACAATAGATTATGGGATCATTGTTTCCATTTCACACAACACATCTGATCACAGTTCCCTTATTTTGACATAGGTCACAATGATAGTGAGTATCCCATGAGACTCATTGGTTAGTATGGTTCCTCTCTTTTTTTACACATTTTCTCTCTTTCTTTGATCCTTGTACATAGTTTATTTTCATTTTACTTATACATAGATTATTTCCACAAAATACAAAAATAATAGAATATTTCAAAAACATAAAATCATTCAAATAACTACTTAAAAAACATTAAAAAAATTATAGATTATATGCATTTCTATGTTTACATTTATTATATTTCTAGACATTACATATGCTAGCTATTTTATTAAAGTCATTTTTATCATACATACATCCTTCACTTGTTCTTATCTATTAGGGTGTGCAGCTAAAAGCTTCACCCGAATGCAAATAGGAAGGAGGATGATGAGTATGCAGTCACCGGCGTCGGCAGGATCACCGACGTCAGTCAGTGGATGTGCAGAAGGAAACTAACCTCGATAGCTATCGACCGATGTCGGTCACCTCCAGTTAGACAGGGACCGACATCGGTTGCCTGTGTGGTTCCAAAACTGTTGTTGATGAATAGTCAGTTAAGTGAACAGGCAGTTTGCATGATGAAGACTAGTTTGAAGTCTTGAGCTACAAGTCTAATTATTGTATGCATGAGATCTATATAATAGACTCATGGGCTGTATTGCTAAGTGGAGAATTTGTAGAACCCAAGTGTGGAACTTGGAGAGTTCTTCCCATGGTGGAATCAAGTAGGATTCCCCATGTATGTAAGATCAGGTTTGGTCAGTAGGGTGTTGCAGGATCATGGAGGAGATCTACATGTGATAAGTAAGATCAGGGTTGGTTTGCTAGGATGTGTGAATGCGAGGGTCAAACAGAGATCAGTGGGGGAGCTAGATCCAAGGTGACAGCAATACATTAGGAGTAGGATCATGGTGAGATCTACTTGGAGTACAGGTTCATACTCAATTGTACCAGATGTATAATGAGGTGAACAACAGCTTGTGTTAGCTGTGTGTTGTGACCTATGAGAGAATATTACTCAAGTGGGAATATTACTTGGAGCCCTTGAGGTGTGGAAGGCCTTGTAGAGGTGGAAGAAGAGTGTGATCTCTTTATTGTAATTTCCTTTGTAATGAGTTGAATATAATTGTGTGTTGCCTCTCATATTATGTGTTGTTTCTCATTGATAGTTATTTGTTCTTCTAGGTATTTCTACATGTTTAAGTTACTTATACATTGGTAATCATGTGTGCTCTTAAATCTGACAAGTTGTGTCAGAACTTTGGGAAGCTTTGGTCCTATCAAATGGTATCAGAGCGAGGTTGGATGTTCTCAGAGTGAGCTTGACTAACAGGTGGTTCAGATCTGTTAAGTGTTGTTGATTACAAGATAATCACAGGGGTTGTTGTTTGAGTGGGAGTATAGCAAGGTAGAATAATGGAGAAATTTAGACACAGGTGTAGCACCACAGGGTGTGTGGTGGGTTGTCTTCAAGTGGGAGCTTGGAGAGGAATACAAGCTAGGATGCAGAATAGACAAAGTACTAGTATGGGTACGGGTGCAACTATTTATCTCCAAGTGGGAGATTGTTAGGCTGTGGAGCTAAAAGCTTCACCTGAATGCAAACAAGAAGGAGGATGTTGAGTATGTAGTTGCCAGCATTGGCAGGATCAATGACATCAGTCAGTGGATGTGTAGAAGGAAACTGACCTCGATAGCTATCAGCTAACGTCGGTTGCCTCTAGTCAAAAAGGGACCAACGTCAGTCACCTGTGTAGTTCCAGAACTACTATTGATGAATAGTCAGTTAAGTGAATGGGCAGTTTACATGATGAAGACTAGTTCGAAGTCTTGAGCCACAAGTCTAATTATTATATGCATGGGATATATATAATAGACTCATGGGATGTATTGTTAAGTGGAGAATTTGTAGAACCCAAGTGTGGAACTTGGAGAGTTCTTCCCATGGTGGAATCAAGTAGGATTCCCCATGTATGTAAGATCAGGGTTGGTCAGCAGGGTGTTGCAGGATCATGGAGGAGATCTACATGTGATAAGTAAGATCAGGGTTGGTCTGTTGGGATGTGTGAATACGAGGGTCAAACAGAGATTGGTGGGGGAGCTAGATCTAAGGTGACAGTAATACATCAGGAGTAGGATCATGGTGAGATCTACTTGGAGTACCAGTTTGTACTCGATTGTATCAGATGTACAATGAGGTGAACAACAGCTTGTCTTAGCTATGTGTTGTGACCTATGAGAGAAGATTACTCAGGTGGGAAGATTACTTGGAGCCCTTAAGGTGTGGAAGGCCTTGTAGAGGCGGAAGAAGAGTGTGATCTCTTTATTTTAATTTCCTTTGTAATGAGTTGAATACAATTGTGTGTTGCCTCTCATATTCTGTGTTGTTTCTCATTGATAGTTATTTGTTCTTTTGGGTATTTCCACATGTTTAAGTTGCTTATACAGTGGTAATCATGTGTGCTCTTAAATCTGACAAGTTATGTCAGAACTTTGGGAAACTTTGGTCCTATCATTATCGAGTGCTTGAAGATTGCTTACAGGACTCATGTCTACTATACTGGTCTAGAATTGCTATTATTTGCCCATTGGAGCATATACACCAATTCATGGTTATTCAATTGAAATATTATCCCACTTGGGGGCATTTTATACATAATTTTGACCACCAAGTTATATCATTATATACTGTACATTCTAGATTTAGCATTATTATATCTAGATATTGATCATTGCTACTTATACTCAAATTTTATACCAGCTATTACTACTTTAGACTCAAAATATGTAATCCTAGATCTCACATATATTTGTATTACATATTCATACATGATTTCATTTATAGGTTTCTTATATTAGACTTGATTATATCTCTATGTTTATTATATTTGAGAGCATTTAAATATGCCATTGTTCTTTGGCTTTACGCCACTTCTATTCACAATATGTATGCCTTGGACATTTGCCCATGTACCTTGTGTGTACTTTCATGATTATGTATATGGACATTTGAACATGTCCTTTTATGTCACTCTAAGACAACCTGCTTGTTTTTTGTGTATGTGGACATTTCAACATGTCCTTATATGTCTTGTTTTCTCATATTTAGTGACATGTGCCCATGTCCCTTGTATTGTAGCCCCTTGGCCTACTTTGTGTTCCTCATGTGTTTTGTATGTATGATTTATTATATGCATAATGCTCATGACACTTGTCTTTTCTTTTTACACACACCAATTTTTGATGCCATTAGGGACCTCATTAATCTACCCTTCCCACTTGGGTGCTGTGATGGACATCATGCCCATCCCCTTAGGTAGTTACTCAGTTATACTCAAATTTGCTATTACATACATTGATTACATCTATCTTGACACCCTTGTTGAGTTATAGACAAGACATAGATATTACATTACATATTTATGCTTAGATCATATTATATTATGATGTTATTTATGCACATCTTATTGGATTATCACATAGTTATCATAAATGCTCTAGCTAACACACATTTTTCATAGCTTTTTATTTTGAGGAAAATTATTGCATAGGTTCAATAAATACCCTCAAAATATAGGGAATCCATAGGGATTTATCATAGATATTAGGATCTTATATTGAACTTACATAACAATTTTTATCACACATGCTTAGTTACAAAAAAAAAGACATAGGTAAACACAAAGGGAAAATAGTGACTCAAAAGCAATATAGTGACACATTTTTTAAACCAAAAGGAAATTGGCACCCAAATGGGGACACTATCACCACATGGTGATATTGTCCAAGATATGGTGGTATTATCTAGTAGCCTTAGTTTCAAAATAACATAGATTGACCCAAGTAGTACAATAAGTACAATACAAGTTTGCACAGACGTTTGCATAGATAAGTTATAGGTTTACTAGATATAATAAATTATAACTCAAATTCATATAAATTTTCTTGAATTCATATCAGTTTGCATAAATTGGAGGCATTATGTGCAACATGATCATTCCCATATTTATTTAAGATATTCAAATATAGTTTATTACAACTTAGTTCAAAATCCATATGCTCAGATATCATATTTGGGGGCATGTGCATGACACATCATTTCTATATACTCAGTTACACATCATTTGATTAGATGGAATGAAAAATTACATGTCATTCTCTACATTATATACACCTAAAATCATATTTTAGGTTTTCACAAGTATAATTCCTTACTCCATCTATAGTGGTTGGCATTCTCGAGTGGCTTAGGGCCATATAATATACCTGAGTGGCTATAGAGCCAACATACACAATTAGATATATTTAGTTAGACATTTCTAGTATTTTACATAATTTAATTTTAGATGTATCTACTACACCTAGGTGGGAAATGATGGAGTCATAGTCTATTTGAGTTCTTGAGCCACCCACATCAAAGGATTCGACAGATTATCATCCCAATCCAAGATATTCATAGGTCATGATCCACCAATCACAGGTGGGAAAAGATGGATTCAAAACTAGATTGAGTTCTTGAGCCACCCACACATGAGGATTGAGAAAACTATCATCTCAATCTAGGAAATTCATTAATTAATCACTATATAAATTCACACACACATAGGTTATAACTAGGTGAATGCATTATTTTACATACCCATTAAGGTGTATTCATTTATTTTCTCTTTCTCATCTCTTTACTTAGATTCACTTCTTTACTGAACATAGTCTTTTATTTTTGATATCTCTTAAGTAAGGACTGATTTATGCACATCTCATTTTTTGGACATGCATTGGATCATGCTTCACATACAAAAACCCAAATTCACATACGCAAACCCATCTTCATAGGTTTCACTTCCTAGGTAAGTCTAGGTACACTTATTTTTCCTTTATCTTAGTCATTTCATTTTTTTTACATTTTTAGCATAAAGGGGGGGGCAAATGTAATCACCTAAAATTAGTATTTGAGTATTGAGAGTAATAATTAAGAATATATATCCTTATCTTAACCTTATACCTATCATAGGGTCTATTATCACACTTATCCAGCCTTTGTGTAGGCCATAAGCAACCCTAGTCAGCTCAAACACATTCTCAAACCCTTATTTCTTGATCCTAGCCCTTCATGTCTAGTGTCCTGCCAGCTAGACGTTAGTGCCATAATAAGGATACTAGATCCATGTGACACTAGTGTCCTCAAAATGGGACTTATTTCCTTTACACTAACTTTCTTGAACAAATATATTTTCAAAATTAAAATCCTCCTAAGGTTGGCCTAGACATATTTTATTATTTGCATAAGAAAAAAAACACTAAAAATACATGACTTTTAGCCATATATCTAATAAATGGAAATTAGATGCAAAATACTTATTCAAACTTGAAAAAAATTGAGCAAAATTAAGGTTATCAGTCCTTATTCTTCCCTACTTCTACATAATCTCATCTACAACAAACCTAAGCTCAAATTTTTCATATTTCCAATCTCAAGCACACTCAAGGCACTCAAGGCCACTATCAAACTAGCATCATTTGCACTTTCACCAACACCTAGCTGGCAAGAACTACATTGGGATTGAACATTGCTTAGAGTATTGGTATGTAGGCAACTCTGTTCATAATGAGGTTTTGAAGATGTCTAGCCTATCTTAATAACAAACACACTTTTTAGTCCAAACCCTACTTGTATGGAAGATCAAGGTTTTCAACTTAAATCAATAATTATAGGAACAATATAGAGTTCTAGAATTCATGCATAAGCACATACCCTATAAATATAGACATAGGTTCACCAAAAAGTTTAGGATAGTCGTACATAGAGGATAGTAGTACCAATATTGAGACACTAAAGCCATATGGAACTACTATACAATTATGGAGCTACTATCTAGGAGGAATTTTGACACAAGGATTTAGTTGATGACACTTAGAATAGCTTCCATCTTAGTTTTTAGTATTTAGATCATTTGTATTAGGTGTTTTCCATATGTCATAATTTGCACTATTTATTACTATTTTTAGAAAATTCAAAGTTAGTCAATTTTTTAACAAATTAGTGGTTTTATTTTATGCATATTATTTCCCTAACTTAGTCTACTCAACCCTTTAATCAAACATAGTATTTACATTAAGATAAAACCCTAAAAGGTTAAACACAAACTAAGAAAGATAAAAGACGTCTCTAACAGAACAAAGGGAAATGGGAAAAAATCCCCAAAAATCCAAACAACCACAAAGCCAGTTATCCACCTTCAAGAGATAAATTAACTATTTAATCTAACTCCACCAAGGCAAATCAAACTACTCAAACCCATTAAGACCTAAAAAAAATAAAAATAGTTATGAATTACAATGAACCATAAAACCTCCTTTGAAAAAGGACTTGAGACTTCAAAAACACTCTAAAAACTAGATATTTGATTCCATCAATGATAGTTTGGAAGAAAGGAATTTGAATATAATTAAATGTGGTGACAGAAGAAGAATGAAAAATACACACAACTTGGGTAGAGATATGGGAATAATCTATTGGAAAAGGAGTAATAAAAGAAGCCAAAATCCATATAGGATCAAATGGGAAGTTTTTAGTGGTTAATTATTTTATAAGTAATTCTCTACATTCGTCCAAAGAGGGTAACCTTCACAAAACAACTCTTCAATAGAAAGAAGATGAAGAGGTCAAAATTTATCCAAGAAATCCACTAGATATTCAGTCTCATGATGGTTTGAAAAAATGAAATATCCTAAAAAATTGAATTCCTTGGAGAATATATTGAGTGATTAGATTGATATTCTAGTTATTATATCTTCCCAATTAAACAATGTTGACGATCAAGAGAGAATCACCTTCCAAAATTAATTTCTTGAAATTAGATTTAGTAGAAATTATAAATCCTATGGGAAGAGTTAGTGACTTAGTCATATTTTTTGAAGACCATGAAATGTTAAAATCATAATAGGACAACACTTATCTCATATTATCTCTGAAGATGCCTCCACCTGAAAAAAGACCTAGGTTACATTTGGTTTTCAACTTCTATATGTTAATATGTCATATTTCATTTTTATCATATTTTGGAAATATGTTATATTTTTATTTGTATTTTAGCCTCAGTATTTTGAGAATGGTTAGTTTTATTATTTACTTTCCCCTCTATACACATTTTGTCAATTTTGGTTTTTTGTCTTTTTTTGTGTTTCTTCAAATTTTTTGAAGTTTCGAGCCAATAATCTTATCTATAATGGTGAGGTATCCTTAATATGAGTAAGAGAAGATGTTTATTCATATGATTATATGTTTGTCATTTATCAAAAGTTAAATCTCTCAGTTATTTTCAATTAATTAGTTTATAAATGAGTGACACTAGAAAACATGTTGTCACAACATCACTTAATTTCATATTTTATGTCTTAGGGTTTTGTAATAATGCTCATCTATCTTGAATTTCATAGTATTTTATTTCCTATTCTTCATTCCATGTTAGCTGAATAAACCATCTTTTTAAAATATATATTTAGAAGAGGTTCATGTTTAACTGATTAGAAATAAATTTACCTAGATTATACTCCTAAGTCTTAAAATTTACAATGATCATTACAATCCACTCCCATATATGGAACTAGTTAGTAGGGTTGTTAGTGTTATCAAAAAATTAAATACCCTAGTTAAAAGGTTATAAAATAATGTTATCCTATATTATGTTCTACTTTTGTATGGTATCTTAATTTTTATATGGTGGAGGTTGACTTTAATGCTTAATTGTTATATTACATCTTTGATTGAATGTTAATTTTTTTATTTGATTGTATATAAAGTGATTGTAAAATATTCATTAACATGCTCAGTTAAATAATAGATGAAATTTGATGTATCCACTACCCTTCTCATAAGGTTAATATGCATGTTTAGGTTGTGAAACCATGACAATCAAAGTAATATAATCGATCTACAAATAATAATTCATGAGCTCACTTTTTAAGTATCATAATTTTGATTCTCTAAATATTTTCTCTTTTGTAAATTATGTCTTTCTCAATGCACATGAAAACAAAATTGCTTGTTTCTTGATCACATATCATATTCTTGGTGCGCTTGTGATAGTATCAATGATATTGTAAACTTTTGAAGATTTATTGAGGTTAAAATATTATATTAGAAAATTTTTATCATAAATTTATTAAGTTATAATGATTATGTATCTATTCTAACCTTATATTTATTAATAAACTATTAAAACCTATGTTTATTAATACTTTTTTTTGTCATCATCCCTAAATTATGTTTGAATTAACTTACCGATTTAGGCAAACATAGTATTAAAGTTCTAGCTAAATGACAAAAACATTCCACTTTGGCAATGTATAACATAAACTATTCAAGTTGTAACATTATAAGGTCACTAGATAGCCTAATATATGGTAGTGATCCAGGTTTCATTTCATATTTAATTGGATATTTGTGGTGATTTGATAAATTTATACTTAATGTTTTTTATTATCTTAGATATCTTTCCACCTCATTATATTGTATGTCATGTCAATTTAATGTTTTTATTAATAATTTTGATGGAATAATATTTTTATTGAAATTTTTGATAGAAAAATTTGTTGGTGACTAGCTTAGACAATGGATAAAATCTGATAGTGAGAAATTTGTCCATGGAGCTAAGTTTTGTCATTTAAAAACTCGATCACAATTTTGATGGAATGTTTTACCACTACTATTTTATGAAATGCATAAAATATATTTGGCCACTTGGAAATTTTTCTCACATTCAATGTTGCCTCTAAATGCCTCTAAATGGGGTATAGGTAATTAATTGGTTTTAGTTAGTCATTTGCATCTTTGTAAAGCTTCTATGTTGAATCTATGTTTTATTGGTATTTTGTTTGAAAGTATTTATTGATAATATTTAGTCATATCACTTTTATGTGTAGTTTGGATGTCATTTCTAATTTGTTTGACTTGGTTGATGAGCTTTGTAGGATGATTTTAACCTCATGTAGATGTAATAATGTTTTTTGATCTTTATAATACAAGATTAAGGTTGTAGTTGAAATGAATATTGAAAACTATATTTTATTATTTTATATATCTTTCAAAAATATTTTAATAAATAAAATATTAAAATAATTTTATTATGCAAATACAATCTTTGGGTTTTGTCTACAAGTATAATATCATGCATGTGATATACTTGGCATTTAGTTATTTTATTTAATAATGTCTTAAATACAATTATTTTTATTTATAAATACATGCCTAAACTATTTTTAACATGTTTTTACATTAGTGATAGCATGGTTATTACACTTTTTTTTGGATTTATTTAAGTTTTTTACTCATTCATAGTTTTCAATATACATAAGTTTACACTTAGTCAATAATATTAATACACAATTAATTTTAGTGTTTTGGGGCTTTAATATGAAACTTGTACTTGTATTTTTTTTTTCATGGTAGTCACACTTGGTGTGACACAATATCTCTCATGGAAGTTTAGACTCAGTTCATGAATTTAGGCATGGAAGTTGCCTCCAATGTTTGAGTTGATACATTATTTATATTCAATTTTGGGTTTTTTACGGTACTTTTCATCCATGGTTTATATTTTGACATTTTTTTTTACTAAATATGTTACAATATTGGAAATAATAATCTAAGTTTACATTACTAATAGATTAAAAAATGTTTTTGCATGTAGTTTTTCTAAGTAGATTTGAACTCATGTACGTGCATCTTCGATGGGTTTTTTTCAAAGATAATAGTATTTTTATATTGAAATTTTTCACCCTATAGGATTCAATTATATATTCTAAAATTAGTGATAACATTTAACTATCTCTATAAATAGACAAGCTACTACAAGAGATAAATCTCTAGATTTAAAAGGGCTAGCTCCCTTGATCTATCTTTTAGGATCACACGCTACAATAGGATAATCACTATTGGGGTAAAAATGGAATAATAAAACATAAATAAATATCAAATAATGAAGGTTATAAGAAAAAGATAAATCCATAAACATACTTGTATTTTCATTAAGAAATAAAACTACTAAAACTGACCTTAACTCAATGTTCGTCTAGCATAAGTGTTTCTTCAGAGAGGTAGAATGATATGCATATCTAGAGGTGGATTAAAAAGAGGTTTGATATTAGAAACTAATAGTATCTATCACACTTAAAATCATGCCTAAAAAACACATACACTTCATGAGTCATGTTATAATATATGTTATTACTCACATAATGCATACAAGAATAGAATGGAAACAAGGAGAAGACATTCATCACTTGTCATCCAAATACACTACTTGACATAATTAGGAAATATTTTTAGATAAAAAATAATATTAAAAACTCTATTAAAAGTAAAATAAATATTTCAAGATATTAGGGCTTCGCCATACCAATTATGTATTATTTACAAGGCCAAAAAGACTTGAATATATAGAGCATAGGAGAGGAGGGAGAAGAAGTGAAGTTAGACAGTCACAAATCCAAGTGTTAAGATTTGGAAAATAGTTATAATTAAAGATAATTAATTGTAAAATATTCCATGAATCCTTATTAGAAAAATATCCATCTGAAACATGACACCTTCTTAAGGTTGGCATAGAGATCTCCATGTCCTTATTGAAACTACCCTCATGATGATGAGTCCTCCTAACTATCTTAAACTAATTTAAAATTACTTGAAACATATCCTATAACATGATAATATGGAAATAATATTAGTGTAGTTCCTTTTAAACTTATCCAATTGATTATCTTCCTCTTAACACTTGTGTTCACTACTTGCAGTCACTCATTAGCTCTTTAGGCTTAAATCTTCACACTTATCACTTAGGTGGCCTATAGTTGCTCAAGGATATTAATTAAAGAGGTGTTAGACACTTATTAAATACCATTTTATCATTTTTTATATCAAATGTACCTCAATGAAACTCAAAAACACACTTCTCATCTCCAATTTTGGTAGTCACTTCACTTCTCACTATCTTGTCCAAGACTGTCTAAAATGAATAGCTTATCAGAGTGTTCTTAAGAAAATTTTATGGTGATAATGAGATTTAAAGAGTTATAAAACATCCCTAAATATCTCCCATAATTATATTTATATATCAATTCCCTTTTTCACCTGTAGAACAACTCAAAACCTGTAGAAAACATAATATTAAGCATATCTATAAAAGTGAAAATATGGAAAAATTGAGTGTGATGGAGCCTAAGACAGTGACACAGAGGTCCAAAAAAATTTTTAAGGCCATTTTAATCCTCTTATATGAATAATTTTTCATATCTTCCTCATCAAGTTCATACAAGGGTTTTAAGACATTTTGGTTCTTAGTGATGATTCATAAATGTTATATGTTCAACCTTTGAACCAATTAGAAAAAGTATAATTTAATGACCATCCTAAAATATCCCTATATTATTGATGTACCATTCATCTCATATATATATATATATATATATATATATATATGTATATATATATATATATAATCATAATAAAATGGCTCTCAAGCTTTTACCTTGCATTCTAGATAGGCCTGAGAGGAAATTAGGCCAAAAATGACCAATCTAAGCTATTATCTATAAAATAATGATTCTTATCAATGATATAATCTCATATAAATTCTATCTTATGCCTTTAAAATATCATGTAGTCATATGAGTGAATTTGGAATCCATTAGGGTTCATATTTAGTTTTAGGCCTAATAGGCCTAGACTATGTTATTGAATATATGGTCACCTATGTAGGTTTATATTGACTATAGGGACCTTTAAAACTTTATTAATCTCTAAATAAACCCTTTAAATCTTCCCATGATCATTCTTGTCTCTTCCCTTCATCTTTTAACTCTCCACTTCCCTTCATCTTTTTACTCTCCATGTGCTAAATTTATAGGTTGTATTACTCAGGTAATGCCTCTAGTATGAGATAAAAAAAATGACACTTCTCCTATTAGTACAGCCTAAAGGAGTCCATTGGGGTATTTTTTAGGTCATTAGGACCATATATTTCAATTTCAAGGTCTAACTATGCCTTAGGATCCATAAACACTTCAAATTATCTATACTAGCTTCTAGGTTTGTGACTGTATGTAGGATCTAGAAACCCAGACTGAGTGTGAAGTTAGAAACTTATCTTTGCTCTATTTACTTTGTCTAAGAATCATATGAATTTGATATTACCACTATGAGAGTGGTTTCATCATGTTAATCTTCATCTTATATCTTTGCTCACTAACCAAACTACATCTCTCAAGGGCTTAGGCTAGTCTGTTACCTCAGTTAGTCTGTAGGTATCAATTAGGGAAATCAAAGGACCCTTGTAGGTGGTGATAGATATTTTAAAAGTATAATTTATGTTCTAAGTTCCTCTTTAAGTCAATAATACCATTACACACTTAGTTTAACTCACTCATGCCTTAGGGATATGTTATCATTCTCTATCACTAGTGCACTCTAAGTCTTTTTTGTAAGCTATAAGTAAATTTTGGACTTAAAGGCATTATAGCTCTTTGAGAACTTTCAATCAAGAGTTTTTTATGTTGAAAACCACTTAATCATTGTCTTCCATGACCTATAAACCTCCTCTTATGATCAATATACTACCCCTAGACTTAGGCTAAAAGATGAAACCATTAAGCCTATCTAGATATCATATGCCTTCACCAACAGATGACATTTTATAGAGTAGAGTCCTATTTTAGAGGGATTAAGGTAAATGTTCCCACTTTGTAAATTTTCTAACTCTGCACCTTTGTGAGTGTCAATGAAGGGTGTAAGTGTAGTTTTGATTGTGTTTTAATGTTTCTAGATCTCCAAACCAATTTAAAAAATTTCAAAGATTTATCATGAAGTTCACATCTCTTATCAAACCACTTTCTAGCCACTCTTACATAGTCATGTAGGTGACTATTTACCAGGCATGTGATGTCAATATTCAACCTCACTTAGTTCAAACATGTTTTGATATTTCATCTCAATTGGTATATTAAACTATGTTTAGACCATCACCATGCTCTTGGGTTGAAGACCAATGTATTACCTTAACCTAGAGATCTCATAGGAGGATAAACTATACAACTGATGAAACATTGTTCTACAAACCTCAATGACACTCACCTCTAGCACAAGGAGAATGATCATGTTTGTCTCCTCATCTTCACACATGTAAAACTATTTGAAAATATCTTAATAAGGATGAACATGTTCTAAGATACTATGCACACCATTTGATTCACATAAACCAATGCAATTAGATGGGAAAATTGAGGTGTTAGAGATGTGTAGGTAGTTTATAGTCATTAACATTCTTAGTGGTTAGTCATGAAACATAGAAAAATAATAATACAACTTTATACTTGAAATGGGAGCTCATGAGGACTAATATCATCCACCAAGTTCATTCATCTCAAATCTAATTCTCCTATCCATACCAACTGAAAACTATTTGACCTATTTAACCTACCCAAGAGAGCAATGAGAGAGACAAACTAGTTTTTTGTATTTTTGAACCTATTTAAGCTTCTTTCACGTGAAATTGATCTATGAGGATCTAAACATACCCTCCTAAAGCCTTCACACATGTCAGATATGTTATATAGTCTATATAATATCAAAAATTACCCCTTTTCCAAGTGATCTTGTTTTTACATTAGACCTAAAACATGTCAGTTTCAAAACTATTATATGACACTTATCTAACACATGGTATGTTAGATAACCTATTAAACATTTGTCCTTTGATGGTATTTATGTATAACTTCATTTTGATGACCAAAGGTAGCATAAAATGACATAGGACAACTAGGCAAATGTAACAAATGTTTAGAAAACAATTAAATGGCTTTCAAAACATTACTTAACCCCACTTTGACCATGGTGTAAATTTCAAACTTATAAGGACCCTATGAAAGTTTGAAAATGTAGGGGGGTTGACTTAATTTTACCTAGGGGTAAAATTATTCAACAAGTTATTTAATTTAGTTTTTAAATATACATTTTATGATATTTTGATAAGTATATTATCATGTGGCTTTCATGGGAATTCAATTTTATTTCATTAAAGTATTTAATTATTCATATGAATGTTTTTAGAACTGTAATACATTCAACTAGTGAAAATTATGCAATTTTTTATCAAAATATATTTATTATTAAATTAACTACTGATCAAACTAACATCATAATATTAAAATTTACAAACCATTCAAATTATATGATTATAAGTTGAAAATAAGCTAAATATGCAAGTACAATATACCAATTTAGTCCACTAATTCAATCATATTATCAAATTTCATTTTTATCCCCCAAATGGGATTATAGTGGTGCATAAATAATAAGAGAATGTAATAGTTTATAACTCAAAAATAAATGTATTGTTCATCAATAAATGAAATATAAAAAGGTCAACCCAACTATACTTAAAATATATAACCATTTATATAGTACAATATGTGAAATATTTAATATACATGACTACCAATAGTCACTATTATATAAAATAAATAAATACAATAATGTTAAATTATAATAATACAATAGTAAGAAAAATATCTATTAAATAACTCTTCAAATTAGAATAGTATCCATGAGTATATATCAAAAATGGTTCATATCTAGCTATAAAGAGGGAGAGCATCATCTAGTGCTTTTATTCCAACCACAAACTAGTAGTCTCCCACACACCTCCCCATTAGGAGTGGCCCTTGCCTTCAAAAAGGGATAGATAATGAAAATGAAATTCAGATTTGTTGTGTTCACACTAGCTAGTGGTTTAATTTATTTCCAAACTAGTTATATCTTTATTTATGTTCACACCCACTCATAGAGTTAAGCTTGATTTGAAGTTTTTTGTAGTTGTTGGATTATTTTCTTGTGTGCATGAATAATATTTTATTGTGCACCTATTTAGACAATTCTATGTATTTGGGTTGATCACAACAACCAAGTGGTTATTGAGAAACTAACTCATTTGCCTATTTATTAGCCACTCCGTGTAACTCTCCTAGATGGTAAGAAGAGAAAGATACAAATTGTATATTATCTTGAGATAATAATGAGATACCTTTTGTGCATCATTTTTATCTAATTATTACATGAAATGCTATTAACATTCTGTTAATGGTGTGTAGGAGAGATCATGGATGGATGAGAAGCATTCTCAATTCTAATATGGTATCAAGAAAGTATTTTAAACCATTACACAATTAAAATTTGTTAAATTTTTTTATTTTACATAGTGATTATCCTCCAAGTTTAACAAAAATTTTATAAACTTTAATTTTTTTGGGCATAATTGATCAAGATTTTATTGGGTCGTATAGATCTAATTCTCTTTAGGTTCTAACTGAACATAAGACTATTTTTCTCTACATAGGAGGATTGACTGCCATTGTTAGGCACATGATTATCTACTTAATTAAGTTTTCTTTCGATTCATCTGTATTGAAAAAATAATCCATACCCATCAATTTTTTCCCCAAATTACCCTTAAGGTTTAGGTCTTAGTTTGTTGATTATTTCTGATGGCCATAAATTGTCAAGAATGATGTAGGATGGGTGAATTTAAAATTTAAAAATGTGAGTAATATAATTATGTGTATGGATATTTATTATAAATAGATTCCCTTTTTATGTCCTTCTTGTCTATCTTGGGTTGAATTTATCCTTGCCTTTGTCAATCTCTATGTTCAAAACACTCTTTTAAATCAAAGTGTCATCATTAAACTATTTATTACAATAGTCAGTCCTACACTTTCTAGCCTCTATCATCATCCTCCGCACCACTCATGACAATGGTATATTGATTTATTCTCTATTAGATGCTAATGGCATTAATTCCGAATCCTCTACATTAACAACCTAATCCTACAATCGACTAGACATTATACCACTTCACTACTCACAAAAGTATGAGTTTAATATTTTTTATTCAAAAAATGAAATTTTGAAAAGATAAATATCAATTTTGGTATTCACATATTTAAATTCTTGATATCTTGACTAATTATCAATGTTTTATAAAAAAAATTGAATTGGAGGGTAAAGGGTTTGACCCCTCTACATACTTTTTTGCTCAAATTTTACCTTTTAGAAACATAGAGGAGGATTTTTTAATAGTTAATGGTATGGTAGAAAAGGGGGGAACTAATGTTTTTTGAGGGGGTAATAGTGATTGGGTTCTTTCAAAAGATGCAAAATTGTAAAAGTGGTGGATTTATTGTGAAACACTTTTTAACAAAGCATAGCAAACTCGTTGTAATAGGCATTTTGTAAGGAGGGGACAATTTATTTCCAAAGTGGAGGATATTATTACAAATGGAATTTTTGGTATTAAAATGGTGATGGGAAACTATTAAAAGTGAGAACACCTATTTTGGTTTATTTTCCTAAAACTAGGGATTTTTTTTAATATTTTATTGGTAATTAAATTTATTTTCCAAATTGTATCAATTTTCCCCAATACATTTTTTAAAGGGAACCTTTATTATTTTGTCACATATATTTATTTTTTCACTTTTCAAAGATGAAGGGTGAAGTCTCATCTTGTAGGAGGTCATACCCCTTCACTAGGAATAAAACCTATTTGTTGCTCTCACCTTCATTCATGGAGGTAGCCTTTTATTAAATTTGCATCTTCTCAACCTAGAGTTTCATCACACTTTGAAAACTCATGAACACATCTTCAGTAGTTTTTGACATCCCATTTTTTTAGTATGCATTATATTTTGTGTCCACTTGTAGTTATAAATACATTTTTGGTGGTAACTAACATCCATTATAGGGGCTCACTTATGTTCTCATTTGGATATTTTTCCCAATACTTTTTTCATGTCTCCAGGTATGGATTTATAGATGTTTTAACCCCTCAACTCTTACAAATACACCTCATGGAAAACTTAAATGTAGATGCACTTGTAGATAAAAGGATTATGACTAGTTTTAATTGGTGGCTTCATGAAATTTATAGATAAAGATGATATTGTGTTTCTTTCATCATTAAAAAATGAGGAACTTTATTTTCATTTACCTCCATGTTTTTAATAGTTTTCATTCTCATATTATACATGCCACATCACCTAAAGAAGCCTAGGATGTTATTTTAGCATTATTTGGAGAGGTCACTTCACCTCCCACTCTCCCTCTTCCTTCACCTCCTTCTTGTAGTTAGGATTTTATTGGTGAAATTTTTGATGTTCATCCACTGTCTTCTCCTATTTGTGAGGGGGTAATTATTGACAATGATATGCACAAGGAATATTTAGCATTTACACCTCAATCTATTTGTTCTTGTCCTCCATTTTTTGGTGAGGAATCCTTTTTTGAGGATGAGACACTTGTACCACCTCTTGCTACTTCTCATGCTAAAAATTTGATTATTGGTGGTCACTTGGATGAGGTATCTACACTTCCTCCACAAAATGATGCACACTTTGATAATGTGATTGTTGATCCTATTATTGATTATAGTTTTATTATTGATAGTACCATGTCATACCCTAATCAACCCATTGATCATATGGCCTCTTTTCTATCACTTCAAGAAGCTCATAATAAAATTGTGAAATTAAATTCCTTTTTACATTCTTTGATTCATGAAAAAGATGCCATCATATACTTTCTATAAAATAAACTAATTTTTACATAGCATCACATTTATATGTTAGAATCGCATCCCCTATTCTTATTCCCTCTTATAATGTTACTAAATTTGGTATAAATCCACTTGATGCACTTTTACAATGTGACGTACCAGATCTAAAGTAACACCTTGTTCCTTTTTCTCTTCTTGTTACAAATGATACTTTTGGGCCTAATTTTTTTACACACACTACATGTCCCACTCT